>CM060082.1:1077730-1432730 GCA_030533445.1 Cyprinodon diabolis
CCATCATCCATCCATCAATCCATCATTCATCCATCATCCATCTGCTCCGCTAACTCAGGCTTGATCTGCTGCTGATGTCTCCCTACTTAGGACGCCTGCTGGGACGCCACTGTGGGAACGATGTCCCGGCCTCTGTGGATACCTCAGACAGTTTTGCATATGTCCGATTTGTGAGTGACGGCAGTGAGAATGCAGCCGGCTTTAGCCTGGGATTCCTTGCTAGCATTGAAGGTAGGAGCTCCTATCCAGTGGATATCAGAACCGGTATCTGATCCAGTTAATCCAGTGGGTATCAGAACCGGTATCTGATCCAGTTAATCAGTGGGTATCAGAACCGGTATCTGATCCAGTTAATCCAGTGGGTATCAGAACCGGTATCTGATCCAGTTAATCAGTGGGTCTTGTATCTTTTGGATCTTTTGGATCTAAGCTAGCTGTTAGAATCTTTTACTGCAATCTATACAAATATTTGATTCTGTTTATATCTGAAAGTCAGAGAACTTTTGCTGAATGATTTGTGTTCTTGCTTTTTTTCTTTCTTCCTTGAATTCAGCATGCGGAGGGGAGCTGAATGCTCCATCTGGAACCATCTCCTCCCCCAACTACCCCAACCTCTATCCTCACAGCCGACTGTGTCGCTGGGAGCTGGTGGTCACACCCAGCCGAAGGGTCACCCTCACCATCAATGACCTCCGTCTTGAAGAGTCTGGGACTTCCTGTTTGTTTGACTACGTTGAAGTGAGTTCCTTTTCTCACCTCGGCCTCTCTTTAGTCCGTCTGTGGACCCTCCCAATGTGTAATGACAGGCAGTGGTCCCTCCCACTGTGTAATGACAGGCAGTGGACCCTACCTCTGTGTTGGAGGGGCAGTGGACCCTCCTTCTTTGTAAAGAGGAGCAGTGGAACCTCCCTCTGTGTGTGGAGGGGTAGTGGACCCTCCCTCTGTGTAATGAGGAGCAGTGGACCCTCCCTCTGTGTAATGAGGGGGAGTGGACCCTCCCTCTATGTGTGGGGGGCAGTGGACCCTCCCTCTGTGTGTAGAGGGGCATTGGACCCTCCTTCTTTGTAAAGAGGAGCAGTTGACCCTCCCTCTGTGTAATGAGGAGCAGTGGACCCTTCCTCTATATAATGAGGGGTAGTGGACCCTGGCTCTGTGTAATGAGGGGCAGCGGACCCTCCCTCTGTGTGGGGGGGGGGGGGCAGTGGACCCTCCCTCTGTGTTGCAGGGGCATTGGACCCTCCCTTTGTGTTGGAGGGACAGTGGACCCTCCCTCTGTGTTGGAGGGGCAGTGGACCCTCCCTCTGTGTTGGAGGGACAGTGGACCCTCCCTTTGTGTTGAAGGGGCAGTGGACCCTTCCTCTGTGTAATGAGGAGCAGTGGACCTTCCCTCTGTGTTGGAGGGACAGTGGACCCTCCCTTTATGTTGAAGGGGCAATGGACCCTCCCTCTGTGAGTGGAGGGGCAGTGGACCCTCCCTCTGTGTGTAGAGGGGCATTGGACCCTCCTTCTTTGTAAAGAGGAGCAGTTGACCCTCCCTCTGTGTAATGAGGAGCAGTGGACCCTTCCTCTATGTAATGAGGGGTAGTGGACCCTGGCTCTGTGTAATGAGGGGCAGCGGACCCTCCCTCTGTGTGGGGGGGGCAGTGGACCCTCCCTCTGTGTTGCAGGGGCATTGGACCCTCCCTTTGTGTTGGAGGGACAGTGGACCCTCCCTCTGTGTTGGAGGGGCAGTGGAACCTCCCTCTGTGTTGGAGGGACAGTGGACCCTCTGTGTTGGAGGGACAGTGGACCCTCCCTCTGTGTTGGAGGGGCAGTGGACCCTCCTTCTGTGTAATGAGGAGCAGTGGACCTTCCCTCTGTGTTGGAGGGACAGTGGACCCTCCCTTTATGTTGAAGGGGCAATGGACCCTCCCTCTGTGAGTGGAAGGGCAATGGACCCTCCCTTTGTGAGTGTAGGGGCAGTGGATCCTCCCTCTGTGTTGGAGGGACAGTGGACCCTCCCTTTGTGTTGAAGGGGCAGTGGACCCTCCCTCTGTGAGTGGAGGGGCAGTGGACCCTCCATCTGTGTTGGAGGCACAGTGGACCCTCCCTCTGTGAGTGGAGGGGCAGTGGACCCTCCATCTGTGTTGGAGGGGCAGTGGACCCTCTCTCTGTTTAATGAGGAGCAGTGGACCTTCCCTCTGTGTAATGAGTGGCACTGGAACCTCCCTCTGTGTAATGAGGGGCAGTGGATCCTCCCTTTGTGTTGGAGGGGCAGTAGACCCTCCCTCTGTGACTGGAGGGCTAGTATACCCTCCCTCTCTGTTGGAGGGGCAGTTGACCCTCCCTCTGTTACTGAAGGAGCAGTATACCCTCCCTTGTGAGTGGAAGGGCAATGGACCCTCCCTTTGTGAGTGTAGGGGCAGTGGATCCTCCCTCTGTGTTAGAGGGGCAGTGGACCCTCCCTCTGTGTTGGAGGGACAGTGGACCCTCCCTTTGTGTTGAAGGGGCAGTGGACCCTCCCTCTGTGAGTGGAGGGGAAGTGGACCCTCCATCTGTGTTGGAGGCACAGTGGACCCTCCCTCTGTGAGTGGAGGGGCAGTGGACCCTCCATCTGTGTTGGAGGGGCAGTGGACCCTCTCTCTGTTTAATGAGAAGCAGTGAACCCTCCCTCTGTGTAATGAGTGGCACTGGACCCTCCCTCTGTGTAATGAGGGGCAGTGGATCCTCCCTTTGTGTTGGAGGGGCAGTAGACCCTCCCTCTGTGACTGGAGGGCTAGTATACCCTCCCTCTCTGTTGGAGGGGCAGTGGACCCTCCCTCTGTTACTGAAGGAGCAGTATACCCTCCCTCTGTGTTGAAGGTGCAGTGGACCCTCCCTTTGTGTTGGAGGGGCAGTGGAACCTCCCTCTGTGTAATGAGGAGCAGTGGACCCCCCCTCTGTGTAATAAGGGGCAGTGGACCCTCCCTCTGTGCAATAAGGTGCAATGGACCCTCCCTCTTTGTGTGGGGGGGGGGCAGTGGACCCTCTCTCTGTGTAATGAGGAGCAGTGGACCCTCCCGCTGTGTAATGAGGAGCAGTGGACCCTCCCTCTGTGTGTGAAGGGGCATGGACCCTCCCGCTGCGTAATGAGGGTCAGTGGACCCTCCCTCTGTGTGTGAAGGGGCATGGACCCTCCTGCTGCGTAATGAGGAGCAGTGGACCCTCCCTCTGTGTGTGGAGGGGCAGCGGACCCTCCCTCTTTGTGTGGGGGGTGGGCAGTGGACCCTCCCTCTGTGTAATGAGGAGCAGTGGACCCTTCTGCTGTGTAATGAGGGGCAGCGGACCCTCCCTTTTTGTGTTGGGGGGCAGTGGACCCTCCCTCTGTGTAATGAGGAGCAGTGGACCCTCCCGCTGCGTAATGAGGGTCAGTGGACCCTCCCTCTGTGTGTGGGGGGCAGTGGACCCTCCTTCTCTGTTTCAGTAGATCAGAAGGACTGAATGATCGTCCATCTACAGTGGGAACCTGTTCAGGACCATTCATTGTGTTTGAACTTTTTCACTCTGATCTATAAATAGAGCATAAAAACTGAGACCTAGAAGACCTACTTCCCTGCTGGTTGGCCACTGCTAGAACCAGAACCATGATTAAAAACACTGATCCAAACCCAACAGAAGCTGTGAGGAACTCCAGAGGTGTTCTACTGCGAACCTTCATCCCTCCAGTTAGCTGGCTCCTCAGCTCTAATGCTCCCCATTATCAAATAACCCAGATGGTGTAAACCTGCCCCACCCTGGCTGGAGGCGACATCAGTTGAATTCTGCTCTCAGCAGGAGATACTCATTTTCTGGATTATAACCTCAGCATCTGAAGCTCCTCATTCAGACATTCAGCATCAGCACCAGAGTAGAGGTGCAGGGGGAAGATGTTGGTGAAAAGGTGAGAAGCTCCTTCTGTAGACCCATGTTCTGAACAGAATGGCATCTGTTCCAGGTGTTTAATGGCCTCGGTGCCGACGCCCCTCGCCTCCAGCGATTCTGTGGGACCATGTCTCCTGGGACTCAGGTCAAGTCGTCTGGGAACGCCATGGCAGTGGTGTTCCGCACTGATGCTTCGGTGTCCAGCGGAGGCTTCATGGCTACGTACTCCTCAGATGAGCCTGCAGGTGAGCTGGTTCCTCAATCCATTCTGCCAGCAGGGAGGCCTCCCTGTGTTTCCTCATTGGTCTCATTCCTCGTTGTTCTGTCAGAATGTGGTGGGATTCTGAACGACCCATCAGGAGGAAACTTCACCTCCCCTGGATACCTGGTGTCCAACTACAGCAACAACCTGAACTGTGAGTGGTTGATCCAGAACCCGCTACACATCAACTCCTCCATCGTGGTCCTTATTGAAGACCTGCACCTGGAAAACCATCAGACCTGCGAGCTGGACTACCTCCAGTTCCGCCTGGGTGAGTTCTGCCAACATGGACGCCACCTTTTACCTTCCAACTTCCTATTTATCTCAGGATACTTTGAGGCTGCTTCCTGCCTCCTATTTCCATCCTCAAGTATGTCCTTAGTTCAGCTCTTCCTGTCCAATGGGGGCGAGGCCTTCCCAGAATCCAGCATTGCTACATTCTGCAGCACGCTGAATCTCATTAAGCTAGCGACCGGGAGGGGTCCTCTAAAACCCTGGTTCTATTTCATCCCTACTGACCACCAGAGGCGGTGCTTCAAGCACTGAATGATCATTCTTGCGCATGCGTAGGTCCAATATTAACGACAGCAAAGTCACCTGTGACCTGCCCGGGGCCCACGTGACTCTATTTAGTCACATGGCATCCGGCGTTCAATCCCAATTGTTCTTCTTGCATGCAGGTGTGGTTGTGTGAAGCTGGTTGCTTCTGTGTGTACCACTGATATCCTAGCTCCTTGTTGCCGGTAGCCCCGTGAACGGGTTTGGTCGGAGCTGCAGGTAAGTCTCGCCCTCCAGGGGCTGCATAAGCTGTTTTTTTCTTTCTTTACCCTTACCAGATCTGAGGTTGCCTCTGCAACGACTGGTAGGCTTTGTTCTTTACTAATAGCAGTAGTCTACTGCTTGCATTGTTTATCTGACCAGTAGCATTTTCTGCTCATGCTGAGTTCTCTATATGTTGTTTATCTGACTCACCAGTAACGTTTCTGCTCGTTCTGAGTTCATCTTTAGTTAATTAATCGGACTCGGGCTAATCACGCAGGCAAGGTGCAAACGGCCTACAGTGGCTGCACCTTCGGCGCTGGCGAAGCGAGCCAGGCGGACCAATGCAGGGAGGTTGTCCACAAGAGTGGATCATCTCAGCACCGAGCTGGCCCAAATGAGGGGCCCTTTTCCAGTCCTTTCAGGCTGGTGATGATTGTAGCAGAGCCTTCCCTCCAGGGCAGGGTGGAGCATCAATCGATGATGATGCTATTTTGGTGGCTGCCTCTGACACCCATTTTTCTGAGAACCTTCCAGGGCTGGGCTCCGGGGCCTCTGGGTCTGAATCAATTTCCACCCAGGAGGATACGGGGTAGTCTTTGACAGCTGCCATTCTAACAGCCCTTGCCCTCTTACATATTGATTTCCCTCTGGCCAAGCCTCCAGCTTCAAGTGCCTTCTTTAAACAAAGTAGATCTGAGACTGCCTTTGTGCTTCCTCCCTCGGGGGAGTATACACGGGAACTACGTGATTGCTGGTCAAACACCAAGGCACTTTCACCTCTGACAACAGATGGCAGGGTTCTGGCGGCTATGCAGGAGTCACCAAGGTTTGACTTGGGGCAGATGCCAGCTGTGAAACCTGGCATTGCCTCTCTTATTGTCTCACCTGATGAGGCTTTGCGGCCCAGTGCCCGTTGTCTGCATCTTCAGTGTCACGTTACTGATGACCTTCTCTGCAAGGCCTATGACTCTGGGGCCCACATGGGCCGGATTGGGAACTCTCTCCCAATTTATATTGGCCCTGTCTTCCTCCTTGGAATCTTTTCCACTGGATCACGCCACGCAAGGCCTGGTCAATGCATCTCTGCAGGACTTTGCTCTCATGTCAACGGAGCTTGGGTGCACTCTTTCAACGCTGGTTCACGCACGCCACCAGGTCTGGTTGGCGCAGTTGCAGCTTACTGAGCCCTGTAGGTCATCTCATCCCTTTCAGGCTGCACAGTCTGGTCGGCATCCTCCCCATCCTTCAAGGGGCCAGGTGATGCCTCGGGGCCTGCGGTTGGTTATTTTACCCCGGGACAGCTCAGCTTCTGGGCTACCCACACCCCAGATGTGTGGGTGTTTTCCACCCATTCCTGGTGAAGGCACAGGCACTGGACCAAGAGATCTGCACCTTGCTGGCCACAGGCGCTATATTGCCTGTGGACCCCCTGCAGGATCCAGGGGGCTTTTGTTCCATGTATTTTCTGGTTCCGAAGAAGACCGGGGATCTACGTCCAGTCTTGGACCTGAGAGGCCTGAATATCTACCTGAAGGCCATGCCTTTTCATATGCTCACCACAAAGGAAGTGTTGCAGGCAATTTCCCCGGGCGATTGGTTTACTTCCATAGATCTCATGAATGCTTATTTTCATGTTCCAATCGCTCCACCCCATTGGCGGTTTCTTCGTTTTGCCTTTCAGGTGAGGCACTTCCAGTTCAGGGTCCTCCCGTTCAGACTTTCACTGTCTCCCAGGGTGTTATCCTGATATGTTGCAGCGGCCCTCTCTCCACCGCGTGGACAAGGAATAAAGATCCTCCCATATCTGGACGACTCGTTCATTTGTGCCACGACACAGGACCAGGCGGTTCGAGATACTTGGTTAGTGCTCCATCATGTGGGATGCTTGGGCTTGAAGGTGAACATGGAGAAAACCAGTCTGACTCCCTCACTGGAGACTGTGTTCCTGGGCATCACCCCAGCGGGTGAACAGCGTTTCGAGCATGCTCCTGGAATTCAGGCACGGCATGGCTCTACCTCTTGTGCGGTATCTTCGCTTTCTGGCATGCTTACAGCTGCATGCGCCGTAGTGCCCTTGTGGCTGCTGTCATTGCGGCCCCTCCAGATGTGGTTCAACAGCTTCAATCTGGACCCCACACAACTGGCCCGGGACCCTTCTTTATGCCTTTCCAACATTCAGCCTGCTCTTTCAGACTCTCCTAAGGGTATGTCAGGAAGGGCATAGGGTTCTGCTGGTAGCCCCCTTCTGGCCAGCAAGGACTTGGTTTCCTCTACTGCACGAGCTGAGCTCTGGCTCGCCAATGCGTCTCCCCCCAGGAAGGATCTTCTTTCCCAGATGGGGGGCCAGATCTTTCACCCTGAACTGGACTGGCTCCAGCTCTGGATTTGGCCCCTTCAAGGCAGGAGCCCACTTTCTTGAGATAAACTTGGTCTGTAGGGCATACAACGGCTAACACATGAGCACCATCCACGCAGGCTGCCCATGTTAACAAGTGGGCGGTCTTTGTGACCTGGTTGCATAATAAGGGACAAGATCTAGCGCAGTGTTCAGTCTCTGACATACTGACCTTCCTGCAGGCATTTATGGATAAGGGACTGCCTCTGTCTACCTTAAAAGTGTATGTGGCTGCCATTTCCTGTTGGCATAATGGGCTAAATGGTTGCTAAGTTGGCCTAGACAAGGCTGTTTTGCTGTTTCTGAGGGATGCTTGGCGTCTGCATCCACCCAACCGCCCCGTGGCACCAACATGGGCCCTTTCTCTGGTGCTTGAGGCACTTCGATCTCTCGCAGTTTAGCCCCTGGTATCAGCAAATCTCAAATGGCTGTCACTGAAAGCAGTGTTCCTTTTGGCTATGGTTTCCGCAAAGTGTGCAGGTGAGTTGCAGGCTCTCTCAATGGCTGTTCCCTGCTGCCGGTAGAATCCTGATAGCTTGGGTGTTACACTGTGGCCTGATGTAGCATTTATCCCTAAGGTGCCCCTTGCAGCTGGCAGTACCCAGCTGCTCCATCTTGCTTGGTTGGACACTGGATCCCTCCCTGAACCACTGTGCCCTGTTTTTGCCCTTGAGGCATATATCAATGCCATGGCATCCTTCCAAAAATATCCTTTTTGTTTGCTACACCAGCTCACTGAACGGTCAGCCACTTTCTAAGCAGCGGCTTGCACACTGGGTTGTGGATTTGATCTCTAAGGCTTATACCTTGCAGGACCGGCCGCTGCCGACAGGAGTGAAGTGCCACTCTCCAAGGGGCATGTTAACATTTGCTGCCATGACAGGGGTGCCATTGGATGTTATATGCTGTGCGGCCTCCTGGAAATCACCTACTACTTTACTCGGTTTTACAGGGTGAATGTGGCTGAGCCCCATTCCCTTCAAGGAATCCTGGAGCAGCATGCCTCTAAATCACATGACGTGGGTGGTGTAGGGGTTGTCCCTTGAGTGTTGCTGATTCCTCGTTACCTTGTTGACATAAGTTATCCAGCACTTCAAGCACCGTCTCTGGTGTTCAGTAGGGATGAAACAGAACAAAAGTTACTACTGTAACTACGTTTCTATGAATCCCAAATGACCGCCACAATAGTTGGTCCCTATTGATCTCTGCTTCTTGTGAGAAGATCGAGGGATTTGGCTAAACAGAGTCCAGTGGCTCCCTGGCAGGTCACAGGTAACATTGTTGTCATTAATACTTGAGCTGCGCACGCAAAAGCATGATCATCTAGTGCTTGAAGCACCGCCTCTGGCGGTCATCTGGGATTCATTAAACCGTAGTTACATTAGTAACTTTTGTTCAGTTCTACAAATGAAATAGCAAAGGAAATAGGAACAAAATGAAAAAGGAACAAATGAAATAGCAGCAGACACCATGACAGCTTAGCTGTTAGCCTGTCAAAGATTAGTTAGCATAGCTAGGATACGTCCTCCCACTGCCATGATAGTTTAGTTCAGCTGCTTCCATCACAGCTAGACGTCCCGCCCTAAACATTAATACTGCAGCGTGATTGGCTGACCTGTTCTTTTTTCTGTCCTCTTAAGACTCTTGCTGCCTCCTTTTATTTTGACCTTTTATGTCTTCGGGGACACTTTGGAAAGGTTGTTTTAAATCTGCAATTTATTAATTTTTAGAGACTAGATCTTAGTTTACAATTTTCAGCCGGATTGGATCACAGTGAGTCAGCAGATCCGATCACAGATCAGGAAGGAGGTTTGAATTTAAACAGATGTTTTTTAGTGCGCACTTAGATTTCTTATCACCAAACACACTTCTAACAGCACCAATCATACGGACTCACACACTGTGCACCTCACAGCTCTTCAAAGACACAAACATTCATTCCATTAAAGGCAGTGACAAATAGTTTCATATGCATAATTTTCTAACTTCATAGACCCAAGCAGCCAATCTAAACCAGTTTGCATGAACTTTTTAACTTTTTTTTATCAACTTTTAGCCTAGCAAAATCACCACAGAGCCAACCTGCTCTCTGTTTCTTTCTTCGTTCCTGTTTTAGTTGATTGCAAGTGGGGCGCCCTGCAGCCCTAGCCTACTGGCTAGAAACTCTCTTTCCTGATGCGCTTTACTCAGGCCAATGAGGCGATTGTTGAGGCTCAAAATGGCAGAATTCTCTTCAGACAAAAAAGAAAGACACTCAGATAATTCACTTCGTTTTGTCCTGTGGAGGGGGAAAAACTTTTATTGACAGGTTGAATTCCAACAGCTGTCTAATAATAGCATAGAGCACTAACATCTCAAAGCTAGTTTCCCCTGAAATGGTGCATCCATCTGAAGCTGTATTTATACCTTCCTTTCAACATTGTGTAATGCATGTGTGTGTGTTCTGGCTTTGGCTTTTCCTAAGTGTGTATGAGCAGGATAGCCTGATACGCACATAGGAATCTGTGTGGAAATCTGTGTGACATATTCTAAGCTTGTTTTTCTAAAGTTGTTTCTTGGCTTATGCAGAGTTGAGTTGAGAATGTTATTACCAAGAATCTTGTTATTGCCAGGATGTGTATGTGACCTCTGCTTTCCATGTTTTCCACTGTATTCACTGTGTGTTGCTAAGTTTGTACTACACCTTTCACTGAAATATGTTTACACAGTGTGAAAACTATATAGATCCTTCAATAGCTCTGGAACAGATTTCGCAGAGCTAGCTGGTAGGCCAACAGCTTTGCTTCCACTAGCTAACCGATATGACTGCTGCCATAAAGCTCTGCTTACTGAAACTTTCTTGAAAATTATTAAGCTTGGTGTCAACAAAATTGCAAAATTGCCAAAAATCGACCTTTGACCCAAAATGGCAGACTTCCTGTAGGTTTAGAGCATACCTCCATGAGACTTTTTTTTCATCATTTTGCAACATCAACCTTGGTTAAAAAAATTCAAATCTCTGCGACTTAGAGTTATCCCCATCTCACTCACAGGGGGCACTGTAGAGCCATTTGACCACGCCCACTTTGAAATCCATTAAAATAAGTAAATAATTAGGGCAGTAAAATGAACCAGGCCAACCATTCTCGGTCTCCAACTCTCTACATAGCAGCGGGATCAGATGAATGCTGATGTGTTTATCGTAGAATTACAGTGAGGACTAAGCTAGCAGCGTGCTAATGCAGTGAGCTGTATAAACTGGAGCTTGCCGGGTTTCTCTGGTTGTTGTCCATGTCTGCAGGCGACGCCGATGGGGACCCATTGGGCAGGTTTTGTGGGCAAAGTATCCCACCTGTCCCTATAGTGGTGTTTACTCCAGAACTCTGGGTCCATTTCCAGACCGACTCCTCACAGGGAGATTTGGGCTTCAAGGCCAAGTACTTGTTCTCAGGTAAGATGGTGATACCTTTCCTACCTAGCTACCATAGCTAAGCCCCCAGGGGCCTCAGATGAACATTTGTCTGTGCAGAATGTGGAGGCTGGCAGACAGGAGACGGCGGGGTGATATCCAGCCCTAATTACCCCGACCAGTACCCCAGCCCCAGTCGCTGCGCCTGGCTCCTGGAAGCTCCCGTGGGCCACACCATCACGGTGAGTCCTAACCCCCCCCTACCTGCCTCCATGGAACCACCAGTGGTTACCAGCGGTTACCAGTGGTTGCCAGCAGTTACCAGTCATTGACAGTGGTTACCAGTGGCTGCCAGAAGTTACCAGTGGTTGACAGTGGTTACCAGTGGTTACCAGAGGTTACCAGTGGTTGACAGTCGTTACAGTGGTTTCCAGCAGTTACCAGTGGTTGACAGTGGTTACCAGTGGTTGACATTGGTTACCAGTGGTTGCCAGCGGTTACTAGTCGTTGACAGTGGTTACCAGTGGCTGCCAGCGGTTACCAGTGGTTGAGAGTGGTTACCAGTGGTTACCAGCGGTTACCAGTGGTTGACAGTGGTTATCAGTGGTTGACAGTGGTTACCAGTGGTTGACAGTGGTTACCAGTGGTTGCCAGCGGTTACTAGTCGTTGACAGTGGTTACCAGTGGCTGCCAGCGGTTACCAGTGGTTGAGAGTGGTTACCAGTGGTTACCAGCGGTTACCAGTGGTTGACAGTGGTTACCAGTGGTTGAGAGTGGTTACCAGTGGTTACCAGCAGTTACCAGTGGTTGACAGTGGTTACCAGTGGTTGCCAGCGGTTACTAGTCGTTGACAGTGGTTACCAGTGGCTGCCAGCGGTTACCAGTGGTTGAGAGTGGTTACCAGTGGTTAGCAGTTGTTGCCAGCGGTTACCAGTGGGTATTAGTGGTGGCCAGTGGTTGCCAAATTTTCATTCTCCTACTCTGGTCCAGTTTTATTCTAGTTAGCGTTACCAAACCTATTTCTTTCCAAAAAGGTTAAACAATCCACTGGACTTTTTCCAGGTTTGAAGACGTTTCGTTTCCCATCCAGGAAGATTTTTCAATTCCAAACCTATTTCTGTTTGATGAATTCCAGGATAGTCAGAAGCTCTCTGAATTAAAACATTAAGATCCCTAAACCTGTTGGCAAAGCCAGAGCTGCTGATGCCATTTAGGAGGTTTATTAGATCAGAGGTAGTCGGAGGCATAGGAGCCACTCAAACACTCTGCTCCACTATGTTCTAATGGTTAGGGTCTACTCAGACCATCATGCTGTTCAGGATCAACATGAGAAGAACCACAGTACCTCATGGCTTCCCTTCCTGCTCACTGCCTCTTTCTGCTGTAGTTGACTTTCAGCTACTTTAACGTTGAAGACCACCAAACCTGTAGATGGGACTCTGTAACGATCTTTAATGGAGGATCCCCTGGTTCTCCAATCATTGGCCAATACTGTGGAGACACCTCTCCTGGAACCATCCAATCAGGATCCAACAAACTGGCTGTAGTGTTCCTGGCTGATCACAGTGCGTCAAGAGGGGGATTTATTGCCTCGTGGTCTGCAGACTCCTCTGGTAAGATTATGATGGATGGATGGATGGATGATGGATGGATGGATGGATGGATGGATGGATGGATGGATGATGGATGGATGGATGGATGGATGATGGATGGATGGATGGATGGATGGATGGATGGATGATGGATGATGGATGGATGGATGATGGATGATGGATGGATGGATGGATGGATGGAGGATGGATGATGGATGAATGGATGATGGATGGATGGATGGATGATGGATGATGGATGGATGGATGGATGATGGATGGATGGATGGAAGGATGGATGATGGATGGATGGATGGATGGGTGGATGGTGGATGGATGGATGATGGATGGATGGATGGAGGATGGATGATGGATGAATGGATGATGGATGGATGGATGATGGATGATGGATGGATGGATGGATGGATGATGGATGGATGGATGGATGGATGGATGGATGGATGATGGATGATGGATGGATGGATGATGGATGATGGATGGATGGATGGATGGATGGATGGAGGATGGATGATGGATGAATGGATGATGGATGGATGGATGGATGATGGATGATGGATGGATGGATGGATGATGGATGGATGGATGGAAGGATGGATGATGGATGGATGGATGGATGGGTGGATGGTGGATGGATGGATGGATGATGGATGGATGATGGATGGATGATGGATGGATGATGGATGATGGATGGATGGATGGATGATGGATGGATGGATGGAAGGATGGATGGATGATGGATGGATGGATGGATGGATGGATGATGGATGGATGGATGGATGGGTGGATGGTGGATGGATGGATGGATGATGGATGGATGATGGATGGATGATGGATGGATGGATGGATGGATGGGTGGATGGATGGATGGATGGATGGGTGGATGGTGGATGGATGGATGGATGATGGATGGATGATGGATGGATGATGGATGGATGATGGATGATGGATGGATGGATGGATGATGGATGGATGGATGGATGGATGGATGGATGGATGGATGATGGATGGATGGATGGATGGGTGGATGGTGGATGGATGGATGGATGATGGATGGATGATGGATGGATGGATGGATGGATGGATGGGTTGATGGATGGATGGATGGATGGATGATGGATGGATGGATGGATGGTGTTGTCATGGAAACGTTTGTACTGGTTGGGTCATGATGCTACTCTAAAGCTCTTCCCTGCTGCTATTTCTTCATATACCAACTAACTGTTTAAATCAGCTCCAATGTTTATCACTCTGAAGGTAATTTCACTTTTAGTTTTTATTATTGAATGCTATGTCACCCTATCTGATCATCTTAGCAGCAGTTGTCATAGTGACCTGTTTCTGTCCTCCACCAGGCTGTGGGGGGGTGATCCACGCTGACACAGGAACCATTACATCTCCAAATTATCCAGAGCAGTTTCCAGCAAACGTGGAGTGTTCCTGGCAGGTGGTGGCTCATGAGGGAAACCATCTGGAGATGAGCTTCAGTGACAACTTTGACATTCCAGACAGTTCCAACAGCTGCCAGAGCAGCTACATCAAGGTACTAGCAGGACTATCCATCCTCAGCCTGAAATATTACAATAGTCCTGCCTTGAAGTAACTAATGCATGGACTAGTTTCTCAGCATCACCCCTGGACAGGAGATTGCTCATTTTAGCAATGTTCCTCAGATGAAAGAAGGAAATTCTAGAAACCTCTTTGATCTGGGATTTAAATGACAGGTCCTGATCAAAAACAACACCAAGGTTTTTTACTTTATTATCTGAAATCAGTTTAATCCCATCCAAATGAAGTGACTGGCTAATCAGCTTCTTTTTCAGAGACTCTGGTCCAAAGACTATAACTTCTGTTTTGTCTGCATTCAGAAGCAGAAAGTTAAGAGTCATCCAGGTTTTTATGTCTTCAGACATGCCTGTAATCTATGTAATGGGTTAGCTTCATCTGGATTATAGACAGATATAGCTGGGTATCATCAGCATAACAGTGGAAATTAATCCCATGCTGTCTAATAACTCTACCAATTGGGAGCATGTATAAAGTAAAGAGAATTGGTCCTAGCACTGATCCCTGTGGTACTCCACAGGTAACCATGGCAACACAAGGAAGATTTATCATTAGCAAAACTAACAATACTTAACGAATGAAATGGAAGAATGGAGGATACTTTGACTAGACCGATTAGCTGGGCTCAGCAGGTGGTCTGATGGTAACATGAATGCTCCGTCCAGTTATCTTCCAGCAGACGATTAAACAGCTTTCAATTTCATTGTCTTTCTTTAACAGTAAACAGAATGTATTCATTTATCTGTGTTTAAGATTTTCAAAAAGTGGTAGAAATATAACCGATTGAACCAGAATCAGACCTCTGAAAATGGTGGTCAGTTTTACAGACTCTCTCTATCAGTTAATTACTCTCTATCTATTAATTATTCCAATTGGACGAGTTGAAAAGTATTTTGCTCCAGAATCTTGGAATCTGGTCCCAGACCAAAGGATCCACATTAGCATCCATCTAAGCTTAGTTTTATCAATCTTTTTGCTGAGAGCTGGACCTGGTCTCTGGTGTTTTGGACTGTAAATTCTGAAGTGGAGGACCTAAAGGTCTGAACCTGTTCTCCTCTGCAGGTCTGGTCAGGCAACACCCAGAACGCTGAGGACCTGCTGGTGACAGGCTGTGGATCATCAGCACCGCAACCCGTTGTTGCTCCATATAACATCATCTCCAGCCGGTTCCAAGCCACTGGCACTCCCGGCACTGGTTTCTCTATGACCTTCAGCACCCGTAAGATTCTGGTTGGATTCTAAGGACCTGATCTCCAAACATTCCTAATCAGAGGCATTGAACTGCACCTGCAGTCCCTTTAGTCGGTGTGCTGCTTCTGATCTACAGAGATTGAAACCAGTTGGTTTTGCTCGTTAAAATGATCAGTTTGTGGTTTCTACTGGCAGTGAATGAAGAAGAGGTTCTAAGCCATGAAGCTGGAGCTTATTGAGATCATATTTATAGTACAGCTGAGATAGGAAGCCTTTCCTTATTGGATGTATTAATATTTCTATACTGATGACCCAATGTTTAAGTTCTGATGTTTTTTGCTTAAAATGTTTAAAGTTTTCTGCATTCACTGGGATACAATGATTTCATAAAGTCTTAAAGTCGCTGTGTTCTTTCCCTGAGGCTGTGGCGCCCGGTTCAGTGGCTCCCAGGGCCGTGTAGTCTCTCCTAACTTCCCAGCTCACTACCCTGACCACGCTAACTGCAACTACACTGTAGATGCCGGGGAGCAGACGGTGGTTGTCCTCAGCTTTCAGGTCTTCCAGATTGAGGGTACGTGTAGAAGAACTAGCAAACAACTGTTCACCTGAGTTCACCTGCCTGGCCGTACCCAGACTTTATTTTGTCTCTTGTCTAGCACATTCCACCTGTATGTTTGATGGCCTAAAGATCTACAGCCCAGCTACCAGCAGCACTGCAATGGCCACTCTGTGTGGTACCGACCTCCCGGGGCCGTTCTCCTCTCTTGGTCCCATGATGCTCCACTTCTACTCGGACTCTGTGATCAACGACAGCGGCTTCCTGGCTGAATACGTAGCCATACGTGAGTAAAGCCAACAACCAAATGCTGTCCTTGACAGAACTGAAGACCGGCTGAAGGAAGGTATTAGGAGGCTGTTAAAGAAAACAGAGCCTCTGGGTCCCCACCCCGTTTCTCTTATCCAGACCAGTTGAGAAGTTGAAAGTAACCCCCCCAATGGGCCCAGTATGGGAGTTGTCTATGGCTGAGGTTTGGCTGACCGTGGAATCCTGTCCGGTGGTGTAGTCCTCCGTAAACACAGAGTCCTTCCTGTTCTTCCTTCAGAAACACACTAATTCACTTTTCAAGACACATGGCCTCTTAAATCAAGCTCTCCTCCTCTGAGATTCACACCTGATGACGTCTATAAACCTGCTCATTGCCGTGTGTGTCTGTGCTTCTAGCCTGTGGCGGTTTCTTCAATGGCAGCGCCGGTTCTGTGAGCAGTCCAGCCCTCTCCATCACCAATTACCACCACAACATGAACTGTACCTACCACATCAGCGTCGAGGCAGACCGAGTGGTGGATCTAAAGTAAGGGTTCAGGTCTACATGGAGGGACTGGTCCTGGAGAAGGGAGACCTTGACTCTAGTCTCTCCTGTCTGTCTCTATAGGTTTAATACCTTCAGTTTGGAAGCTTCTTCTTCATGTCACTACGATTATGTGGCTGTGTACGATGGGCCCGACACCTTGGCGCCTCTGCTGGGAAGGTTCTGTGGTACGGTGCTGCCCCCTGACCTCCGCTCTTCTGCCAACCATCTGTTCCTGGTCTTCAGGACAGACGCAACGGTGGGCGGCATTGGATGGAGAGCTACCTACAGTCAGACACTGGGTGAGTCCACTGTTCAGTGTCATGTCTTCAGATCAAGTAAACAGAATCAGAAATTCTTCCTTAAACCAGAGGGTTGCCGGTTCTAACCCCACTTCGCCTATATAGCCTGCTAATGGTGGTCATGGCGGCTGTTCGGAGCGGCCAATGAGAGCGTTTTCTGCTGTTAATGTCTGCAGGTCCAGCTCAGGGTTGTGGAGGGTTCCTCACCACACCTATGGGCAGGTTGGGCTCACCAGATCCAAACCTGGATGGACGCTATGAGCCCAGGATGAACTGTCTGTGGACCATAGAGATGCAGATGAACAGCGCCATCAACCTGACCTTCAGTTCCTTCGACCTGGAGAGCTCCTCTACATGTCGCTATGACTACGTCAAAGTAAAGACTCCTCAGCATCACCTCACTGTTTCCTTAGACTGGAGGTCATAGTGGACTGGGCAAACCCTGGTCTGGACCCCAGTGACCGATAACGTTTGTCCTTCCAGGTTTACGATGGAGACAATATGAACTTCCCTCTGGTGGGGACCTACTGTGGAAACTCCATCCCTGCCTACTTCGTGTCCAGTGGAAACTTTCTGACAGTTCAGTTTGTGTCCGACAGCTCAGTCCAAAGGCAAGGATTCAACGCCACCTACAAGGCAGTACCACGTAAGAACCTCCCGTCTCTGTCCTCCATTCCTCTTCAGTGGTTCTTGATAGGCCAGGAGACCAAATCCATCAACTAACGACAGCAAAAGTGGATCCTCCTCCACCAATGACCACAGTTAATGGAGATTGGTCTCCAATGTCTGAAATGAATACCAGGGTTCATGGTCCCAGTTGGACATGTGCAGATAAAAATGTTCTAAATGCTGATCTGAACGGTTCCTTCAAACTGAATGGGTCTCCATTCAGCTTTAACTGGGCCGTCATGGTACTGCTCTCCTAATCTAAACCTCAGCCACTATTTTCCCATCCTCCTGTCTCCCCGTGTGTCTCTCAGTGCTGTGTGGTGGGACTCTGAACGCTACCGCAGTACCACAAACCCTGACCTCGCCGTCCTTCCCCGGCGCCTACCCTTCATTCACCTCCTGTCGCTGGATCCTGGACGCTCCCCCTCAAGAAACCATTAAAGTCTCTGTCCAGACATTTGTCCTGGATGCTAGCCAGAGCTGCTCCAGCAACTACCTGGAGCTGAAAGATTGGCCTTTGGTGAGTCAAAGAACAGAAACTCTGGATGATGCGTTTAGTAATGAATGTGTGAAAAGCTTGAATGGTTGTAGAGGTTCTATGAAGAAAGTCATCATCCAGACCGTTTCCTGGAGCGGAACCATGTAATGGTCAGAGAGGCAGAGTTTTTCCCATCTACAGTACACATAGAAAAGGGTCCTGGTATGGTTCTGCAGAACTAAACCCACACTTGGTGTTTCCAGGGAGACTACGGACAGTCCCATAAGTTCTGCGCTTCAGACGGCCGTCCCCAGGACTTCTACAGCTACAGCAGGACGGTCCTGATGTACTTCAAGTCCGATACCTTCCTGCCAGGAAACGGACTCAGCTTCAGCTTCCAGATAGCCAGTGGGTATCAGAACCAGTCCATCCAGACCTCAAACGGCTGCTTCAGGGCTGGTTGGAGGTGTTGATGAAGCTTTGTCCTGCTGACTTTCCTTTGCTTTCGTCCTCTGCTTGTGAAGAAGAGTGTTTGTGATGAAGCTCTAAGCTGCTGTTGTTGGTTTCCAGACTGCAGTCGAGTGTATGAGCAGGAATACGGCTACCTGAGCAGCCCGGGATGGCCTGACATCTACCCCCACAACATGGACTGCATCATCATCCTGAAGGCTCCGCAGAACAACTCCATCTCTTTCTTCTTCAACGACTTTGATGTGGAGAGCCACAACAGCTGTGCTTTTGACTATTTGGAGGTAAACGTCTCTGGGCTGATCATCCGTAGACGTTTCCCTTCCAGTGACACAGTCAGACCTGGAGGCGTGCCGCGCGCTCGGCCCCAGTAAAGCCTTCCTCTGTTTGGGCTGCAGGTTCTCAACTTCAGGTTCTCCCTGGAGACCAGGAATGTTACTCTGCTGAACCTTTAGGAGCAAAGTTACAAACCTTAAAGTCGCTCACTTTAAGGTTTTCAGGAAGCTGTTCTGGTCACCAGGGAAACATTAGAGCCTCCATTAGCAGGGACAGCAGGATGAGGAGAGGTACGGTTAGGAGACAGAGTCCTGTCTGACAGCCAGGAGATGACTGAGCAGGAACCAGAACAGGTCAAAGGTCAGGGGTACTTCTATTATCAGAGCGATAAAGTAGGCCTTGGAGGAGCAGGGATCCTGCTTTTCTCTGCCTACCAGTGAAATCTACCAAACAGACGGCGGTGATGTAGACCACCGAGGGTGAGACGGTACCATCATCAGTCACTGGAGGATTTTCACCCCTGATGAGTTAATCTGGTTTAAACCAGTGACTAGAACCTGGACCTGGACTCTAGCTCCAGGTTCTCTGTAATCAGGCTTTAGTTTTGATGTTTGATCTCAATCTTCCGTTACTCAGATCCGCAACGGAAGCACAGCAGACTCGCAGCTGATTGGTCGCTTCTGTGGTCAGACGCTGCCAAGCCCCATCTTCCCTCAAACCAACCAGCTGTACTTACGATTCAAAAGCGACTTCTCCGCCTCACGAGACGGCTTTGATGCCACCTGGACGTCTTCTCCCCACGGTGAGTCCTCAGACCCCCCCAGACTGCAGCCGATGTGTCATGGTGGCGCCGTCCCTTCACTGTGCTTTTGTAGAGATTTCTCTGAGCTGCAGTTTGTCTAAATGACTGAATCTGCAGCAGCTGCTTAATCCTTCATGACGATGCAGACCCAACCCTCAGATCTGTTCATGACTTCATCATTTCAGGGAGCTAGGAGTGCTGATCTCTGTTCCTCTGTGCAGGGTGTGGTGGTACCCTGTTTGGAGACCACGGCTCCTTCGCGAGCCCCAACTACCCAGGAAGCTACCCAAACAACACCTACTGTGAATGGAGCATCATGGCGCCCAGAGGCCGAGTGGTGACCGTCACCTTCGCCCAGATCAGCATCGACGACCCCGGAGACTGCCAAAACAACTTCTTGAAGTTATTCGATGGCCCAGACAGCTCCTCAGCAGCTGTTGGTCCTTACTGCGGAGTGGTACGTAGCAAACCTGATCCACCCAGAGAGGCCTGGATGCTGCCCCTCGGTCCCATTTAACACTCTGAATTTCTGAGCATCAGCTGTTTTTACGTCGTCTTTAATTATAGATCCAACAACTTCTGGTCTGTCAGGTAGTATCCTGTGAAAGAAGCTGGACACAGCACTGCTTCACAGGGATATGAGCTCAAACCGAACATATGGAACTTTCTAAAAAAGTTAAAAATCAATCCACTGGACTTTGTTTCCAAGTTTGAAGACGTTTCTCTTGTTCAAAATGTCAGAAATAGCGTTTAGTTCCAGATTTTATCCAGCAGCCCAACAAAGCCTGGTTTTAGTTTAGAAAACATGCAAATAGAAACGGATGAACGGGTCCCCCCCTTTGGAATGGGGGTCGTTTGGCTTCTTTGTTAGCCTGCAATGCCCCATACCTGTCTATGTCTCTGAAAGGAGGGTCGTTAGAGGGAATTAAAACTATTTGTTCTCTTCTAAAATACAGGAAACAATTAGACACGTTTCAGCCAGGTAGTCTTTAACTAGGCCACTAAAATATACCTTAAACTTGTAACCAGGGAGACGAGATCAAAGAAAACAAATGAAAGAATAAATGAAAGTGGTTGGGAAGGTTTACCAGTAAAAGCTGCAGTGATGTTTGGCCAAGGATGCTAGTTTCTCTGCTAATGAGCTTATTGATCCATCAGCTTCTAAACTCATGAAAAGCAGACTCCCCTCCATCCAGACTCCCCTCCATCCAGACTCCCCTCCATCCAGACTCCTCCTCCATCCAGACTCCTCCTCTATCCAGACTCCTCCTCTATCCAGACTCCTCCTCTATCCAGACTCCTCCTCCATCCAGACTCCCCTCCATCCAGACTCCTCCTCTATCCAGACTCCCCTCCATCCAGACTCCTCCTCCATCCAGACTCCCCTGCATCCAGACTCCCCTCCATCCAGACTCCCCTCCATCCAGACTCCTCCTCCATCCAGACTCCTCCTCTATCCAGACTCCTCCTCTATCCAGACTCCTCCTCTATCCAGACTCCTCCTCCATCCAGACTCCCCTCCATCCAGACTCCTCCTCTATCCAGACTCCCCTCCATCCAGACTCCTCCTCCATCCAGACTCCCCTCCATCCAGACTCCTCCTCCATCCAGACTCCCCTCCATCCAGACTCCTCCTCTATCCAGACTCCCCTCCATCCAGACTCCTCCTCCATCCAGACTCCCCTCCATCCAGACTCCTCCTCCATCCAGACTCCCCTCCATCCAGACTCCTCCTCCATCCAGACTCCTCCTCCATCCAGACTCCCCTCCATCCAGACTCCTCCTCCATCCAGACTCCCCTCCATCCAGACTCCTCCTCTATCCAGACTCCTCCTCCATCCAGACTCCTCCTCCATCCAGACTCCCCTCCATCTAGACTCTCCCTCCAACCAGACTCCCCTCCATCCAGACTCCTCCTCCATCCAGACTCCCCTCCATCCAGACTCCCCTCCATCCAGACTCTCCCTCCAACCAGACTCCCCTCCATCCAGACTCCTCCTCCATCCAGACTCTCCCTCCATCCAGACTCTCCCTCCAACCAGACTCCCCTCCATCCAGACTCCTCCTCCATCCAGACTCCCCTCCATCCAGACTCCTCCTCCATCCAGACTCCTCCTCTATCCAGACTCCTCCTCCATCCAGACTCTCCCTCCAACCAGACTCCCCTCCATCCAGACTCCTCCTCCATCCAGACTCCTCCTCCATCCAGACTCCTCCTCCATCCAGACTCCTCCTCTATCCAGAAACCTCCTCCATCCAGACTCCCCTCCATCCAGACTCCCCTCCATCCAGACTCCTCCTCCATCCAGAAACCTCCTCCATCCAGACTCCCCTCCATCCAGACTCCTCCTCTATCCAGACTCTCCCTCCAACCAGACTCCCCTCCATCCAGACTCCTCCTCCATCCAGACTCCCCTCCATCCAGACTCCCCTCCATCCAGACTCCTCCTCCATCCAGACTCCTCCTCCATCCAGACTCCCCTCCATCCAGACTCCCCTCCATCCAGACTCCTCCTCTATCCAGACTCCTCCTCTATCCAGACTCCCCTCCATCCAGACTCTCCCTCCAACCAGACTCCCCTCCATCCAGACTCTCCCTCCATCCAGACTCCCCTCCATCCAGACTCCTCCTCCATCCAGACTCCCCCTCCATTCAGACTCTCCTTCCATCCAGACTCCCCCTCCATCCAGACTCCCCCTCCATTCAGACTCCCCCTCCATTCAGACTCCCCCTCAATCCAGACTCCCCCTCCATTCAGACTCCCCCTCCATCCAGACTCCTCCTCCATCCAGACTCCCCTCCATCCAGACGCCCCTCCATCCAGACTCCTCCTCCATCCAGACTCCCACTCCATCCAGACTCTCCCTCCATCCAGACTCTCCCTCCATCCAGACTCCCCTCCAACCAGACTCCCCCTCCATCCAGACTCCCCCTCCATCCAGACTCTCCCTCCATCCAGACTCCCCTCCATCCAGACTCCTCCTCCATCCAGACTCCCCTTCCATCCAGACTCCCCCTCCATCCAGACTCTCCCTCCATCCAGACTCCCCCTCCATCCAGACTCTCCCTCCATTCAGACTCTCCTCCATCCAGACTCTCCCTCCATCCAGACTCCCCCTCCATCCAGACTCTCCCTCCATCCAGACTCCCCCTCCATCCAGACTCCCCCTCCATCCAGACTCTCCTCCATCCAGACTCCTTTTCCACACAAACAACTCCTTCATCAGCCTCCCCCTCCAGCTCCTCCAGTCCAGCAGAGAGACATAGTCCCTCCATGTTGTCCTCATCCTGTTGGGACGTCCCTGGAAGCCTTTAGAAGGAGCCTTTCCATCAGATAAAGATGTCTGATCCTCCCCTTGATGACCCAGCTCCTCCCCCTCTCTCTAAGGGAGAGCCCAGCCTACCTGCAGAGGAAGCTGGGATCAAGGATCTGGTTCTTTGGGTCCTGATCCAGATTAATGACCAGAGGTGAGGCTAGGAACGTAGACCGATCGCTAAATCAAAGCGTTGCCTTTTCTCTAAGCTCTCTGAACCACGGCAGATGGAGCAGCATCTGCATTATAGCAGCGGCACCAATCCATCTATAGATCAGTCTATAGATCAATCTGTAGATCCGTGTATAGATCCGTCTATAGATCAGTGAATAGATCAGTCTGTAGATCTGTCTATAGATATGTCTATAGATCCATGTATAGATTAGTCTATAGATCTGTCTATAGATCAGTCCATAGATCAGTCTATAGATCAGTCCATAGATCTGTCTATAGATCAGTCCATAGATCAGTCTATAGATCCATCTATAGATCCTTCTATAAATCAGTCTATAGATCAGTCTATAGATGAGTCCATAGATCAGTCTATAGATCTATCTATAGATCAGTCTATAGATCAGTGTATAAATCCATCTATAGATCCGTCTATCAATCAGTCTATAGATCAGTCCATAGATCCGTCTATAGACCATTCTACAGATAAGTCTATAGATCCATCTATAGATCTGTCTATAGATCAGTCCATAGATCAGTCTATAGATCAGTCCACAGATCAGTCTATAGATCCGTCTATAGATCAGTCTATAGATCAGTCTATAAATAAGTCTATAGATCAGTCCATAGATCAGTGCATAGATCCATCTATAGATCTGTCTATAGATCAGTCCATAGATCAGTCTATAGATCAGTCTACAGATCAGTCTATAGATCCGTCTATAGATCTGTCTATAGATCAGTCTATAGATCAGTCCATAAATCAGTCTATAGATCAGTCTATTGATCAGTCTGTTGATCCGTCTATAGGTCAGTCCATAGATCAGTCTATAGATCCGTCTATAGATCGTTCTACAGATAAGTCTATAGATCCATCTATAGATCTGTCTATATATCAGTCCATAGATCAGTCTATAGATCAGTCTATAGCTCCATCTATAGATCCGTCTATAAATCAGTCTATAGATCAGTCCATAGATCCATCTATAGATCATTCTACAGGTAAGTCTATAGATCCATCTATAGATCTGTCTATAGATCAGTCCATAGATCAGTCTATAGATCACTCTATAGATCAGTCCATAGATCCGTCTGTAGATCAGTACATAGATCAGTCTATAGATCCGTCTATATATCGTTCTACAGATAAGTCTATAGATCCATCTATAGATCTGTCTATATATCAGTCCATAGATCAGTCTATAGATCAGTCTATAGATCCATCTATAGATCCGTCTATAAATCAGTCTATAGATCACTCCATAGATCCATCTATAGATCATTCTACAGGTAAGTCTATAGATCCATCTATAGATCTGTCTATAGATCACTCCATAGATCAGTCTATAGATCCATCTATAGATCTGTCTATAGATCAGTCCATAGATCAGTCTATAGATCAGTCCACAGATCAGTCTATAGATCCGTCTATAGATCAGTCTATAAATCAGTCTATAGATCAGTCCATAGATCAGTGCATAGATCCATCTATAGATCTGTCTATAGATCAGTCCATAGATCAGTCTATAGATCAGTCTACAGATCAGTCTATAGATCTGTCTATAGATCTGTCTATAGATCAGTCTATAGATCAGTCCATAAATCAGTCTATAGATCAGTCTATTGATCAGTCGATTGATCCATCTATAGGTCAGTCCATAGATCAGTCTATAGATCCGTCTATAGATCGTTCTACAGATAAGTGTATAGATCCATCTATAGATCTGTCTATATATCAGTCCATAGATCAGTCTATAGATCAGTCTATAGATCCATCTATAGATCCGTCTATAAATCAGTCTATAGATCAGTCCATAGATCCATCTATAGATCATTCTACAGGTAAGTCTATAGATCCATCTATAGATCTGTCTATAGATCAGTCTATAGATCCGTCTATAGATCAGTCTATAGATCAGTCTATAGATCCATCTATAGATCCTTCTATAAATCAGTCTATAAATCCGTCTATAAATTGGTCTATAGATCAGTCTACAGATCAGTCTATAGATCCATCTATAGATCAGTCTACAGATCAGTCTATAGATCCGTCTATAGATCAGTCCATAGGTCAGTCTATAAATCAGTCTATAGATCAGTCCATAGATCAGTCTATTGATCAGTCTATTGATCCGTCTGTAGGTCAGTCCATAGATCAGTCTATAGATCCGTCTATAGATCGTTCTACAGATAAGTCTATAGATCCATCTATAGATCTGTCTATATATCAGTCCATAGATCAGTCTATAGATCAGTCTATAGATCAGTGTATAAATCCATCTATAGATCCGTCTATCAATCAGTCTATAGATCAGTCCATAGATCCGTCTATAGACCATTCTACAGATAAGTCTATAGATCCATCTATAGATCTGTCTATAGATCAGTCCATAGATCAGTCTATAGATCAGTCCACAGATCAGTCTATAGATCCGTCTATAGATCAGTCTATAGATCAGTCTATAAATCAGTCTATAGATCAGTCCATAGATCAGTGCATAGATCCATCTATAGATCTGTCTATAGATCAGTCCATAGATCAGTCTATAGATCAGTCTACAGATCAGTCTATAGATCCGTCTATAGATCTGTCTATAGATCAGTCTATAGATCAGTCCATAAATCAGTCTATAGATCAGTCTATTGATCAGTCTGTTGATCCATCTATAGGTCAGTCCATAGATCAGTCTATAGATCCGTCTATAGATCGTTCTACAGATAAGTCTATAGATCCATCTATAGATCTGTCTATATATCAGTCCATAGATCAGTCTATAGATCCATCTATAGATCCGTCTATAAATCAGTCTATAGATCAGTCCATAGATCCATCTATAGATCATTCTACAGGTAAGTCTATAGATCCATCTATAGATCTGTCTATAGATCAGTCCATAGATCAGTCTATAGATCCGTCTATAGATCAGTCTATAGATCAGTCCATAGATCCGTCTATAGATCAGTCCATAGATCCGTCTATAGATCGTTCTACAGATAAGTCTATAGATCCATCTATAAATCTGTCTATATATCAGTCCATAGATCAGTCTATAGATCAGTCTATAGATCCATCTATAGATCCGTCTATAAATCAGTCTATAGATCACTCCATAGATCCATCTATAGATCATTCTACAGGTAAGTCTATAGATCCATCTATAGATCTGTCTATAGATCAGTCCATAGATCAGTCTATAGATCCATCTATAGATCTGTCTATAGATCAGTCCATAGATCAGTCTATAGATCAGTCCACAGATCAGTCTATAGATCCGTCTATAGATCAGTCTATAAATCAGTCTATAGATCAGTCCATAGATCAGTGCATAGATCCATCTATAGATCTGTCTATAGATCAGTCCATAGATCAGTCTATAGATCAGTCTACAGATCAGTCTATAGATCCGTCTATAGATCTGTCTATAGATCAGTCTATAGATCAGTCCATAAATCAGTCTATAGATCAGTCTATTGATCAGTCGATTGATCCATCTATAGGTCAGTCCATAGATCAGTCTATAGATCCGTCTATAGATCGTTCTACAGATAAGTCTATAGATCCATCTATAGATCTGTCTATATATCAGTCCATAGATCAGTCTATAGATCAGTCTATAGATCCATCTATAGACCCGTCTATAAATCAGTCTATAGATCAGTCCATAGATCCATCTATAGATCATTCTACAGGTAAGTCTATAGATCCATCTATAGATCTGTCTATAGATCAGTCTATAGATCCGTCTATAGATCAGTCTATAGATCCATCTATAGATCCTTCTATAAATCAGTCTATAAATCCGTCTACAAATTGGTCTATAGATCAGTCTACAGATCAGTCTATAGATCCATCTATAGATCAGTCTACAGATCAGTCTATAGATCCGTCTATAGATCAGTCCATAGGTCAGTCTATAAATCAGTCTATAGATCAGTCCATAGATCAGTCTATTGATCAGTCTATTGATCCGTCTATAGGTCAGTCCATAGATCAGTCTATAGATCCGTCTATAGATCGTTCTACAGATAAGTCTATAGATCCATCTATAGATCTGTCTATATATCAGTCCATAGATCAGTCTATAGATCAGTCTACAGATCAGTCTATAGATCCGTCTATAGATCAGTCCATAGTTCAGTCTAAAGATCGTTCTACAGATAAGTCTATAGATCCATCTATAGCTCTGTCTATAGATCAGTCCATAGATCAGTCTATAGATCAGTCTATAGATCCTTCTATAGGTCAGTCCATAGATCCGTCTATAGATCAGTCCATAGATCAGTCTACAGATCCACCTATAGATCCTTCTATAGGTCAGTCCATGGATCCGTCTATAGATCAGTCCATAGATCCGTCTATAGATCATCTATAGATCCGTCTATAGATCAGTCCATAGATCCGTCTATAGATTCATCTATAGATCCATCTATAGATCCGTCTATAGATCAGTCTATAGATCCATTTATAGATCCGTCTATAGATCAGTCCATAGATCAGTCTATAGATCCATCTATAGATCAGTCCATAGATCAGTCTATAGATCCATCTATAGATCCATCTATAGATCCGTCTATAGATCAGTCCATAGATCAGTCTATAGATCCATCTATAGATCCGTCTATAGATCAGTCCATAGATCAGTCTATAGATCCATCTATAGATCCTTCTATAGGTCAGTCCATGGATCCGTCTATAGATCAGTCCATAGATCCGTCTATAGATCATCTATAGATCCGTCTATAGATCAGTCCATAGATCCGTCTATAGATCCATCTATAGATCCGTCTATAGATCAGTCTATAGATCCATCTATAGATCCATCTATAGATCCATCTATAGATCCGTCTATAGATCAGTCTATAGATCCATCTATAGATCAGTCTATAGATCCATCTATAGATCCGTCTATAGATCAGTCCATAGATCAGTCTATAGATCCATCTATAGATCAGTCCATAGATCAGTCTATAGATCCATCTATAGATCCGTCTATAGATCAGTCTATAGATCCATCTATAGATCCATCTATAGATCCATCTATAGATCCGTCTATAGATCAGTCTATAGATCCATCTATAGATCCGTCTATAGATCAGTCCATAGATCAGTCTATAGATCCATCTATAGATCCATCTATAGATCCATCTATAGATCCGTCTATAGATCCATCTATAGATCCATCTATAGATCCATCTATAGATCAGTCCATAGATCAGTCCATAGATCAGTCCATAGATCTCCACCTCACTGATGAACAGGAGAACAGGATACTGGAACTTCTCCACTGGATGAAGATGAAGGGGACATTCCTCCTTTTTCTGGTCCAGAACCAGAACTGGGAACCATCCCAGTGCAGGTGTCAGGAGGAGGGAACCAGCAGAGCCACATCATCCCTGGGGTCCTCCAGCCTTCTCCCACAGTCCAGAAACAGGACTGTTCAGCGTCTCTAAATTGTCAGCAGTTGGTGACGTGAACTAGACTGGATCATCGGTTTCTGGGGTCCTCTCTGCTCTCTGTTCCACTGCTGTGGTTAATTAGAAGCTGACGGATGTGGAGGAAAAGTTTGCCGTGGTGCCGTAGGTCAGAAAGGAGGAGTCTCATGGTGTCAGGATATCATGTGGGGTTTAATGAAGCTCAGACATGTTTACCAACAATCTTTAGCACCTAAACACATTTCTCAAAGCAACACTTTTGGCTGCCTGTGGAGAGAAGGTGTGTCAAGAGAAAGATGGGCTCTGCATAGACTGGAAGTGTCTGGATCTGTCTGTTTTATAGACGGATTCCTTCTGTTTTATAGACGGATTCCTTCTGCAGCATCCACTAATTGGTCGGATGGTTGCATTTATAAAAGCTTGAACAATTAGAGCAGAACCAACAGAACCAAATGTTTCCCACTTTTAGAGGTAGATTTAAGACGAATCAATTTCAACCAAACACGATTATCTGAGCAAACGGGGCGAGAAATGGAGGTTGTTTTGGCCTCTTGTTTCGTAAAGCTGTTCAGAAGATGTCTGCCATCAGAAAGCTGTCGGGTGCTACAGCAAAAATTCTTTAATATCTCATTAAGTTTGCAGCGCAGCTTTATACCAACATTCTTTATGTTAATATGCTGATTAGGAAACATCTCTATGTTTGGATCGAGCTCACATGAGTTTATATCTGTGTGTTTAGGAAACCAACATTGCTCCATTCACAGCCTCATCCAACCAGGTCTACGTTGTTTTCCAAGGCCAGGCGTCCATCTTGCCTTCAGGCTTCAGGCTGACGTGGAGCAGCTGAAAGGAAGCTGTGATCTGCACCACATCTTAATCACTGTTAAAGCAAATGACTGATGAAAGTGTTTATATGTATGTAATGAACCATGATATATTAAAATGATGACGTTCTTCTTTGATCTGGACTGTAGTTCTTTTGTTATTAAAATTATTGCTGCTGGGCGTATGTGAGAGCCACACCACATGTTGGGCTGATGTTTCTGGGATCCAGCGAGTAGAAAAGGTCAGAGAGAAATGGGATCATGAGAAATGTGCTGGCATAGATTCAAGAGTATGAGTACAAGAGTGTGTGGGTCTGCCAGGATATAAGGTAACGCCCACTGAGCAGAGAAACAGGCTATGGAGTTCATCATCTCCATTCATCAACATCAGTTTGGCTCAAAACTTTCCATCCATCCATTTTCTGACACGCTTTATCCCAAGTGGGGTCAGGAGGGGTCCTGGTGCCTATCTCCAGCTGTCAGTGGGCGAGAGGCGGGGTCCACCCTGGAAAGGTCGCCAGTCCATCGCAGGGCAACACATCAAATCAAAATAAAATGCTTGATAAATTCAGAGGAGTTGGAACAGCTGCTTTAATAAGAAAATCTTTGCAAACAACTGGAATCCTCAAGAGGACCTGAAGTTCACCACATACAACATCTGGAGGTCCCCAGAGAGAACACCTTGAGTTCCCCAGAGAGAACATCTGGAGTTCCTCAGAGAGAACACCTGGAGTTCCCCAGAGAGAACATCTGGAGTTCCCCAGAGAGAACATCTGGAGTTCCGCAGAGAGAACATCTGGAGTTTTCCAGAGAGAACATCTGGAGCTCTGCAGAGAAAACATCTGGAGCTCTGCAGAGAAAACATCTGGAGTTTTCAAGAGAGAACATCTGGAGTTCTGCAGAGAGAACATCTGGAGTTCTGCAGAGAGAACATCTGGAGTTTCCCAGAGAGAACATCTGGAGTTTCCCAGAGAGAACATCTGGAGTTCCCCAGAGAGAACATCTGGAGTTCCCCAGAGAGAACATCTGGAGTTTCCCAGAGAGAACATCTGGAGTTCTGCAGAGAGAACATCTGGAGTTTCCCAGAGAGAACATCTGCAGTTTCCCAGAGAGAACATCTGCAGTTTCCCAGAGAGAACATCTGGAGTTTCCCAGAGAGAACATCTGGAGTTTCTCAGAGAGAACATCTGGAGTTCCCCAGAGAGAACATCTGGAGTTTCCCAGAGAGAACATCTGGAGTTCCCCAGAGAGAACCTCTGGAGTTCCCCAGAGAGAACATCTGGAGTTTCCCAGAGAGAACATCTGGAGTTTTCCAGAGAGAACCTCTGGAGTTCCTCAGAGAGAACATCTGGACTTTTCCAGAGAGAACATCTGGAGTTCCCCAGAGAACACCTGGAGTTCCCCAGAGAGAACACCTGGAGTTCCTCAGAGAGAACATCTGGAGTTCCCCAGAGAGAACACCTGGAGTTCCCCAGAGAGAACACCTGGAGTTCTGCAGAGAGAACATCTGGAGTTTTCCAGAGAGAACATCTGGGGTTTTCCAGAGAGAACATCTGGAGTTTTCCAGAGAGAACATCTGGAGTTTCCCAGAGAGAACATCTGGAGTTTCCCAGAGAGAACATCTGGAGTTCCCCAGAGAGAACATCTGGAGTTTCCCAGAGAGAACATCTGGAGTTCCTCAGAGAGAACATCTGGAGTTCCCCAGAGAGAACATCTGGAGTTCCCCAGAGAGAACATCTGGAGTTCTGCAGAGAGAACATCTGGAATTTTCCAGAGAGAACATCTGGAATTTTCCAGAGAGAACATCTGGAGTTCCCCAGAGAGAACATCTGGAGTTCCCCAGAAAAAACATCTGGAGTTTCCCAGAGAGAACATCTGGAGTTCCCCAGAGAAACAACTGGAGTTCCCCAGAGAGAACACCTGGAGTTCCCCAGAGAAACAACTGGAGTTCCCCAGAGAGAACATCTGGAGTTCTGCAGAGAGAACATCTGGAGTTCTGCAGAGAGAACATCTGGAGTTCTGCAGAGAGAACATCTGGAGTTTTCCAGAGAGAACATCTGGAGTTCCCCAAAGAGAACATCTGGAGTTTTCCAGAGAGAACATCTGGGGTTCTCCAGAGAGAACATCTGGGGTTCTCCAGAGAGAACATCTGGGGTTTCCCAGAGAGAACATCTGGAGTTTCCCAGAGAGAACATCTGGAGTTCTGCAGAGAGAAAATCTGGAGTTCTGCAGAGAGAACATCTGGAGTTCCCCAGAGAGAACATCTGGAGTTTGGATAGCTGAGGCCTAATCAATGGACATCAGAGCAGAGGGTGGCTCTAGCTAAAGCTAAAAGTTTCCAGGTGAAGCAAAGACTTTGAATCATGATGGTTCTGCTTTGCTGCAGAAGGTCTGGATGGTTCTGCTTTTCTGCAGAAGGTCTGGATGGTTCTGCTTTGCCGCAGAAGGTCTGGATGGTTCTGCTTTGCCGCAGAAGGTCTGGATGGTTCTGCTTTGCCGCAGAAGGTCTGGATGGTTCTGCTTTGCCGCAGAAGGTCTGGATTGTTCTGCTTTGCCGCAGAAGGTCTGGATGGTTCTGCTTTGCTGCAGAAGGTCTGGATGGTTCTGCTTTGCCACAGAAGGTCTGGATGGTTCTGCTTTGCTGCAAAGGTCTGGATGGTTCTGCTTTGCCGCAGAAGGTCTGGATGGTTCTGCTTTGCTGCAGAAGGTCTGGATGGTTCTGCTTTGCCGCAGAAGGTCTGGATGGTTCTGCTTTGCCCTAGAAGGTCTGGATTGTTCTGCTTTGCCGCAGAAGGTCTGGATGGTTCTGCTTTGCCGCAGAAGGTCTGGATGGTTCTGCTTTGCCGCAGAAGGTCTGGATGGTTCTGCTTTGCCGCAGAAGGTCTGGATGGTTCTGCTTTGCCGCAGAAGGTCTGGATTGTTCTGCTTTGCCGCAGAAGGTCTGGATGGTTCTGCTTTGCCACAGAAGGTCTGGATGGTTCTGCTTTGCCACAGAAGGTCTGGATGGTTCTGCTTTGCTGCAGAAGGTCTGGATGGTTCTGCTTTGCCGCAGAAGGTCTGGATGGTTCTGCTTTGCTGCAAAGGTCTGGATGGTTCTGCTTTGCCGCAGAAGGTCTGGATGGTTCTGCTTTGCTGCAGAAGGTCTGGATGGTTCTGCTTTGCCGCAGAAGGTCTGGATGGTTCTGCTTTGATGCAGAAGGTCTGGATGGTTCTGCTTTGCCGCAGAAGGTCTGGATGGTTCTGCTTTGATGCAGAAGGTCTGGATGGTTCTGCTTTGATGCAGAAGGTCTGGATGGTTCTGCTTTGCCGCAGAAGGTCTGGATGGTTCTGCTTTGCCGCAGAAGGTCTGGATGGTTCTGCTTTGCCGCAGAAGGTCTGGATGGTTCTGCTTTGCCGCAGAAGGTCTGGATGGTTCTGCTTTGCTGCGGATGGTTCTGCTTTGCCGCAGAAGGTCTGGATGGTTCTGCTTTGCCGCAGAAGGTCTGGATGGTTCTGCTTTGCCGCAGAAGGTCTGGATGGTTCTGCTTTGCAACAGAAGGTCTGGATGGTTCTGCTTTGCCGCAGAAGGTCTGGATGGTTCTGCTTTGCCGCAGAAGGTCTGGATGGTTCTGCTTTGCCGCAGAAGGTCTGGATGGTTCTGCTTTGCCGCAGAAGGTCTGGATGGTTCTGCTTTGCAACAGAAGGTCTGGATGGTTCTGCTTTGCCGCAGAAGGTCTGGATGGTTCTGCTTTGATGCAGAAGGTCTGGATGGTTCTGCTTTGCCGCAGAAGGTCTGGATGGTTCTGCTTTGCCGCAGAAGGTCTGGATGGTTCTGCTTTGCCGCAGAAGGTCTGGATGGTTCTGCTTTGCCGCAGAAGGTCTGGATGGTTCTGCTTTGCCGCAGAAGGTCTGGATTGTTCTGCTTTGCCGCAGAAGGTCTGGATGGTTCTGCTTTGCCGCAGAAGGTCTGGATGGTTCTGCTTTGCCACAGAAGGTCTGGATGGTTCTGCTTTGCTGCAGAAGGTCTGGATGGTTCTGCTTTGCCGCAGAAGGTCTGGATGGTTCTGCTTTGATGCAGAAGGTCTGGATGGTTCTGCTTTGCCGCAGAAGGTCTGGATGGTTCTGCTTTGATGCAGAAGGTCTGGATGGTTCTGCTTTGATGCAGAAGGTCTGGATGGTTCTGCTTTGATGCAGAAGGTCTGGATGGTTCTGCTTTGCCGCAGAAGGTCTGGATGGTTCTGCTTTGCCGCAGAAGGTCTGGATGGTTCTGCTTTGCCGCAGAAGGTCTGGATGGTTCTGCTTTGCCGCAGAAGGTCTGGATGGTTCTGCTTTGCTGCAGAAGGTCTGGATGGTTCTGCTTTGCCGCAGAAGGTCTGGATGGTTCTGCTTTGCCGCAGAAGGTCTGGATGGTTCTGCTTTGCCGCAGAAGGTCTGGATGGTTCTGCTTTGCCGCAGAAGGTCTGGATGGTTCTGCTTTGCCGCAGAAGGTCTGGATGGTTCTGCTTTGTAACAGAAGGTCTGGGATGACGGATTGTTTTTCTTTTTTATTCTGCAGACTCCCCAGAAGCTGTGAAATACGGTCATTTGAAGGCAAACGTTCCCAGCTGTGTGTCAGTCAGAGAAAAACCAAAGCTTGACTTTGAAACCACAGAAAGTAGAAAGCTTAGATTTAGTGCAGCGCTTCTATTCGATCAGTAGCTCAGTTTCAGAACAGTTCATAGAAGGAAAATCAAAACAGCAGATTATTTCATCCATGAACAGGATTATAGATTATGTCTAACAGAGAGCAGATAATCCTGCTGGTTAACTGATCACATGGTGGTCAATCCATCAGCAGCTGCAGCTTAGCCAGCTCTGCTTTTAGAGATCAACATGAAAAGAAAGAAATATTAAGGAAGTTAGTTGTTCCAGTTCCATTCTGAGGTCCGGGTCCGTAGAGACACTCTGATGGGTTTAAACAGCCAGTCCAGTCAGTAGACGGTGCAGTCTGCAGTGGAGCGCTGAGTGCACTGGAACTCACTGGTGACCTCTCTGTAGCCTCTGGACTGAGTCAGACCGCTTCCTGTTGAAGACAGAAACGGAGCGAATGACGGAGGCTGGAGGATGTAGCATCATTGCCTCTCAGCTCAGAGTTCATGCTGGTCTTTGGGATCATTTCTACATCAAGACTGAATCCTGAATGGTTTTAAAAAAGGTAAACGGCCGTCACTGGATCAGAACAAACAGCCTGTTTCTCTCCACCAAGAACTGCACCTTTAGCGCCTCCACCTGCTAAATGTCAGCTGCCATCTAAGGACATGTTCTGGTCTGCAGACTGATGATGAAGTCAGTTTTATCTGTAAAGCCTCATAAAACTTTACTATGAGGACACAGGATGAGAAGAAATGCATTAATAAAAAAGACCATCAGAAATCCAGCGCACCTGGAAAAGGTTTTAATGTGAATGGAAACATCCCGTCATGCTGCAGCAGTCTGCAGACAGCGCCCCCTCTGGTCCCATTAGAGTAAAACACTGTATGGCACAGAGTGATGAGGTCATCAGGATGGATGCTGTGTTCATATGTGGTTTATCACAGAAAATGGCTCCAATCAAACCAGGCAGGGAAGCCGTTTGATTGGAGGTCAGCGACGCCCCCATCAGGATCTGATGATCCAAATGATGGAGGGGGCAGGGCCGGATTTAGGAGGATGGGGGCCCCTTGGCTGGAGTCAGAATGGGGGCCCCTGGGCTAGAGTAAAAAAAAAAAATAAATAAATAAAATAAAATAAATATATATATATATATATATATATATATATATATATATATATATATATATATATACTGGTAGTCATTGATTAAATTCTGACACTATCCATTCACAAAAATATAAAACATCCTTCGGGGCCCCCGGAATGCCGGGGCCCCAGGCTGCAGCCCCGGTAAGCCCCTGCTAAAATCCGGCCCGGGGGGGGGGGGCATGGTCTTTCTAATCACAGTAAGCATTCTGTAAGGAACAATTAAATAATGGAGTCTGATGTTTTGATATCTTAAGATGAAAAACAATGGTTAGATTACAGCTGTTCCTTCTAGTTCTATGCTCCAATTCACATCACATCCTCTCAGGACTTTATAGATCTAGATCAACCAGATCCCAGATCCAGTTATGTCAAAGTTTCTAATGAAACCAGCGGATAGCTTCCAGTCAGCCCGGTCCTCACTTTCAGTAACGTTCCTTCAAAACAAAATAGTTCTTAAACCGTCAGTAGGATAGATCCTCCATCTTCCTCCTGTCTCTGATCGTCTCTCAGGTAGGAACTAATTCTCCTCCAGACTGATGTACGAGTCTAGATCCGTCAGTCAGCTGGTAGTTTCTCCCTAAATTACCTCATCTGTTCCTTAGAAGGAATAATCCATTTTATCAGGCTGCATCATTCTATATTCTGCAGCTCTACAATTCTAGATGCCAGAACTCTGGGTCCCTCCCGCTGCAGCTGGCACGTTGGGATCCAGGGGCCTCATTGCTTGGTCCAGAGAAAGAACAGTCAGTGACTCTATGTGAGATCAATCTACTATAGAAAAAGGATGGTTGTTGAGCAAAGCTCCTCTAACGCTCAGACTTTCCTTCACTGCCCTCCATGGCCGCTGCTTCGCTTTGTTCTCACACTGAATCCTGATGTTTGGGACTGAATGCAGCAGAACTCAGCGTACGGTCAGCAGGAGAACGGCATCAGCTGACAGGGAGCCATATGGGCAACCCTCTGACATCACGTCCTGAGGAGCGGGCCCTTTGAAAGACGCAGCCCGTCCCTCTGACATCACGTCCTGAGGAGCGGGCCCTTTGAAAGAAGCAGCCCGTCCCTCTGACATCACGTCCTGAGGAGCGGGCCCTTTGAAAGACGCAGCCCGTCCCTCTGACATCACGTCCTGAGGAGCGGGCCCTTTGAAAGACGCAGCCCGTCCCTCTGACATCACGTCCTGAGGAGCGGGCCCTTTGAAAGACGCAGCCCGTCCCTCTGACATCACGTCCTGAGGAGCGGGCCCTTTGAAAGACGCAGCCCGTCCCTCTGACATCACGTCCTGAGGAGCGGGCCCTTTGAAAGACGCAGCCCGTCCCTCTGACATCACGTCCTGAGGAGCGGGCCCTTTGAAAGACGCAGCCCGTCCCTCTGACATCCCGTCCTGAGGAGCGGGCCCTTTGAAAGACGCAGCCCGTCCCTCTGACATCACGTCCTGAGGAGCGGGCCCTTTGAAAGACGCAGCCCGTCCCTCTGACATCACGTCCTGAGGAGCGGGCCCTTTGAAAGACGCAGCCCGTCCCTCTGACATCACGTCCTGAGGAGCGGGCCCTTTGAAAGACGCAGCCCGTCCCTCTGACATCACGTCCTGAGGAGCGGGCCCTTTGAAAGACGCAGCCCGTCCCTCTGACATCACGTCCTGAGGAGCGGGCCCTTTGAAAGACGCAGCCCGTCCCTCTGACATCACGTCCTGAGGAGCGGGCCCTTTGAAAGACGCAGCCCGTCCCTCTGACATCACGTCCTGAGGAGCGGGCCCTTTGAAAGACGCAGCCCGTCCCTCTGACATCACGTCCTGAGGAGCGGGCCCTTTGAAAGACGCAGCCCGTCCCTCTGACATCACGTCCTGAGGAGCGGGCCCTTTGAAAGACGCAGCCCGTCCCTCTGACATCACGTCCTGAGGAGCGGGCCCTTTGAAAGAAGCAGCCCGTCCCTCTGACATCACGACCTGAGGGGTGGGCCCCCCTTTGAAAGACGCAGCCGTCCCTCTGACATCACGTCCTGAGGAGCGGGCCCTTTGAAAGACGCAGCCCGTCCCTCTGACATCCCGTCCTGAGGAGCGGGCCCTTTGAAAGACGCAGCCCGTCCCTCTGACATCACGTCCTGAGGAGCGGGCCCTTTGAAAGAAGCAGCCCGTCCCTCTGACATCACGTCCTGAGGAGCGGGCCCTTTGAAAGAAGCATCCCGTCCCTCTGACATCACGTCCTGCGGAGCGGGCTCTTTGAAAGACGCAGCCCGTCCCTCTGACATCACGTCCTGAGGAGCGGGCCCTTTGAAAGACGCATCCCGTCCCTCTGACATCACGTCCTGCGGAGCGGGCTCTTTGAAAGACGCAGCCCGTCCCTCTGACATCACGTCCTGAGGAGCGGGCCCTTTGAAAGACGCAGCCCGTCCCTCTGACATCACGTCCTGAGGAGCGGGCCCTTTGAAAGACGCAGCCCGTCCCTCTGACATCACGTCCTGAGGAGCGGGCCCTTTGAAAGAAGCAGCCCGTCCCTCTGACATCACGTCCTGAGGAGCGGGCCCTTTGAAAGACGCAGCCCGTCCCTCTGACATCACGTCCTGAGGAGCGGGCCCTTTGAAAGAAGCAGCCCGTCCCTCTGACATCACGTCCTGAGGAGCGGGCCCTTTGAAAGACGCAGCCCGTCCCTCTGACATCACGTCCTGAGGAGCGGGCCCTTTGAAAGACGCAGCCCGTCCCTCTGACATCACGTCCTGAGGGGCGGGCCCTTTGAAAGACGCAGCCCGTCCCTCTGACATCACGTCCTGAGGGGCGGGCCCTTTGAAAGACGCAGCCCGTCCCTCTGACATCACGTCCTGAGGAGCGGGCCCTTTGAAAGACGCATCCCGTCCCTCTGACATCACGTCCTGAGGGGCGGGCCCTTTGAAAGACGCATCCCGTCCCTCTGACATAACGTCCTGAGGAGCGGGCCCTTTGAAAGACGCATCCCGTCCCTCTGACATCACGTCCTGAGGGGCGGGCCCTTTGAAAGACGCATCCCGTCCCTCTGACATCACGTCCTGAGGGGCGGGCCCTTTGAAAGACGCATCCCGTCCCTCTGAAATCACGTCCTGAGGAGCGGACCCTTTGAAAGACGCATCCCGTCCCTCTGACATCACGACCTGAGGGGCGGGCCCTTTGAAAGAAGCAGCCCGTCCCTCTGACATGACGTCCTGAGGAGCGGGGCCTTTGAAAGACGCAGCCCGTCCCTCTGACATCACGTCCTGAGGAGCGGGGCCTTTGAAAGACGCAGCCCGTCCCTCTGACATCACGACCTGAGGAGCGGGCCCTTTGAAAGACGCAGCCCGTCCCTCTGACATCACGTCCTGAGGAGCGGGCCCTTTGAAAGACGCAGCCCGTCCCTCTGACATCACGTCCTGAGGAGCGGGCCCTTTGAAAGACGCAGCCCGTCCCTCTGACATCACGTCCTGAGGAGCGGGCCCTTTGAAAGACGAGGCCCGTCCCTCTGACATCACGTCCTGAGGAGCGGGGCCTTTGAAAGACGAGGCCCGTCCCTCTGACATCACGTCCTGAGGAGCGGGCCCTTTGAAAGACGCAGCCCGTCCCTCTGACATCACGTCCTGAGGAGCGGGGCCTTTGAAAGACGAGGCCCGTCCCTCTGACATCACGTCCTGAGGAGCGGGCCCTTTGAAAGACGCAGCCCGTCCCTCTGACATCACGTCCTGAGGAGCGGGCCCTTTGAAAGACGCAGCCCGTCCCTCTGACATCACGTCCTGAGGAGCGGGCCCTTTGAAAGACGCAGCCCGTCCCTCTGACATCACGTCCTGAGGAGCGGGGCCTTTGAAAGACGCAGCCCGTCCCTCTGACATCACGTCCTGAGGAGCGGGGCCTTTGAAAGACGCAGCCCGTCCCTCTGACATCACGTCCTGAGGAGCGGGCCTTTTGAAAGACGCAGCCCGTCCCTCTGACATCACGTCCAGAGGAGCGGACCCTTTGAAAGACGCAGCCCGTCCCTCTGACATCACGTTCTGAGGGGCGGACCCTTTGAAAGACGCAGCCCGTCCCTTTGACATCACGACCTGAGGGGCGGGCCCTTTGAAAGACGCAGCCCGTCCCTCTGACATCACGTCCAGAGGAGCGGGCCCTTTGAAAGACGCATCCCGTCCCTCTGACATCACGTCCTGCGGAGCGGGCTCTTTGAAAGACGCAGCCCGTCCCTCTGACATCACGTCCTGAGGACCGGGCCCTTTGAAAGACGCAGCCCGTCCCTCTGACATCACGTCCTGAGGGGCGGGCCCTTTGAAAGACGCAGCCCGTCCCTCTGACATCACGTCCTGAGTGAGAGACGCAGCCCGTCCCTCTGACATCACGTCCTGAGGAGCGGGCCCTTTGAAAGACGCAGCCCCTCCCTCTGACATCACGTCCTGAGGAGCGGGCCCTTTGAAAGACGCAGCCCGTCCCTCTGACATCACGTCCTGAGTGAAAGACGCAGCCCGTCCCTTTAACATCACGTCCTGAGGAGCGGGCCCTTTGAAAGACGCAGCCCCTCCCTCTGACATCACGTCCTGAGGAGCGGGCCCTTTGAAAGACGCAGCCCGTCCCTCTGACATCACGTCCTGAGGAGCGGGCCCTTTGAAAGACGCAGCCCGTCCCTCTGACATCACGACCTGAGTGGCGGGCCCTTTGAAAGACGCAGCACGTCCCTCTGACATCACGTCCTGAGGAGCGGGCCCTTTGAAAGACGCAGCCCGTCCCTCTGACATCACGTCCAGAGGAGCGGGCCCTTTGAAAGACGCAGCCCGTCCCTTTGACATCACGTCCTGAAGAGCGGGCCCTTTGAAAGACGCAGCCCGTCCCTCTGACATCACGTCCTGAGGAGCGGGCCCTTTGAAAGACGCAGCCCGTCCCTTTGACATCACGTCCTGCGGAGCGGGCCCTTTGAAAGACGCAGCCCGTCCCTTTGACATCACGTCCTGAAGGGCGGGCCCTTTGAAAGACGCAGCCCATCCCTCTGACATCACGTCCTGCGGAGCGGGCTCTTTGAAAGACGCAGCCCGTCCCTTTGACATCACGTCCTGAAGAGCGGGCCCTTTGAAAGACGCAGCCCGTCCCTCTGACATCACGTTCTGAGGGGCGGGCCCTTTGAAAGACGCAGCCCGTCCCTCTGACATCACGTCCAGAGGAGCGGGCCCTTTGAAAGACGCAGCCCGTCCCTCTGACATCACGTCCTGAGGAGCGGGCCCTTTGAAAGACGCAGCCCATCCCTCTGACATCACGTCCTGCGGAGCGGGCTCTTTGAAAGACGCAGCCCGTCCCTTTGACATCACGTCCTGAAGAGCGGGCCCTTTGAAAGACGCAGCCCGTCCCTCTGACATCACGTTCTGAGGGGCGGGCCCTTTGAAAGACGCAGCCCGTCCCTCTGACATCACGTCCAGAGGAGCGGGCCCTTTGAAAGACGCAGCCCGTCCCTCTGACATCACGTTCTGAGGGGCGGGCCCTTTGAAAGACGCAGCCCGTCCCTCTGACATCACGTCCTGAGGAGCGGGCCCTTTGAAAGACGCAGCCCGTCCCTCTGACATCACGTCCTGATGAGCGGGCCCTTTGAAAGACGCAGCCCGTCCCTCTGACATCACGTCCTGAGGAGCGGGCCCTTTGAAAGACGCAGCCCGTCCCTCTGACATCACGACCTGAGTGGCGGGCCCTTTGAAAGACGCAGCCCGTCCCTCTGACATCACGACCTGAGTGGCGGGCCCTTTGAAAGACGCAGCCCGTCCCTCTGACATCACGTCCTGAGGAGCGGGCCCTTTGAAAGACGCAGCCCGTCCCTCTGACATCACGTCCTGAGGAGCGGGCCCTTTGAAAGACGCAGCCCGTCCTTCTGACATCACGACCTGAGTGGCGGGCCCTTTGAAAGACGCAGCCCGTCCCTCTGACATCACGTCCTGAGGAGCGGGCCCTTTGAAAGACGCAGCCCGTCCCTCTGACATCACGTCCTGAGGAGCGGGCCCTTTGAAAGACGCAGTCCGTCCCTCTGACATCACGTCCTGAGGAGCGGGCCCTTTGAAAGACGCAGCCCGTCCCTCTGACATCACGTCCTGAGGAGCGGGCCCTTTGAAAGACGCAGCCCGTCCCTCTGACATCACGTCCTGAGGAGCGGGCCCTTTGAAAGACGCAGCCCGTCCCTTTGACATCACGTCCTGAAGGGCGGGCCCTTTGAAAGACGCAGCCCGTCCCTCTGACATCACGTCCTGAGGACCGGGCCCTTTGAAAGACGCAGCCCGTCCCTCTGACATCACGTCCTGAGGAGCGGGCCCTTTGAAAGACGCAGCCCGTCCCTCTGACATCACGTCCTGAGGAGCGGGCCCTTTGAAAGACGCAGCCCGTCCCTCTGACATCACGTCCTGAGGAGCGGGCCCTTTGAAAGACGCAGCCCGTCCCTCTGACATCACGTCCTGAGGACCGGGCCCTTTGAAAGACGCAGCCCGTCCCTCTGACATCACGTCCTGAGGGGCGGGCCCTTTGAAAGACGCAGCCCGTCCCTCTGACATCACGTCCTGAGGACCGGGCCCTTTGAAAGACGCAGCCCGTCCCTCTGACATCACGTCCTGAGGGGCGGGCCCTTTGAAAGACGCAGCCCGTCCCTCTGACATCACGACCTGAGTGGCGGGCCCTTTGAAAGACGCAGCCCGTCCCTCTGACATCACGTCCTGAGGAGCGGGCCCTTTGAAAGACGCAGCCCCTCCCTCTGACATCACGTCCTGAGGAGCGGGCCCTTTGAAAGACGCAGCCCGTCCCTCTGACATCACGACCTGAGTGGCGGGCCCTTTGAAAGACGCAGCCCGTCCCTCTGACATCACGTCCTGAGGAGCGGGCCCTTTGAAAGACGCAGCCCGTCCCTCTGACATCACGTCCTGAGGACCGGGCCCTTTGAAAGACGCAGCCCGTCCCTCTGACATCACGTCCTGAGGGGCGGGCCCTTTGAAAGACGCAGCCCGTCCCTCTGACATCACGTCCTGAGTGAAAGACGCAGCCCGTCCCTTTAACATCACGTCCTGAGGAGCGGGCCCTTTGAAAGACGCAGCCCCTCCCTCTGACATCACGTCCTGAGGAGCGGGCCCTTTGAAAGACGCAGCCCGTCCCTCTGACATCACGTCCTGAGGAGCGGGCCCTTTGAAAGACGCAGCCCGTCCCTCTGACATCACGACCTGAGTGGCGGGCCCTTTGAAAGACGCAGCACGTCCCTCTGACATCACGTCCTGAGGAGCGGGCCCTTTGAAAGACGCAGCCCGTCCCTCTGACATCACGTCCAGAGGAGCGGGCCCTTTGAAAGACGCAGCCCGTCCCTTTGACATCACGTCCTGAAGAGCGGGCCCTTTGAAAGACGCAGCCCGTCCCTCTGACATCACGTCCTGAGGAGCGGGCCCTTTGAAAGACGCAGCCCGTCCCTTTGACATCACGTCCTGCGGAGCGGGCCCTTTGAAAGACGCAGCCCGTCCCTTTGACATCACGTCCTGAAGGGCGGGCCCTTTGAAAGACGCAGCCCATCCCTCTGACATCACGTCCTGCGGAGCGGGCTCTTTGAAAGACGCAGCCCGTCCCTTTGACATCACGTCCTGAAGAGCGGGCCCTTTGAAAGACGCAGCCCGTCCCTCTGACATCACGTTCTGAGGGGCGGGCCCTTTGAAAGACGCAGCCCGTCCCTCTGACATCACGTCCAGAGGAGCGGGCCCTTTGAAAGACGCAGCCCGTCCCTCTGACATCACGACCTGAGTGGCGGGCCCTTTGAAAGACGCAGCACGTCCCTCTGACATCACGTCCTGAGGAGCGGGCCCTTTGAAAGACGCAGCCCGTCCCTCTGACATCACGTCCAGAGGAGCGGGCCCTTTGAAAGACGCAGCCCGTCCCTTTGACATCACGTCCTGAAGAGCGGGCCCTTTGAAAGACGCAGCCCGTCCCTCTGACATCACGACCTGAGGAGCGGGCCCTTTGAAAGACGCAGCCCGTCCCTTTGACATCACGTCCTGCGGAGCGGGCCCTTTGAAAGACGCAGCCCGTCCCTTTGACATCACGTCCTGAAGGGCGGGCCCTTTGAAAGACGCAGCCCGTCCCTCTGACATCACGTCCTGAGGAGCGGGCCCTTTGAAAGACGCAGCCCGTCCCTCTGACATCACGTCCTGAGGAGCGGGCCCTTTGAAAGACGCAGCCCGTCCCTCTGACATCACGTCCTGAGGAGCGGGCCCTTTGAAAGACGCAGCCCGTCCCTCTGACATCACGTCCTGAGGACCGGGCCCTTTGAAAGACGCAGCCCGTCCCTCTGACATCACGTCCTGAGGGGCGGGCCCTTTGAAAGACGCAGCCCGTCCCTCTGACATCACGACCTGAGTGGCGGGCCCTTTGAAAGACGCAGCCCGTCCCTCTGACATCACGTCCTGAGGAGCGGGCCCTTTGAAAGACGCAGCCCGTCCCTCTGACATCACGTCCTGAGGACCGGGCCCTTTGAAAGACGCAGCCCGTCCCTCTGACATCACGTCCTGAGGGGCGGGCCCTTTGAAAGACGCAGCCCGTCCCTCTGACATCACGTCCTGAGTGAGAGACGCAGCCCGTCCCTCTGACATCACGTCCTGAGGAGCGGGCCCTTTGAAAGACGCAGCCCCTCCCTCTGACATCACGTCCTGAGGAGCGGGCCCTTTGAAAGACGCAGCCCGTCCCTCTGACATCACGACCTGAGTGGCGGGCCCTTTGAAAGACGCAGCCCGTCCCTCTGACATCACGTCCTGAGGAGCGGGCCCTTTGAAAGACGCAGCCCGTCCCTCTGACATCACGTCCTGAGGACCGGGCCCTTTGAAAGACGCAGCCCGTCCCTCTGACATCACGTCCTGAGGGGCGGGCCCTTTGAAAGACGCAGCCCGTCCCTCTGACATCACGTCCTGAGGAGCGGGCCCTTTGAAAGACGCAGCCCGTCCCTCTGACATCACGTCCTGAGGACCGGGCCCTTTGAAAGACGCAGCCCGTCCCTCTGACATCACGTCCTGAGGGGCGGGCCCTTTGAAAGACGCAGCCCGTCCCTCTGACATCACGTCCTGAGTGAAAGACGCAAACCGTCCCTCTGACATCACGTCCTGAGGAGCGGGCCCTTTGAAAGACGCAGCCCGTCCCTCTGACATCACGACCTGAGTGGCGGGCCCTTTGAAAGACGCAGCCCGTCCCTCTGACATCACGTCCTGAGGAGCGGGCCCTTTGAAAGACGCAGCCCCTCCCTCTGACATCACGTCCTGAGGAGCGGGCCCTTTGAAAGACGCAGCCCGTCCCTCTGACATCACGACCTGAGTGGCGGGCCCTTTGAAAGACGCAGCCCGTCCCTCTGACATCACGTCCTGAGGAGCGGGCCCTTTGAAAGACGCAGCCCCTCCCTCTGACATCACGTCCTGAGGAGCGGGCCCTTTGAAAGACGCAGCCCGTCCCTCTGACATCACGACCTGAGTAGCGGGCCCTTTGAAAGACGCAGCCCGTCCCTCTGACATCACGTCCTGAGGAGCGGGCCCTTTGAAAGACGCAGCCCGTCCCTCTGACATCACGTCCTGAGGACCGGGCCCTTTGAAAGACGCAGCCCGTCCCTTTAACATCACGTCCTGAGGAGCGGGCCCTTTGAAAGACGCAGCCCGTCCCTCTGACATCACGACCTGAGTGGCGGGCCCTTTGAAAGACGCAGCACGTCCCTCTGACATCACGTCCTGAGGAGCGGGCCCTTTGAAAGACGCAGCCCGTCCCTCTGACATCACGTCCAGAGGAGCGGGCCCTTTGAAAGACGCAGCCCGTCCCTCTGACATCACGTCCTGAAGAGCGGGCCCTTTGAAAGACGCAGCCCGTCCCTCTGACATCACGTCCTGAGGAGCGGGCCCTTTGAAAGAAGCAGCCCGTCCCTTTGACATCACGTCCTGCGGAGCGGGCCCTTTGAAAGACGCAGCCCGTCCCTTTGACATCACGTCCTGAAGGGCGGGCCCTTTGAAAGACGCAGCCCGTCCCTCTGACATCACGTCCTGCGGAGCGGGCTCTTTGAAAGACGCAGCCCGTCCCTTTGACATCACGTCCTGAAGAGCGGGCCCTTTGAAAGACGCAGCCCGTCCCTCTGACATCACGTTCTGAGGGGCGGACCCTTTGAAAGACGCAGCCCGTCCCTTTGACATCACGACCTGAGGGGCGGGCCCTTTGAAAGACGCAGCCCGTCCCTCTGACATCACGTCCAGAGGAGCGGGCCCTTTGAAAGACGCAGCCCGTCCCTCTGACATCACGTCCAGAGGAGCGGGCCCTTTGAAAGACGCAGCCCGTCCCTTTGACATCACGTCCTGAAGAGCGGGCCCTTTGAAAGACGCAGCCCGTCCCTCTGACATCACGTCCTGAGGAGCGGGCCCTTTGAAAGACGCAGCCCGTCCCTTTGACATCACGTCCTGCGGAGCGGGCCCTTTGAAAGACGCAGCCCGTCCCTTTGACATCACGTCCTGAAGGGCGGGCCCTTTGAAAGACGCAGCCCGTCCCTCTGACATCACGTCCTGCGGAGCGGGCTCTTTGAAAGACGCAGCCCGTCCCTTTGACATCACGTCCTGAAGAGCGGGCCCTTTGAAAGACGCAGCCCGTCCCTCTGACATCACGTCCTGAGGAGCGGGCCCTTTGAAAGACGCAGCCCGTCCCTCTGACATCACGTCCTGAGGAGCGGGCCCTATGAAAGACGCAGCCCGTCCCTTTGACATCACGTCCTGAAGAGCGGGCCCTTTTAAAGATGCAGCCCGTCCCTTTGACATCACGTCCTGAAGAGCGGGCCCTTTGAAATACGCAGCCCGTCCCTCTGACATCACGACCTGAGGGGCGGGCCCTTTGAAAGATGCAGCCCGTCCCTCTGACATCACGTTTTGAGGAGCGGGCCCTTTGAAAGACGCAGCCCGTCCCTCTGACATCACGTCCTGAGGAGCGGGCCCTTTGAAAGACGCAGCCCGTCCCTCTGACATCACGTCCTGAGGAGCGGGCCCTTTGAAAGACGCAGCCCGTCCCTCTGACATCACGACCTGAGGAGCGGGCCCTTTGAAAGACGCAGCCCGTCCCTCTGACATCACGTCCTGAGGAGCGGGCCCTTTGAAAGACGCAGCCCGTCCCTCGGACATCACGTCCTGAGGAGCGGGCCCTTTGAAAGACACAGCCCGTTCCTCTGACATCACGTCCTGAGGAGCGGGCCCTTTGAAAGACGCAGCCCGTCCCTCTGACATCACGACCTGAGGAGCGGGCCCTTTGAAAGACGCAGCCCGTCCCTTCGGCTTTTCCTCTTTTTGCCCTCCTACCCTCCAACATGGGATTTATTCCTTGGTTTAGTTTTAGTTATTCTCTTATCTTTAGGTTTTCAATGGTGTCAGTTATCTCCAGGTCATTCTCTTATGCTCCAGTTCCCCTCTGGTCATTCCTTTTATTGTAGTCATTAGTTTTATTCCCCTTTAGCCATATTTAACTTCTTTCTAGTAACAGTTAAACCCGCTTTTCCCTTGCTACTCTTTGTTGCCCCCTAGTGTTCTTTTCCTTTCCTCCTAGCTCCCTTCTAGCTGCTTCTGTCCACACCTGCTCATAGCCAAATGATAACTCCAGTCTCCATAAATCCTCCTCCGCTGCAGTTCCTCTGGCATCTCTTCGTTTTGGCTTCCCTCGCTATTATTTCTGGATTCTGGGTTAGTCGTGTGATTCTGTACCATCTAGGTCTTTATTCAATTAGGAGGAAAATATCTCAGTCTACCGTCTCTGCATCTGGGTTCTCTACCAACATCCGCTGACCTTCAGAGAGTTTTCATTAACTGACAGACATAAACAGTCCAGCTGAGGCTTTGTATGGATATAATGACCTGGATAACTGTTGTTTGGTGCCTTTAGACCCATTTCTACAGAGGAACTGCTGCAGTGTTGACAGTAGAATCTCTATTTTCCCACCAACTCTTACCTTCTATGAGATTGTAGAGGTTGCAGTAGTTGGTGCCTTGGTCTCTGACGGCAAACCAGGTCTCAGAGATGGACATAGCCTAGAGAGAAACAGAGGAACAGACCTGAATTACACTGTCAGTTTTTTCTTTGACTGCTTGTTCAGTCATCACTGAGAAAGGTTAGTCCAGATGTGAATAAAACCATGGTTTACTATTGAAAAGGTTCCTGGTGTGCAGACCTATCCTCAGAGAAGCTGCTGTATGACTGGGCCACAGGGTCTCAGTCTCTGCCTGTTGGCTGGTAGATAAAGGCTTGAAGTCCTCATAAACCAGACCGTGGCAGTCTGGTAGACCTGCATACCACTGGTCCAGTCTGTCCACATCCTAGCTCAGGCAGTAAGCCTGCTGTCTTGTATCTGGTTGGTTGGTCTGTTAAAATCCGACAGCACGGTGCTGTACTTACACCCAGCTCCTGAATCTGTCACGTTGTCCGGCCGGCCTTTCAAGCCTCCAATGACCCCAACTTACTCAACAAAACCCTCAATACGCACTTCAGAGGAATACTCTTGGATCCCTGACTGTCAGGTGGCATTTAACAATACAGTCCAGTTAAATAAACGGAGAGTGATGGTTTTCACCCAGTCTGCATTTTATTTTACTTTGCAAAGTAAAAAGAGAATAAAACATCAGCAGCCCTCAGGGCATGTTAATAAGCCCTGTTCTGATCGTCTCTACCCGAAACAAAGACAGTACGTTTGGAAATGACACATAATGTTACAATATAGTCCCTGCTATGAGAAATATATTATCTTAATCATCTTAAACAACCTAATAGGATAATCAACTATAATAAGATCTATAAACCAATAGATCTAAAGGGAATTAATGGGAGGTGGATTATTTTCCGTCCTCGCTGACCCTCGCTGTGACGCCTCCACACAGAGTGACGCGTACCTCCTTACCAGCAAACCTGATATTAACTGGTACCATTAGCTTCTAGAGGAGAACGGAGGCTGTGAGTCATCACCATTAGCCAATTAACGACAAAGCAGAATGTAGCTCGGCTTGCTAAGTCATGGAAACCTGCTTCCGTCCACAGGTGCAGACCATCTCCTCAGCTGCCGTCGCATGTCAGAAAGCATCTGATTCAGGTGACCCTGTTTTACAAAGAGGGTCACTGCAGGTTCTGAGAGATCCGCCAGAGGAACGGGAACAGAACCTGAGTGGACTCAGTAGTCCTTAGTGGACTCAGAGATACGGAGTGGACTTAGTAGTCCTCAGTGGGTCTGATTGGATTCAGTACTCCTCAGTGGACTCAGTGGTGCTCAGTGGTCTTCTGTCGACTCAGTGGGCCTGAGTGGACTCAGTAGTCCTCAGTAGTCCTGAGTGGACTCAGTGGGCTTGTGTGGATTCGGTAGTCCTCAGTGGACTCAGTAGTCCTCATTGGGCCTGAGTGGACTCAGTGGTCCTCAGTGGATTCAGCGGTTAGTTGACTCAGTGGTCCTCATTGGACACAGTGGGCCTGAGCGGATTCAGTAGTCTTTAGTTGTCCTGAGTGGACTCAGTGGTCCTGAGTGGATTCAGAAGTCCTCAGTGGACTCGGTGGGCCTGAGTGGACTCAGTAGTCCTCAGAGGACTCAGTTGGCCTGAGTGGACTCAGTGGACCTGAGTGGACTCAGTAGTCCTCAGCAGTCCTGAGTGGACTCAGTGGGCCTGTGTGGATTCGGTAGTCCTCAGTGGACTCAGTAGTCCTCATTGGGCCTGAGTGGACTCAGTGGTCCTCAGTGGATTCAGCGGTTAGTTGACTCAGTGGTCCTCATTGGACACAGTGGGCCTGAGCGGATTCAGTAGTCTTTAGTTGTCCTGAGTGGACTCAGTGGTCCTGAGTGGATTCAGAAGTCCTCAGTGGACTCGGTGGGCCTGAGTGGACTCAGTAGTCCTCAGAGGACTCAGTTGGCCTGAGTGGACTCAGTGGACCTGAGTGGATTCAGTAGTCCTCAGTGGACTCAGTTGGCCTGAGTGGATTCAGTGGTCCTGAGTGCACTCAGTGGTCCTCAGTGGACTTTGTGGTCCTCAGTGGGCTTCTGTGGATTCAGTAGTCCTCGGTTGACACAGTGGTCCTCATTGGACCTTAGTGGATTCAGTAGTCCTCAGTGGTCCTGAGTGGGCTCAGTGGTCCTCAGTGGACTCAGTAGTTCTCAGTGCACTAAGTGGTCCACAGTGGACTCAGTGGTCCAATGCAGCTAAAAATATATCAGAGCCACAAACCTACGCGGTGGAAATGCTTACTTCATTTCAATAAGCTCAGTAACACTAACATGACAATAACATATCTCTGTTCCTACATTAGAGGACTTAAACATATCTAGTCCTTTGAAATGGTTCCTTTGAAAGAAGCTCCATAGTCTAACAGATCAAAGTCTCCAGATCATCAGGGATGAAATGTGCTGCAGTGTCAGAAAGCTTGGTCCCAGCAGCAGGTTAAAGGTCAGAGATAGAAACAGCCAAGAACGGCTGAGAGGGAAACACTGGACTGTTCTAAGGTGGAGCCCTGACCTCCATCCTACTCAGCATCTATGGAAGAAGCTGAAACAGGAAGGGCAGCCTGAGAGTCCTGGATGAGGAGCAGAGGGCTGACTGAACAGGAAGCAGAGTCATGGTTTACCAGACCTCTCTGCAGCTTCTCTACTGTTACCCACTCATTTCTCCATCCAGAAAGTGTCTCACCAAAGACCAGTGGCAGCTGGTGGAGTTTTCTCCAAAATAGACGTATACAAAACCAGTCAAATGTATACTTACAGCAGTATATTTATATGAATGCCAACAACAGATTTTTTTTTAATAAAACACTATATAAAAACAAAGTATCATTTCATGTCCAGGTTTACTTTCTGTCCATAAATCTCGCCCTTCTGAGGCTTTGAGAAGGTAAATCTGTGTTCTACGTGGTCCAATATTGTGTCACAAAAAAAAAGAATGAACCGATTTAATAATGGAGAAGCTATAGGTCAGTAAAGCAGAATACAGCTGCATGCAGTTAGCCTAGCATTGAAGATTGATTTATGATTTGGCATATCTTTCAATACAATATTGTTTTTCCTAATAATGTAAATATTTCCACATGTTTGCAGATTAACTTGTTGGACCATGATTGGAGCGTGAATCACTGATACGCTGTGTAAATGCAGCCGTTCACATAAGAGCGAAACAATCTGAAAGTTATTTAATTAAATGACATAAAAACCAAACAGTGACTAACTGTGAGATGAGGTGGATAATTCCCCCCAAAAGGGATCAGGATTAGATTTCAGCTGCTGAAGGATTCATCTACTGTAAAAACTTACTGCAACATGACAGGATGAGTAGAAGTCATCTACCCGCTAGGAGTAGACCAGTCTGAAGTGGATATCCTCCACCTCCCTGTGGACCGGGCCACTGTGCTTAGCCGTTATGAAATGAACCGAGGCCGACTGGAGCTGGAGATAAAACACAACATTAGCAGAGGAACATCTGCCCGCTAGGAGTGGAACATCTACCTGCTAGGAGTAAAATATCTGCCTGCTAGGAGTGGAACATCTACCTGCTAGGAGTAAAACATCTGCCTGCTAGGAGTGGAACAACTACTCGCTAGGAGTAAAACATCTGCCCGCTAGGAGTCGAACATCTGCCCGCAAGGAGTGGAAAATCTACCCGCTAGGAGTGGAACCTCTACCCGCTAGGAGTGGAACAACTACTCGCTAGGAGTAAAACATCTGCCCGCTAGTAGTGGAAAATCTACCCGCTAGGAGTGGAACAACTACCCACTAGTAGTGGAACAACTACCCTTTAGGAGTGGAAGTTGTTCCACTCCTAGCGGGTAGATTTTCCACTCCTAACGGGCAAATGTTCCACTTCTAGCTGGTAGTTGTTCCTCTCCTAGCGGGTAGATTATCCACTCCTAGCGGGTAGTTGTTCCACTCCTAGCGAGTAGTTGCTCCACTCCTAGCGGGTAGTTGTTTCACTCCTAGCGGGCAGATGTTCCACTCCTAACGGGCAAATGTTCCACTCCTAGCGGATAGTTGTTCCACTCCTAGCCGGTAGTTGTTCCACTCCTAGCGGGTAGATGTTCAACTCCTAGCGGGTAGATGTTCGACTCCTAGCGGGTATTTGTTTCACTCCTAGCGGGTAGTTGTTCCACTCCTAGCAGGTAGAGGTTCCACTCCTAGCGAGTAGTTGTTCCACTCCTAGCGGGTAGATTTTCCACTCCTAACGGGCAAATGTTCCACTTCTAGCGGGTAGTTGTTCCACTCCTAGCGGGTAGATTTTCCACTCCTAGCGGGTAGTTGTTCCACTCCTAGCGAGTAGTTGTTCCACTCCTAGCGGGTAGTTGTTTCACTCCTAGCGGGCAGATGTTCCACTACTAACGGGCAAATGTTCCATTCCTAGCGGATGGTTGTTCCACTCCTAGCCGGTAGTTGTTCCACTCCTAGCGGGTAGATGTTCAACTCCTAGCGGGTAGATGTTCGACTCCTAGCGGTTAGTTGTTCCACTCCTAGCAGGTAGAGGTTCCACTCCTAGCGGGCAGATGTTCCACTCCTAGCGGGTATTTGTTCCACTCCTAGCGGGTAGTTGTTCAACTCCTAGCGGGTAGATGTTCGACTCCTAGCGGGTATTTCTTCCACTCCTAGCGGGTAGTTGTTCCACTCCTAGCAGGTAGAGGTTCCACTCCTAGCGGGTAGTTGTTCAACTCCTAGCGGGTAGATGTTCGACTCCTAGCGGGTATTTCTTCCACTCCTAGCGGGTAGTTGTTCCACTCCTAGCAGGTAGAGGTTCCACTCCTTGCGGGCATATGTTCCACTCCTAACGGGCAAATGTTCCACTCCTAGCGGGTAGTTGTTCCACTACTTGTGGGTAGTTGTTCCACTCCTATCAGGTAGATGTTCCACTCTTAGCAGGCAGATGTTCCACTCCTAGCAGGCAGATGTTCCACTCCTAGCGGGTAGTTGTTCCACTCCTAGCAGGTAGATGTTCCACTCCTAGCGAGTAGTTGTTCCACTCCTAGCGGGTAGATTTTCCACTCCTAACGGGCAAATGTTCCACTTCTAGCGGGTAGTTGTTCCTCTCCTAGCGGGTAGATTATCCACTCCTAGCGGGTAGTTGTTCCACTCCTAGCGAGTAGTTGTTCCACTCCTAGCGGGTAGTTGTTTCACTCCTAGCGGGCAGATGTTCCACTCCTAACGGGCAAATGTTCCACTCCTAGCGGATAGTTGTTCCACTCCTAGCCGGTAGTTGTTCCACTCCTAGCGGGTAGATGTTCAACTCCTAGCGGGTAGATGTTCGACTCCTAGCGGGTATTTGTTCCACTCCTAGCGGGTAGTTGTTCCACTCCTAGCAGGTAGAGGTTCCACTCCTAGCGGGCAGATGTTCCACTCCTAACGGTCAAATGTTCCACTCCTAGCGAGTAGTTGTTCAACTCCTAGCGGGTAGTTGTTCCAGTTGTTCCACTCCTAGCGGGTAGTTGTTCCACTCCTAGTGGGTAGTTGTTCCCACTTGTGGGTAGTTGTTCCACTCCTAGCGGGTAGATTATCCACTCCTAGCGGGCAGATGTTTTACTCCTAGCGAGTAGTTGTTCCACTTCTAGCGGGTAGTTGTTCTACTCCTAGCAGGTAGATTTTCCACTCCTAGCGGGCAGATGTTCGACTCCTAGCGGGCAGATGTTTTACTCCTAGCGAGTAGTTGTTCAACTCCTAGCGGGTAGTTGTTCCACTCCTAGCGGGTAGTTGTGGAACATCTGCCTGCTAAGAGTGGAACATCTACCTGCTAGGAGTAGAACAACTACGCGCTAGGAGTGGAACAACTACCCGCTAGGAGTTGAACAACTACTCGCTAGGAGTAAAATATCTGCCCGCTAGGAGTGGAAAATCTACCCGCTAGGAGTGGAACAACTACCCACTAGGAGTGGAACAACTACCCGCTAGGAGTGGAACAACTACCCACTAGGAGTGGAACAACTACCCGCTGGGAGTGGAACATTTGCCCGTTAGGAGTGGAACCTCTACCTGCTAGGAGTGGAACAACTAACCGCTAGGAGTGGAACAAATACCCGCTAGAAGTCGAACATCTACCCGCTAGGAGTGGAAAATCTACCCGCTAGGAGTGGAACAACAACCCGCTAGGAGTGGAACATTTGCCCGTTAGGAGTTGAAAATCTGCCCGCTAGGAGTGAAACAACTACCCGCTAGAAGTGGAACATTTGCCCGTTAGGAGTGGAAAATCGGCCCGCTAGTAGTGGAACAACTACCCACTAGGAGTCGAACATCTGCCCGCTAGGAGTGGAACAACTACCCGCTAGGAGTGGATAATCTACCCGCTAGGAGTGGAACAACTACCCACAAGTAGTGGAACAACTACCCGCTAGGAGTGGAACATTTGCCCGTTAGGAGTGGAACATCTGCCCGCTAGGAGTGGAACCTCTACCTGCAAAGAGTGGAACAACTACCCGCTAGGAGTGGAACAAATACCCGCTAGGAGTCGAACATCTACCCGCTAGGAGTTGAACATCTACCCGCTAGGAGTGGAACAACTACCGGCTAGGAGTGGAACAACTATCCGCTAGGAGTGGAACATTTGCCCGTTAGGAGTGGAACATCTGCCCGCTAGGAGTGGAAAAACTACCCGCTCGGAGTCGAACATCTGCCCGCTATTGTGGAAAATCTACCCGCTAGGAGTGGAACAACTACCCGCTAGGAGTGGAACAACTACCCGCTAGGAGTGGAACATTTGCCCGTTAGGAATGGAACATCTGCCCGCTAGGAGTGAAACAACTACCCGCTAGAAGTGGAACAACTACTCGCTAGGAGTGGAACATCTACCTGCTAGGAGTGGAACAACTACTCGCTAGGAGTGAACATCTATCTGCTAGGAGTGGAACAACTACCCGCTAGGAGTGGAACATCTGCCCGCTAGGAGTGGAACATCTGCCTGCTAAGAGTGGAACATATACCTGCTAGGAGTAGAACAACTACCCGCTAGGAGTGGAACAACTACCCGCTAGGAGTTGAACAACTACTCGCTAGGAGTAAAACATCTGCCCGCTAGGAGTGGAAAATCTACCCGCTAGGAGTGGAACAACTACCCAGTAGGAGTCGAACATATACCCGCTAGGAGTCGAACATCTACCCGCCAGGAGTGGAACAACTACCCGCTAGGAGTGGAACCTCCACCTGCTAGGAATGGAACCTCTACCTGCTAGGAGTGGAACAACTACCCGCTAGGAGTGGAACAACTACCCGCTAGGAGTAAAACATCTACCTGCTAGGAGTCGAACATCTACCCGCTAGGAGTCGAACATCTACCCGCTAGGAGTGGAACAACTACCCGCTAGGAGTGGAACAACTACTCGCTAGGAGTAAAACATCTTCCCGCTAGGAGTCGAACATCTACCCGCTAGGAGTGGAACAACTACCCGCTAGGAGTGGAACAACTACCCGCTAGGAGTGGAACATTTGCCCGTTAGGAGTTGAACATCTGCCCGCTAGGAGTGAAAGAACTACCCGCTAGGAGTGGAACAACTACTTGCTAGGAGTGGAACATTTGCCCGTTAAGAGTTGAAAATCAACCCGCTAGGAGTGGAACAACTACCCGCTAGGAGTCGAACATCTGCCCGCTAGGAGTGGAAAATCTACCCGCTAGGAGTGGAAAAACTACCCGCTAGGAGTGGAACAACTACCCGCTAGGAGTGGAACATTTGCCCGTTAGGAGTGGAACATCTACCTGCTAGGAGTGGAACAACTACCCGCTAGGAGTGGAACAACTACCCGCTAGGAGTGGAACATTTGCCCGTTAGGAGTGGAAAATCTACCCGCTAGGAGTGGAACAACTACCCGCTAGGAGTGGAACAACTACCCGCTAGGAGTGGATCAACTACTCACTAGGAGTGGAACAACTACCCGCTAGGAGTGGAAAATCTACCCGCTAGGAGTGGAACAACTACCCGCTAGGAGTGGAACAACTACCCGCTAGAAGTGGAACATTTGCCCGTTAGGAGTGGAAAATCTACCCGCTAGGAGTGGAACATCTACCTGCTAGGAGTGAAACAACTACCCTCTAGGAGTGGAACATCTGCCCGCTAGGAGTGGAACATCTGCCTGCTAAGAGTGGAACATCTACCTGCTAGGAGTAGAACAACTACCCGCTAGGAGTGGAAAATCTACCCGCTAGGAGTGGAACAACTACCCGCTAGAAGTGGAACATTTGCCTGTTAGGAGTGGAAAATCTACCCGCTAGGAGTGGAACAACTACCCGCTAGGAGTGGAACAACTACCCGCTAGGAGATGAACATTTGCCCATTAGGAGTGGAACATCTGCCCGCTAGGAGTGAAACAACTACTCGCTAGGAGTGGAACAACTACCCGCTAGGAGTGGAAAATCTACCCGCTAGGAGTGGAACAACTACCCGCTAGGAGTGGAACAACTACCCGCTAGAAGTGGAACATTTGCCCGTTAGGAGTGGAAAATCTACCCGCTAGGAGTGGAACAGCTACTCGCTAGGAGTGGAACATCTACCTGCTAGGAGTGGAACAACTACCCGCTAGGAGTGGAACATCTACCTGCTAGGAGTGGAACAACTACCCGCTAGGAGTGGAACATCTACCCGCTAGGAGTGGAACATCTGCCCGCTAAGAGTGGAACATCTACCTGCTAGGAGTAGAACAACTACCCGCTAGGAGTGGAACAACTACCCGCTAGGAGTGGAAAATTTGCCCACTAGGAGTGGAACATTTGCCCGCTAGGAGTGGAAAATCTACCCACTAGGAGTGGAACAACTACCCACTAGTAGTGGAACAACTACCCGCTAGGAGTGGTATTTGCCAGTTAGGAGTGGAACATCTGCCCGCTAGGAGTGGAACAACTACCCGCTAGGAGTGGAACATCTACCCGCTAGGAGTTGAACATCTACCCGCTAGGAGTGGCACAACTACCCGCTAGGAGTGGAACAACTACCCGCTAGGAGTGGAACATTTGTCCGTTAGGAGTGGAACATCTGCCCGCTAGGAGTGGAACCTCTACCTGCAAAGAGTGGAACAACTACCCGCTAGGAGTGGAACAAATACCCGCTAGGAGTCGAACATCTACCCGCTAGGAGTTGAACATCTACCCGCTAGGAGTGGAACAACTACCCGCTAGGAGTGGAAAATTTGCCCACTAGGAGTGGAACATTTGCCCGCTAGGAGTGGAAAATCTAACCACTAGGAGTGGAACAACTACCCACTAGTAGTGGAACAACTACCCGCTAGGAGTGGTATTTGCCAGTTAGGAGTGGAACATCTGCCCGCTAGGAGTGGAACAACTACCCGCTAGGAGTGGATCAACTACTCACTAGGAGTGGAACAACTACCCGCTAGGAGTGGAAAATCTACCCGCTAGGAGTGGAACAACTACCCGCTAGGAGTGGAACAACTACCCGCTAGAAGTGGAACATTTGCCCGTTAGGAGTGGAAAATCTACCCGCTAGGAGTGGAACATCTACCTGCTAGGAGTGAAACAACTACCCTCTAGGAGTGGAACATCTGCCCGCTAGGAGTGGAACATCTGCCTGCTAAGAGTGGAACATCTACCTGCTAGGAGTAGAACAACTACCCGCTAGGAGTGGAAAATCTACCCGCTAGGAGTGGAACAACTACCCGCTAGAAGTGGAACATTTGCCTGTTAGGAGTGGAAAATCTACCCGCTAGGAGTGGAACAACTACCCGCTAGGAGTGGAACAACTACCCGCTAGGAGATGAACATTTGCCCATTAGGAGTGGAACATCTGCCCGCTAGGAGTGAAACAACTACCCGCTAGCAGTGGATCAACTACTCGCTAGGAGTGGAACAACTACCCGCTAGGAGTGGAAAATCTACCCGCTAGGAGTGGAACAACTACCCGCTAGGAGTGGAACAACTACCCGCTAGAAGTGGAACATTTGCCCGTTAGGAGTGGAAAATCTACCCGCTAGGAGTGGAACAGCTACTCGCTAGGAGTGGAACATCTACCTGCTAGGAGTGGAACAACTACCCGCTAGGAGTGGAACATCTGCCTGCTAGGAGTGGAACATCTGCCTGCTAAGAGTGGAACATCAACCTGCTAGGAGTAGAACAACTACCCGCTAGGAGTGGAAAATCTACCCGCTAGGAGTGGAACAACTACCCGCTAGAAGTGGAACATTTGCCTGTTAGGAGTGGAAAATCTACCCGCTAGGAGTGGAACAACTACCCGCTAGGAGTCGAACATCTGCCCGCTAGGATTGGAACAACTACCCGCTAGGAGTGGAACAACTACCCGCTAGGAGATGAACATTTGCCCATTAGGAGTGGAACATCTGCCCGCTAGGAGTGAAACAACTACCCGCTAGAAGTGGAACAACTACTCGCTAGGAGTGGAACATCTACCTGCTAGGAGTGGAACAACTACCCGCTAGGAGTGGAACATCTGCCCGCTAGGAGTGGAACATCTGCCCGCTAAGAGTGGAACATCTACCTGCTAGGAGTAGAACAACTACCCGCTAGGAGTGGAACAACTACCCACTAGGAGTGGAACATTAGCCCGCTAGGAGTGGAACATCTGCCCTCTAGGAGTGGAACATCTACCTGCTAGGAGTGGAACAACTACCCGCTAGGAGTGGAACAACTACCTGCCAGGAGTGGAACATTTGCCCACTAGGAGTGGAACATTTGCCCGCTAGGAGTGGACCATCTACCCGCTAGGAGTGGAACATCTACCTGCTAGGAGTGGAACATCTGCCCGCTAGGAGTGGAACATCTGCCCGCTAGGAGTGGAACATCTGCCCACTAGGAGTAGAACAACTACCCTCTAGGAGTGGAACAACTACCCACTATCAGAGGGACATCTACCCACTAGGAGTGGAACATCTGCCCGCTAGGAGTGGAACAACTTTCCACTAGCAGAGGGACATCTACCCACTAGGAGTGGAATATCTGCCCGCTAGGAGTGGAACATCTGCCCGCTAGGAGTGGAACAACTACCTCCTAGCAGAGGAACATCTATCCGCTAGCAGAGGAACATCTATCCGCTAGCAGAGGAACATCTACCCACTAGCAGAGGAACATCTAGCCGCTAGGAGAGGAACATCTAGGAACATCTAGCTGCTAGTAGAGGAACATCTAGCTGCTAGCAGAGGAACATCTAGGTATACATCTCAGTATCATGGATCTCCTTCATGGAGGAAGTTTGTTTCAGAAACATTAATTTTTCTATGAATTTTTATAAAGGATGATCTGCAGCGTGTTGGTGGTCTGTACTTGTGGTACAGGTGAAACCAAAGACCTTGTAGAGGCACCTCTGCCCCCCCGTTGTGCAGCCGGATGCTGATGTCCATTTCTGAATCTGTCGAACCAGGATATGGTAAACGTCCCTGCAGGGTAAACCCAGGTACCTGCAGAGAAAGAGGCAACAGAAGCAGGCAATTCACTCAGCAATCTGTCAATCCTTCCATCTTTTTTAGACTAAACTGGGACCAAATGCTTCCCAGTTCCCTTCACTCCAACGAGTAGGCTAAACTAAGACCAGATGGCTCCCAGTTCCCTTCTTTCCAACGAGTAGGCTAAACTGGGACCAAATGTTTCCCAGTTCCCTTATCTCTAACCAGGAGACAAAACTGGGACCAAATGGTTCCCAGTTTCCTTCGCTCCAAAGAGTAGGCTAAACTGGGACCAAATGGTTCCCAGTTCCATTCTCTCCAACAAGTAGGCTAAACTGGGACCAAATGGTTCCCAGTTTCCTTAACTCTAACCAGGAGACCAAACTGGGACCAAATGGTTCCGAGTTCCCTTCGCTCCAACCAGTAGATCAAACTGGGACCAAATGGTTCCCAGTTCCCTTCTCGCTAACCAGTAGACCAAAGTGGAACCAAAAAGGTTCCCAGTTTCCTTCTCGCTAACCAGTAGACCAAACTGGGACAAAATGGTTCCCAGTTCCCTTATCTCTAACCAGTAGACCAAACTGGGACCAAATGGTTCCCAGTTCCCTTCCCTCCGACCAGTAGACCAAACTGGGACCAAATGGTTCCCAGATCCCTTCTCTCCAACCAGTAGACCGAACTGGGACCAAATGGTTCCCAGTTCCCTTCTCGCTAACCAGTAGACCAAACTGGGACCAAATGGTTCCCAGTTCCCTTATCCCTAACCAGTAGAACAAACTGGGCCCAAATGGTTCCCAGTCCCCTTCTATCCAACCAGTAGATCAAACTGGGACAAAATTATTCCCAGTTCCCTTCTCTCCAACCAGTAGACCAAACTGGGACCAAATGGTTTCCAGTTCCCTTTTCTCAACCCAGTAGACCAAATTGGCACCAAAGGGTTCCCAGTTCCCTTTTCTCAACCCAGTAGACCAAACTGGGACCAAATGGTTCCCAGTTCCCTTCACTCCAACCAGTAGATCAAACTGGGACCAAATGGTTCCCAGTTCCCTTCTCGCTATCCAGTAGACTAAACTGGGACCAAATGGTTCCAAGTTTAATTCTCTCCAACCAGTAGACCAAACTGGGACCAAATGGTTCCCAGTTACCTTCTCGCTAACCAGTAGACCAAACTGGGACCAAATGGTTCCCAGTTCCCTTCTCTCCAACCAGTAGACCAAACTGGGACAAAATTATTCCCAGTTCCCTTCTCTCCAACCAGTAGACCAAATTGGGACCAAATGGTTCCCAGTTCCCTTCTCTCCAACTGGTAGACCAAACTGGGACCAAATGGTTCCCAGTTCCCTTTTCTCAACCCAGTAGACCAAACAGGAACCAAATGGTTCCCAGTTCCCTTCTCTCCAACCAGTAGACCAAACTGGAACCAAATGGTTCCCAGTTACCTTCTCGCTAACCAGTAGATCAAATTGGGACGAAATGGTTCCCAGTTCCCTTATCCCTAACCAGTAGACCAAACTGGGTCCAAATGGTTCCCAGTTCCCTTCTCTCCAACCATTAGACCAAATTGGGTCCAAAATGTACCCAGTTCCCTTCTCTCCAACCGAGTAGACCAAACTGGGACCAAATGGTTCCCAGTTCCCTTCTCGCTAACCAGTAGACCAAACTGGGACCAAATGGTTCCAAGTTTAATTCTCTCCAACCAGTAGACCAAACTGGGACCAAATGGTTCCCAGTTACCTTCTCGCTAACCAGTAGACCAAACTGGGACCAAATGGTTCCCAGTTCCCTTCTCTCCAAACAGTAGACCAAACTGGGACCAAATGGTTCCCAGTTACCTTCTCTCCAACCAGTAGACCAAACTGGGCTCAAATGGTTCCCAGTTCCCTTCTCTCCAACCAGTAGACCGAACTGGGACCAAATGGTTCCCAGTTCCCTTCTCTCCAACTGGTAGATCAAACTGAGACCAAATGGTTCCCAGTTCCCTTCTCTCCAAACAGTAGACCAAACTGGGACAAAGTTATTCCCAGTTCCCTTCTCTCCAACCAGTAGACCAATTTGGGTCCAAATGGTTCCCAGTTCCCTTCTCTCCAACTGGTCGATCAAACTGGGACCAAATGGTTCCTAGTTCCCTTTTCTCAACCCAGTAGATCAAACAGGGACCAAATGGTTCCCAGTTACCTTCTCTCCAACCAGTAGACCAAACTGGGCTCAAATGGTTCCCAGTTCCCTTCTCTCCAACCAGTAGACCGAACTGGGACCAAATGGTTCCCAGTTCCCTTCTCTCCAACTGGTAGATCAAACTGAGACCAAATGGTTCCCAGTTCCCTTCTCTCCAACCAGTAGACCAAACTGGGACCAAGTGATTTCCAGTTCCCTTCTCGCTAACCAGTAGATCAAACTGGGACCAAATGGTTCCCAGTTCTCTTATCCCTAACCAGTAGACCAAACTGGGACCAAATGGTTCCCAGTTCCCTTCTCTCCAACCAGTAGACCAAACTGGGACAAAATAATTCCCAGTTCACTTCTCTCCAACCAGTAGACCAAATTGGGACCAAATGGTTCCCAGTGCCCTTCTCTCCAACTGGTAGACCAAACTGGGACCAAATGGTTCCCAGTTCCCTTTTCTCAACCCAGTAGACCAAACAGGAACCAAATGGTTCCCAGTTCCCTTCTCTCCAACCAGTAGACCAAACTGGAACCAAATGGTTCCCAGTTACCTTCTCGCTAACCAGTAGATCAAATTGGGACGAAAGGGTTCCCAGTTCCCTTATCCCTAACCAGTAGACCAAACTGGGTCCAAATGGTTCCCATTTCCCTTCTCCTTAACCGAGTAGACCAAACTGCGACCAAATGGTTCCCAGTTCCCTTCTCGCTAACCAGTAGACCAAACTGGGACCAAATGGTTCCCGGTTCCCTTTTCGCTAAGCAGTAGACCAAACTGGGCCCAAATGGTTCCCAGTTCCCTTCTATCCAACCAGTAGATCAAACCGGGACAAAAACGGTTCCCAGTCCCCTTCTCTCCAACCAGTAGACCACACTGGGACCAAATGGTTCCCAGTTCCCTTCTCTCCAACTGGTCGATCAAACTGGGACCAAATGGTTCCTAGTTCCCTTTTCTCAACCCAGTAAATCAAACAGGGACCAAATGGTTCCGAGTTACCTTCTCTCCAACCAGTAGACCAAACTGGGCTCAAATGGTTCCCAGTTCCCTTCTCTCCAACCAGTAGACCGAACTGGGACCAAATGGTTCCCAGTTCCCTTCTCTCCAACTGGTAGATCAAACTGAGACCAAATGGTTCCCAGTTCCCTTTTCTCAACCGAGTAGACCGAACTGGGACCAAATGGTTCCCAGTTCCCTTCTCTCCAACTGGTAGATCAAACTGAGACCAAATGGTTCCCAGTTACCTTCTCTCCAACCAGTAGACCAAACTGGGACCAAGTAGTTCCCAGTTCCCTTCTCTTCAACCAGTAGATCAAACTGGGACCAAATGATTCCCAGTTCCCTTCTCTCCAACCAGTAGACCAAACTGGAACCAAGTGGTTCCCAGTTCCCTTCTCGCTAACCAGTAGACCAAACTGGGACCAAGTAGTTCCCAGTTCCCTTCTCTTCAACCAGTAGATCAAACTGGGACCAAATGATTCCCAGTTCTCTTCTCGCTAACCAGTAGACCAAACTCGGACCAAATGGTTCCCAGTTCCCTTCTCGCTAACCAGTAGACCAAACTGGGACCCAATGGTTCCCTGTTCCCTTCTCCCCCCCCCCAGTAAATCAAACTGGGAACAAATGGTTCCCACTTCCCTTCTCTCCAACCAGTAGACCAAACTTGGACGAAATGGTTCCCAGTTCCCTTATCCCTAACCAGTAGACCAAACTGGGTCCAAATGGTTCCCAGTTCCCTTCTATCAAACCAGTATATCAAACTGGGACAAAATGGTTCCCAGTTCCCTTCTGTCCAACCAGTAGACCAAACTGGGACCAAATGGTTCCCAGTTCGCTTCTCTCCAACTTCTAGATCAAACTGGGACCAAATGGTTCCCAGTTCCCTTTTCTCAACCCAGTAGACCAAACTGGGACCAAATGGTTCCCAGTTCCCTTCTCTCCAACCAGTAGACCAAACTTGGACCAAATGGTTCCCAGTTCCCTTATCCCCAACCAGTAGACCAAACTGGGTCCAAATGGTTCCCAGTTCCCTTCTATCCAACCAGTAGATCAAACTGGGACAAAATGGTTCCCAGTTCCCTTCTGTCCAACCAGTAGACCAAACTGGGACCAAATGGTTCCCAGTTCGCTTCTCTCCAACTTCTAGATCAAACTGGGACCAAATGGTTCCCAGTTCCCTTTTCTCAACCCAGTAGACAAAACTGGGAGCAAATGGTTCCCAGTTCCCTTCTCTCCACCCAGTAGATCAAACTGGGACCAAATGGTTCCCAGTTCCCTTCTCTCCACCCAGTAGATAAACTGGGACCAAATGGTTCCCAGTTCCCTTCTCTCCAACTGGTAGATCAAACTGGGACCAAATGGTTCCCAGTTCCCTTTTCTCAACCCAGTAGACAAAACTGGGACCAAATGGTTCCCAGTTCACTTCTCTCCAACTTCTAGATCAAACTGGGACCAAATGGTTCCCAGTTCCCTTCTCTCCACCCAGTAGATCAAACTGGGACCAAATGGTTCCCAGCTCCCTTCTCTCCAACTGGTAGACAAAACTGGGACCAAATGGTTCCCAGTTCACTTCTCTCCAACTTCTAGATCAAACTGGTACCAAATGGTTCCCAGTTCCCTTCTCTCCACCCAGTAGATCAAACTGGGACCAAATGGTTCCCAGCTCCCTTCTCTCCAACCAGTAGACCAAACTGGGCCCAAATGGTTCCCAGTTACCCACTCTCTCCAACCAGTAATGATCAACCAGGATCAGCTGCAGTGACTTGTGCAGTTTGCTGTGTGTTTTTTGGGTCTGAATAATGAAACATTTCTTCCTGTGTCATGTGACCCTGACCTGCTGACATCATTAACTACGCTGTACCTCTAGGAGCGTTTTAAAAGCCGCCCTATAAGCAGAAGGCCAGCGTGAAACATCCCAGCAGCAGCTGCAGCAGCAGTAGAACACAGTAAACTCACCAGTCCACCTTGCACTGAGCGTGCAGAGGTCCAGCATCACAAACACTGGTTCCCAGGAGAATAGCCAGGATCCAACGGCCCACATGCATCCTGCTCCGACCTGCAGCAGCTCCTCAGTCTGAACTCCTGCTGCTGACCGAGAAACATTAAAGGCTGGAATCACAAGAGCAGCATGTGCTCCTCTGAGGGGGAAATTAGCCTAAATGAATCTGACTCTGGGGAAACAAGGGAGGCTCTGTCTGTCTGGCCCAGTTTGGCCTGAGCAGGAAGGCTGATGGGAGCACTGGTCTTCCTCTTCTACTGCTGGACATGTTTCACCCTACAGTGGGACATTTAATTAATAAACACTGCAGTGACTGTGCGCAGGCTTTTAAAAACAAGCCCATAAAAAAGGAAAAATAATTTCTATAAAAAAGATGTAGGGCAGTAATGAGTCAATGGATTAGTCTGAATAAGGAAGAATAGACTCTGAGCTACTGTGGACAACATTAAGGACAACTTAGTTAGAAGCTGGATAGTGAATAATGAAGCCCTGCAGAGTCTGCGGCTCCTGGCTCCCAGTCTGACCCGATTCAGAAGCTCAGACTTGGACCAGTTGCTCTCTGTTGCTGATTTGATTATTTCTCCAATCGTTTAATCTGTTGATTAAATTTTTCGATTAATGATCAGAAAGCTAAAGTTCCTTAAAGATGAAATGAAACCAGGTGAATCTGAAGGTTTTCTGCTGGAGGAGATCTGGATAGAGAATATTGATAGATTAAGTTTGTTTTTTATCTTAAATGCTAAATGTTTATATATATTTTATATATTTATTTCTACAATCTTTTACAAAATCATCGCTGTAATTCACTCTGTTTGCATTAGAGAGTAGTGATGGTTTCACTGTAAAAAAAAGCTATTTTCCTTCAAATCATTATATTCTCATGACTACGCAGGTCAGATATTCCCAGATACGAAGGTACGATGGCTGACAGCATGGAAGTTTAGGAAAACTTAGACATTGGTTGGAATCATTTTGCACTCATCATGTGGAATTTCTTCTTAATAAAAAAGATAGACAAACGAAAGTAGCAGGAATAAAACGACAAATGTTGATGACTAACATCTGAGAAACATTTCTTACAAGTAAAATAAGATTTTTTTTTTAAATAACAGTGGAAAACCATAAAAAAGGAAAACTTTTCATCATGATGGATGAAATATTTTCTAATTGTTGAACTGTGTTCGGCTCAATATCCTACTGAAGAGGAAAGCTGAACATTTCATCTCTGCTGAACCAGCAGCTCTGCAGTTTCTAATATAGTTTTACATTTGAACCGTTCAGCCAATGTCACACTGATCTGCTCCTAAATGATCAGCTACCACAACTATGCAGACGACACACAGCTTTACATCACCATGTCACCAGGTGACTATGAACCAATTCAAGCACTGAGGAAATGCTTAGAAGAAATCAATGCCTGGATGTGCCATAATTTCCTTCACCTGAATAAAAACCAAACTGAAGTAATAATCTTTGGACCAATAGAGGAGAGATCTAAAGTTAGCACACAGCTTCAGTCGCTTCAGCTAGTAACCACTGATCAGGCCCCAAATCTAGGTGTAGTGCTGGATTCAGACTTGAACCTCCAAAAGCATTTAAAGACAACTACAAGGTGGGCTTTCTATCACCTGAAGAACATTTCCAGGATTAAAGGACTAATGTCTCAGCATGATCTGGAAAAACTAATCCATGCGTTTAGTTTTAGTCGAATTGATTACTGCAGCGGTGTTTTCACAGGTCTGCCTAAAAAGTGGATCAGACATCAGAACGCTGCTGCCCGTGTCCTCACTAAGACTAAGAAAGTAGAGCACATCACCCCGGTTCTAAAGTCCTTACACTGGTTCCCTGTATCTCAGAGAATAGACTTTAAAATCCTTCTGTTAGTCTATAAATCTCTGAATGGCTTAGCACCTAAATACATCACAGACTTGCTATCAGTGTATCAACCCTCCAGACCACTCAGGTCTTCTGGCTCCAGCCTGCTCTGCATACCTAGAACCAGAACTAAACATGGAGAAGCAGCATTTAGTTCCTATGCTCCACTTATCTGGAACAAACTTCCAGAAAACTGTAAAAGTGCGGAAAGCCTGAGTTCCTTTAAATCAAGACTAAAAACACATTTGTTTAGGATTGCCTTCCACTGTTCTAGTTAAACAGTTCAACTGAAACATCATTAGTTCAACTTTTTTATTTTCTTTAGTCCAACTGCTTTAATGTTCTTTTTTGTTTCTGCATTTTTTATTTATTTTGTATTTTTTCCTACTTGCTTTGATTCAGTTTTATTTTCCTATATTTTAATCATTTAAAGCACTTTGCATTGTCTTTGTACTGAATTGTGCTATACAAATAAATTTGCCTTGCCTAAAGTGTTTTTTCTACGTTTTTACAGCTAAAATAATAGCGAGTAATGCTGTGTTTTTGTTACATGTTCAATCAACCAATGTCTGATTTAGGCAGCATTGGATAATTCTGCAACAGTTTGATTCTCTGTTAGATTTGCAATTAAGATTAAGTTAAGATTAAGTTACAACAATTAAGTTGTAATTTCCAGTGTCTGACTTCTCTACAGAGATCTGATCAGTAAATTATTAACTTTTATTCTGTGATTATCTATAGATGCTACTTAATTGGGATTTTAGTAAAGGCAGGAATAAAACTATTTTTTTTTCCAAAATAAAGCAAGGTTTTAAGCAGATTAACTTAATGAGGGTTGGAAAGTGCAGATTTGTTTACAAAAATGCAATAAAGTAGCAAACAGCGCTGGCTGCAGCCTGCTGTTCATTCTGAAAGATAGAAAGGAACTCAGTGTCTGAAAGGAGACGGTGGTCAGGTAGAGAAAACGGATGGAGAATAGTCAGTGTTCTACTCCTCAGACAGTCTCTGCAAAGCTGACTGCTGCAGCTCCTGGAAGGCTGATCCTCCTGAAACAGATGGACAAGTTACCCCCGGATCATGAACCCCTGCTTCAAAGCCATGACAACAGATGGAGCCAAAGTAGTGATTGCTAGATGGTTCATACTTTTATATAAACCTTTGCTGGGCTGTAAACACCTGCTAGCTTCAGCTACATCTGCTCAGCTTTAGATATAGACCGACGTCTATCACCTGCATTCAAAGCAAAAGGATGCTTGAATCTCCAGCCTTTGGCATCAGGGTGAGGATCTCTGTTCACACTGCTGTCTTCAGGAAGAGGGCTGAGAGGATAGAAACAATCGGCCTCTCCTGATCCTGCTGGGAAAGAAAGATTGGTTGATGGTGAAACTGGGAAACTCTCATAAAATTAGCTAATTTTCTCTGAGTTAAAAGGTTGCCTGTTGAAAGAGGTGTGAATAAAGTTGTTCAGGTAAAAGACAGTTGCTTGATGAGGGGATTTCTGTGTGTAAATTAAAATTAAAGTCGGTCAATCTTTGCTGCTTGTGTGTGTATACGTACTTGTCTAACCCTCAGAGTAAGGACCATTTTTCCAGTTTCACCATCAGGCTGAGTGAGGACGTTTTGCTGGTCCTATCATGCTATTGTGCTAATGGTTAGGGTTAGGATGGGCTATGCATTGCTAATGGTCAGGTTTAGGGCTAAGGTGTCATTGGGTTAGGGTTAGGATGGGCTATGCATTGCTAATGGTCAGGTTTAGGACTAAGGTGTCATTGGGTTAGGGTTAGGATGGGCTATGCATTGCTAATGGTCAGGTTTAGGGCTAAGGTGTCATTGGGTTAGGGTTAGGATGGGCTATACATTGCTAATGGTGAGGTTTAGGGCTAAGGTGTCATTGGGTTAGGGTTAGGATGGGCTATGCATTGCTAATGGTGAGGTTTAGGGCTAAGGTGTCATTGGGTTAGGGTTAGGATGGGCTATGCATTGCTAATGGTCAGGTTTAGGACTAAGGTGTCATTGGGTTAGGGTTAGGATGGGCTATGCATTGCTAATGGTGAGGTTTAGGGCTAAGGTGTCATTGGGTTAGGGTTAGGATGGGCTATGCATTGCTAATGGTCAGGTTTAGGGCTAAGGTGTCATTGGGTTAGGGTTAGGATGGGCTATGCATTGCTAATGGTCAGGTTTAGGACTAAGGTGTCATTGGGTTAGGGTTAGGATGGGCTATGCATTGCTAATGGTCAGGTTTAGGGCTAAGGTGTCATTGGGTTAGGGTTAGGATGGGCTATGCATTGCTAATGGTCAGGTTTAGGGCTAAGGTGTCATTGGGTTAGGGTTAGGATGGGCTATGCATTGCTAATGGTCAGGTTTAGGGCTAAGGTGTCATTGGGTTAGGGTTAGGATGGGCTATGCATTGCTAATGGTCAGGTTTAGGACTAAGGTGTCATTGGGTTAGGGTTAGGATGGGCTATGCATTGCTAATGGTCAGGTTTAGGGCTAAGGTGTCATTGGGTTAGGTTTAGGATGGGCTATGCATTGCTAATGGTCAGGTTTAGGGCTAAGGTGTCATTGGGTTAGGGTTAGGATGGGCTATGCATTGCTAATGGTCAGGTTTAGGGCTAAGGTGTCATTGGGTTAGGGTTAGGATGGGCTATGCATTGCTAATCGTCAGGTTTAGGGCTAAGGTGTCATTGGGTTAGGTTTAGGATGGGCTATGCATTGCTAATGGTCAGGTTTAGGGCTAAGGTGTCATTGGGTTAGGGTTAGGATGGGCTATGCATTGCTAATGGTCAGGTTTAGGGCTAAGGTGTCATTGGGTTAGGGTTAGGATGGGCTATGCATTGCTAATGGTCAGGTTTAGGGCTAAGGTGTCATTGGGTTAGGGTTAGGATGGGCTATGCATTGCTAATGGTCAGGTTTAGGGCTAAGGTGTCATTGGGTTAGGTTTAGGATGGGCTATGCATTGCTAATGGTCAGGTTTAGGGCTAAGGTGTCATTGGGTTAGGTTTAGGATGGGCTATGCATTGCTAATGGTCAGGTGTAGGGCTATTTTTAGGGTTGCGGCATAGAAATTGTTGAAAATGAATGAAAATCAATGGAAGTCAATGGGAGTCAACACATGGTCCTCACTAGGGTTAGGGCAAGTGTGTGTGTGTGTGTGTGTGTGTGGGTGGGTGCGTGGGTGTGTGTGTGTGTGTGAGTGTGTGTGTGTGTGTGTGTGTGTGTGTGGGTGGGTGTGTGTGTATGAGGGATGGAAGGTCTGCAAAGATGGAGGGTCCAGAAGGATGGGAGTCGATCCTGAAAGATGGGGGTCTAGAAGTCATAAAATGATGAGATAATTAAATCATAAACTATTAAAGCCATAATCCAGGAGTCTTCAACATTTTCCAGGCAAAGGACTCAAAACTGATGGCGAGATGGAGCGGGGACCCCCTGATTATATATATAGTATTAGATAGTGTTCTATCAAACTGGTCCTATAGTCACTCTATTACAGATGGAGTAATGTAACTAAAGTAATCCCTCTCTGGGATTATTATAGTATTTCTTATTCCTGGTTGATGGGACAGGTGTTGTGAATGAAACGGTGCCCAGCTTGAAAGAGCTCTTGTGTGTCTCTGAATGTGAGCATTGATGACTGAAAGACATCTTCTGCCTCCATTTATCTGTTTACTACAGTCTGTTGGATTCATGTTAATGTGGATTTAAAGACATTTCAACTAGTGGGAAAAATAGCAGCAGGGAATATAAAAAAAAGTCTAATCAACCGAAACTTTCACGGTGCAGTACCTCTGTGGCCCCCCTAGGGGTCGCTGATCCCCTGTTGAAGACCTCCACGATGAATCATTCGTAAAAGGACAGAAATCCTTTGTTTTGACATAAAGTGTCCTGGGTGACTCTGCAGAGAACTGTAAACTAAACCCAGAGAGAACAGAGGATCACCAGGCAGGGAGATCAGGCCACAGCAAAGGCAGAACCTGAAGATTATAACACAATGAGCAACCATCTTAAAGCATAGAGCAGGAAAATAAGTGAATTCATTGAAGGTTTGGGCCAGATTGGAAAACAGCCAGGATTATTTCCATCTAATCCTCCATTCCCAATGGGATTTAAAACTTTTCTTCCTAACAGCAAAGCGGTTCATGTTTCCTCAAACACACATTTATTTATTTCCCATTCTGCAGTTCTGCAGCATGTCCAGCAGATGGCGCCCCAGGCTGCTGTCTGTCCAAAGCCAGGTGGTAGTCTGTATTCAGCTCAGCTTAAAAAGATCCTATATAGATATTGGCTCATAGGGGTTACACATTTGAAACATGATATAGACCCACATTGACTTTTGATTCTAGAGTTGGTTCAGGTCAGAACCATTTGCCTTACAGGCCAGTGGTTCTGATGGACTCAGACAAGAGGCTTATACCACCATGGACGTTACAGTCAGTCTCATTTTCTTCTCCTTGAGCTGAAATATTTCGTTTGAATTGTTGTGTTCTTTCCTCCATTGCTTTGCTGTTTAAGTCTGTTGTAGGCTGAGTGGAAGCATCCTGAGTAGAACTACATGTAAAGAGTTCTCAGAAGGTCTGAATCCTCCAGCAAAACCCTCTGAACCCCTGCAACTGCTCAGACGTAAAGACGTCTGGCAACAACAGATAGTCACAGGTTGGAGAATAGATGCCGTGCATTGCTCATCCTACTGCTAAACAGGAGGGGCTATTTCATTCAGCAGGGGGTTAAACCACTGGCAGACTGACCACTGGCAGACTGATTACTGGCAGACTGACCACTGGCAGACTGACCACTGGCAGACTGACCTCTGGCAGACTGATTACTGGCTGACTTATTACTGGCAGACTGATTACTGGCAGACTGATTACTGGCTGACTTATTACTGGCAGACTGATTACTGGCAGACTGACCTCTGGCAGACTGATCACTGGCAGACTGATTACTGGTAGACTGACATCTGGCAGACTGACCACTGGCAGACTGATTACTAGAAGACTGATTACTGGCAGACTGACATCTGGCAGACTGACCTCTAGTAGACTGATTACTTGGTTACTTATTACTGGCAGGCTGACCTCTGGCAGACTGATTACTGGCTGACTTATTACTGGCAGACTGACCTCTGGAGACTGACCACTGGCAGACTGATTACTGGTAGACTGACATCTGGCAGACTGACCTCTGGCAGACTTATTACTGGCAGACTGACCTCTGGCAGACTGATTACTGGAAGACTGATTACTGGTAGACTGACATCTGGCAGACTGACCTCTGGCAGACTTATTACTGGCAGACTGACATCTGGCAGACTGACCTCTGGTAGACTGATTACTTGGTTACTTATTACTGGCAGACTGACCACTGGCAGACTGATTACTGGCAGACTGACCACTGGCAGACTGATTACTGGACGACTGACCTCTGGCAGAGTGATTACTGGCAGACTGATTACTGGCTGACTGACCTCTGGCAGATTGACGTCTGGCAGACTGATTACTGGCAGACTGACCTCTGGCAGAGTGATTACTGGCAGACTGATTACTGGCAGACTGACATCTGGCAGACTGACCACTGGCAGACTTATTATTGGCAGACTATTTACTGGCTGACTGACCACTGGCAGACTGACTTCTGGCAGACTGATTACTGGCAGACTGACCACTGGCAGACTTATTACTGGCAGACTGATTACTGGCTGACTGACCTCTGGCAGACTGACCTCTGGCAGACTGACCACTGGCAGACTGACTTCTGGCAGACTGATTACTGGCAGACTGACCACTGGCAGACTTATTACTGGCAGACTGATTACTGGCTGACTGACCTCTGGCAGACTGACCTCTGGCAGACTGACCACTGGCAGACTGACTTCTGGCAGACTGATTACTGGCTGACTGACCTCTGGCAGACTGACCTCTGGCAGACTGACGTCTGGCAGACAAAAGAGCAGTCTTTCTAGCATCAATGGCCCAAAGACAGAATGCTCTTAGATTCTCCAGGCCATCAGTTTGTATCCAGGGCGTCTTTAAGCAGGTTAAATTAACCCAGAGATCAGTGTCAGTTTAACGCTGCACAGGGCAGGGCCAAATGTAGCCTGGCTCACTGTTAAAATTGACTCTAGGTGTTAAAATACTATTTTATATTTATCTCAAGGTCTTCAGCCAAAACTTAAATAAGAATAAACAAAATGCCAATAAAAACTTAGAATAAAAAAACTAAACATTTACATGTTTCTCCTTGGAAAAAAGAGGATTATTCGTATCTAGACCATCTTTTAAATGGAAATACAAAGCAACCTTTGAAATATGGTCAGATGAAAACATTCCACATACTTGTAGATTTGTGAGAATAGATCGCAGAGTATCTAGAACTGGAATATTTGCAAATCTGTCTGTAAAAACCACTTGATCATAAGTTCCACTACATCTACTTCTATTTTCAACAGGCTCAAAAATCTTCCACTTCTCTTTAAAAGAAGCATTTCGTTTGGACTCAGCATTCAATGAAGTAAAGGATTTCTGTTCAGTTTCAGTAGAAATATTCTCAGAGGACCAACATGTTGAAGCTGCAGCTCTAGCAGGACTTACTGTACATCTAGAACCACTTCTTCCATGGCTGATATCAGACGATTTAAGGTGGACTGGCTAACAGCTGCAGCTGTGCGACAGCAGATGCCCTGTGTCTGCTTGGTAAAGGTAGAACTTCTGAATTATCCACAGAATCTTCAAGTAGCATTTAATCTGCAGTAAAACTGGTTTGGTCCAGTTTCAGGTTCATGTTCAGTCCGCTCATCATGTTTGTGTTTAAATGTTTCCTGAAAAATCCGGCTACGTCCTCTCTGAGCACATTTTAGGTGGAGCGCCTTAACAGGACATAAACCAGGACTTAATCTAATATGCATAACGAGGATGTTGGTTCTGATAAACACAACAAAGCTTCACCATGTTGTTTAAACGTATTGAGTCTGCTGAACTTTGCCAGCGTAGCTTCTAGATGCTTGTTTGAATGAAGATGGATGCGTTGAAGAAGTGATGTCATCAACATGCGGCTGAAAACTTGTTCCACTCTGAGAATTAAAATAAAGGAAAAGAGTTAATTGCTATTTCCAAATGTTCAAATTCTTTTTAAATCTCTACTCATCATTTTGGATCTTCCCTTTAACACACATATTGTTCTATAGTGAGGACCATGTGTTGTGATTTCCAGTCATTTTCCTAATTCTGACAATATCTCTAAACCTAATCATTGCATAACCCTGAACTAAATTCACACCTTAGTGTTTCGGAACACTCATATTTATATAAGAACGAATCATATCTGGATATGTTTAGAAATGCATGATAGTTCCTGTGAAAAACATTGAAAGCCAACCTTGTGGAAGAGCAGGAAGCAGCTTGGGATGCAGGAAGCTTCCAGGTGTTTTACGGCCTCAGGTGGAGCAGGAGAATGATGGAAGCAGGATCGCTATCCCAGCCTGTGGAGACAGCGCAGGAATAAAATATCAACAACTGCAAGAATGTCATTCATTTAAAGCACACACTGCTATACTAGGTTTATTTATGAAGGATTAAAGTCTAATTAAACTACCAGATGCAATGTTTTCCAATTCCTTCTCATCCGACGCTCCACAGTAGATCAGTTCTTCACTGGAGGCAGGAAGAGTCTGGCTCTGCAGGACTACTTCCTGTTTCCTGGAGAAAAACATGCATTCATGTTAAAGAGAGGAAATAAGGAGGCTGACACATACCGCTCCAAAACACTGAGGATATATCTTCTCCAAATTCCAGGATAAAGTCTTGATCAATCAAAGTAGATTGAGACTGTTAGAAAAGAATAATATCATTAAATTAGCAGAACATTAAACAGCAATCCCTCATTTAGGTTTTTAACATTTGATACGAACTGTGACCAGACATTTGATATAAACACCAAACGTAAAAAAGACTAAAGCATAGAAGTTTTATACCAACATGTTAATTCAATTCAATTCAATTCAATTCAGTTTATTTATATAGCGCCAAATTCACAACACATGTCATCTCAAGGCACTTTACAGTTCAACCAGATCATCCAGTCAAATTGATACAAAGTTTTCTATCTAAGGAAAACCAGTTGATTGCATCGACTCATTGACTCTTCAGCAATCCCTCACACTAAGCATGCTTGTAGCGACAGTGGAGAGGAAAAACTCCCTTTGAACAGGAAGAAACCTCCAGCAGAACCAGGCTCAGTGTGAGCGGCCATCTGCTGAGGCCCACTGGGGTTCAAGGAGACAGAAGCAGAGATACAAGAAGCAGCTGTAAAAGGCGGCCCCGTCCAGGAAACACACAGCCAGGCAGACGAGCTCCGAGCCAGCTCCCATGTCAGAGGATGAAGAGAGCACATCCAGTTAGTCACAGTCAGAGAAACAGGACTACACTGGAAAACAGGCCAAACTCCAACATCTAGAAACTAAGGTGTTGATGGCAGCAGCACAGCTGATATTTCTCTCCAGGATGGAGTCACAGCCAAACAGGAACAGACCAGATGAAGCTACTATGAGAAAAAGCAGAGAGAGCAGAAGGTTAGAGATTGAACTAACCGATTCTGCAGAGTGGGAGAATAGAGATAGAATGAAGCAGAATGATGAAAAAGGGGTCCCTATGTCCTCCAGCAGTCTAAGCCTATAGCAGCAGAACTATAGAGATAGATCAGGATAACCTGAGCCACTCTAACTAGAAGCTTTATCAAAAAGGAAAGTTTTAAGCCTAGTCTTAAAAGTAGACAGGGTGTCTGCCTCACGGACTAAAACTGGTAGTTGGTTCCACAGGAGAGGAGCCTGATAACTAAAAGATCTGCCTCCCATTCTACTTTTAGAAATTCTAGGAACCACTAGTAAACCTGCAGATTGAGAGCGAAGTGCTCTGTTAGGAACATAAGGAACAATCAGATCTCTGATATCAGATGGAGCTTGGCCATTTAAGGCTTTATATGTGAGAAGGAGGATTTTAAATTCTATTGTGTGGCCTTTATTAACTCAGACGCACATTTCAAGGGTTATTTCTTTTCATCAAGGACCGTCTAATTAAACTTCATCTTGTTCTTGATAGCAGCCTGATCAGAAGAGTATTTCATTATAGAAATTGCCTCTTTAGATTGCTCTTCACTCAGAGGAGTAAATGAAGCCTCTCCTCCACCTGCAGTCAGCTGACCTGATCATCTTCTCTGAGGAGCTGCTCTTCCTCTGGATGGTTTCATGCTATTTTCCCCATTAAACAGGAATGAGAACAGCAGCATTAGGGCCAAATGTTTGAGATAAGGCTAAACGACCTGGAAGGTCTACATTATGTGTTTCTATAACAATAGAAATACTTTAGAAATGGAGCCTAGGAGGAAGTTCAACTGAATAAACTCATTACTCTCCTTCATCCACCTACGACAGCCAATCAGCTTTGAACCAAACCTTCATGAAAGCCAATCAGCATCCAAAGTTCCTCTTAAAGGGCTCCGATCCACACCTGTCTGCTCCTGTGGTAGGCGGCGGATGCGCTGTGACTTCATCCAGATGACCCCGTTTCCTCCCCCCTCCAGCCCCTCCTCCACCATCGTAGCTAAAGCTTCATCAGAGCGTCATTCCTCCCGGACTCTTACTGCGTTCCCCGTCTCATTTCAACTGGTCCGGCAGACGATCGCCATGTGACCCTGGTTCTGCCAGAGGTTTCTTCCCAATGGGAGTTTTTCCTCTCCACTGTCGCTTCATGCTTGCTCATCATGGACAGGTTCTCAAAACCTGTGTTATCCAGCTGGACTTCCATCTTCCAGGTCCCTGAGTGAAGCTCTAGTATCGGCTCACGCAGTCCACTGGATCTCTCCATAAAGCTCAGCAGACCGTCTCACCAACCAGCAGTCTACAGACTGACCAACTCCATCTATCTCCACTCCACCACCAGGTTCAGGCCTGGGGGGGAAACAGCCCCGTTATTTACTCCTGTTCATGCATATCTATCAAAACTAAGCATTATGTTTCCTGCCGTGGTCTGAGCGCCAAACACAAAGTAATTGTATCAATAAATTTCTCCTGATTGTCTTTTCTCTTTGAGTTTTTCAAAAATCCCAATGTTATCTTTTCAGATTACGTTCTGTAACCCAGAGGTCTCTGGTCCTCAGTTTCCACAGGCTTGATCCAAACACTTTAACTCAGCGCCGATAATTAAGCCACAGCAGAAATGCTAAAATAACTGCCATCAGAATAGAGCTGACAGTGAGGGAGGAGCTAGAACCAGAGCAGGGACGCTGGTGACGCCCTTTGCCCACACTAGGAGCTTTATCTCACTATACAGCTCACAAGTGTCTCACGACAGACCGTGTTGCACAGCCCAGCTTATGAGCTAGCCACATTTTCCCCTGTATTCTGTGTGACACACCTTCATATGTTTGGGTTCCGCCGTACATTTGGACAACTTCTATTTTTTGTGGTTCTTTTCGGCTTTAGTCTCTATTTGACAGCTACAGTTGTAGGTCTGTCTAAATGCAGCGGCGGCACACAAGACGATCTCCTCCGGTCTTCTGGTGGTCTGTGAAAGACCAAGCCCACATAGACTGGGTCCTTTAAAAGGATGCAGGTACAGATCCCAGGTGTGTCTGCCAGGTAATGGCGTCGGTAAGGCTGAAGCCCAGGCTCCTGTTCTACCCTGGATCCAGTTCTCACTGTTGACGCCCTGAAAGGTGAAACAGGTTTTTAATATTTGGATCAAGCCAAAGTCTTGGCAGTTTTAATTGTCTCTGTCTGAGGAATGGACCAATCATTAGGTCAGGTGTGTAGCAGCAATAATACACCTAAAACCTGACAGAGTGGTGCTTTAGAAGCACCCCTCTGATCTATGGTGTTACACTCTTTACCGTGTTTTTTTTTTCCTTTTGGAATGGCCAGAAATTTTAAATGAATGATATATTTTTAATAATATTTTTTTGCTGATCAAATAAATGTGTGTTGATATAATAAAAATGTAAAAGCCTTGTTTGGAAGGTGGATCCGGCAGGTTTGGGAACAATGCGTGGAGCCGGTGCCGTTCCAAATGGAGTAACAAATAGATTCAATGTCTGATCACAGTTTTTTTAACATAATCTATTTCTTTGAACTTTTCTCAACAAGTTAAAGAAAAATAAGTCACCCATAATTTTCAGCCATGAACTTTGGCCGTGATCAGTCTGTGAGACGTTTTGTTTGCATAGATTTGATCTCCGCTCGGTTTGCTGCTCAGTGCTGACTCTACCAGCTGTTAATGGGTAAACTTGTATTTTAAAAATCTAAAATATCAAACCAAGAGTATCTTTTCTGTTTTGCAGTTTGGTGCATCGGTTTTATTTTCTGCTGTTTTTCAGGAGGCCTGTGATCCTCGTTATGAGGACTGGATGATAGACCTTCCAGGATGATTGTGTCATCGTGTGAAAGATCTGGTGCTGTTACACTCCCAGGGTCTGGGCTTGGTTTCCTGGGTGTAGTCAGAGGATGTGAAGACTGTTCAGCAGACAACATTAAAAAACAGACATAGCTTGGGGTGGAAATGTTCACTGGCCTGATCAGAAGCATCTGACCCATGCTGGTATTGTAGATCCGGTACTAGATGGGCCCTGCCCCATGCAGAAGTAGATCTGAACTGAGAGATTCAAGCTTACTGTCCCCAGATGTGATAGGAAATGCACCAGTTCATGTGTGGTCAAACACTTTAACGTCGACATTGAGAGGTGGACTGACAGCTATGGAGAAACCAACCTGACATTATCCCTCTGAGGTTACCGGATAAAAAACACCGCTAGTAAATAATCAGAACCTCCAGGAAAGACGGTCCCATTGTTCATCATCAACCAGTGAAGAAAAGGTGCTTTTTCCTCTGTAGACAGAAACAGTCCCCTGGTAGTTATAATACATAAAAATCTATAATTATAATCTATACAATAAGAGATAAAGATATGAAATCTTTTGTAAAAACCATTAAATTTTAACCGTTTTCTGAGAAAACTACCATATTATTTGTAAAATTACAGATACTTAAAAAAACAAACAGTAGTTGATTACCATTTTCTGAACTTTTAAAGAAAAGCTAATGGTTAATCAAAACGTCTGATTTAATGTTATCTAAGCCAAAACAAGGCCTGTGATTGGGCAATACTATAAAGCTTGGGACGCTAGTTTTTGGATGGGAAGCGAAACGTCTTCAAACTTTCACAACAATGTCCAGTTGTTGTTTTTTTGTTTTTTACTTTTTTTTATTGAATAATTTAAATAACGTTGTATTAATGGTTGTATGAGAAATAAAGATATAATTTATGATCAACTTAAATTTTATTTAAAGCTCTTCAAAAACTACACTGTGCATGTGAGTGGTCTATTAATTCCTGATTAATGAATTAATTTAAAGGTTATTTAAACAAATCATTTTAGGAAAAATAGCCATTCCATTAAGATAGTCAACAGACTGAGATTTAGCCTCTGCAAACCGAGATGAACAGATATATTTTATCAGCTCCGTCATTCTGCCTTCCATCACATCACCTGGGCCGAATGTTTTCTGCAAGGGATGTCTGAGAAAAGTTATCCCACTGCTCAGACTTTGTGTGGGCAGCGCTAAGCGGTGAGCGGAAATGATCCGCGGTGAGGGAGACGTCCTGATGTTTGCAGCACACTGTGAGCATTTATGTTTCTGCCTGATTCCAAAAGTATGACCCTGCGCTGTACACTACTATTTATCTCCGTTATAGCACCTTGGTATGGGTCTGCAAAGCAATATGTACCGAAAGAAAGGCCTGTTGACCTGGGAGCCACATCCGGCCGCTGGACTGGAAGATAGCAAATTTTTAAATTTAACTATATGTCAACAAACCAAGCATATATTTCTGTTTAACATAGCTTACTTCTTGTTTAAAAACATTTTAAACGTTACCTTTCTGCAGGGCCATCTTAACTGCCTGCATCCTCACTAGAACTATAGAAAGTAGATCAGACAGCTGATCCAGACGCTGCTGCCTGCGTCCTCACTAGAACTATAGAAAGTAGATCAGACAGCTGATCCAGACGCTGCTGCCTGCGTCCTCACTAGAACTATAGAAAGTAGATCAGACAGCTGATCCAGACACAGCTGCCTGCGTCCTCACTAGAACTATAGAAAGTAGATCAGACAGCTCATCCAGACGCTGCTGCCTGCGTCCTCACTAGAACTATAGAAAGTAGATCAGACAGCTGATCCAGACGCTGCTGCCTGCGTCCTCACTAGAACTATAGAAAGTAGATCAGACAGCTGATCCAGACACAGCTGCCTGCGTCCTCACTAGAACTATAGAAAGTAGATCAGACAGCTCATCCAGACGCTGCTGCCTGCGTCCTCACTAGAACTATAGAAAGTAGATCAGACAGCTGATCCAGACACAGCTGCCTGCGTCCTCACTAGAACTATAGAAAGTAGATCAGACAGCTCATCCAGACGCTGCTGCCTGCGTCCTCACTAGAGCTATAGAAAGTAGATCAGACAGCTCATCCAGACGCTGCTGCCTGCGTCCTCACTAGAACTATAGAAAGTAGATCAGACAGCTGATCCAGACGCTGCTGCCTGCGTCCTCACTAGAACTATAGAAAGTAGATCAGACAGCTGATCCAGACGCTGCTGCCTGCGTCCTCACTAGAACTATAGAAAGTAGATCAGACAGCTGATCCAGACGCTGCTGCCTGCGTCCTCACTAGAACTATAGAAAGTAGATCAGACAGCTGATCCAGACGCTGCTGTCTGCGTCCTCACTAGAACTATAGAAAGTAGATCAGACAGCTGATCCAGACGCTGCTGCATGCGTCCTCACTAGAACTATAGAAAGTAGATCAGACAGCTGATCCAGACGCTGCTGCCTGCGTCCTCACTAGAACTATAGAAAGTAGATCAGACAGCTGATCCAGACGCTGCTGCCTGCGTCCTCACTAGAACTATAGAAAGTAGATCAGACAGCTGATCCAGACGCTGCTGCATGCGTCCTCACTAGAACTATAGAAAGTAGATCAGACAGCTGGTCCAGACGCTGCTGCCTGCATCCTCACTAGAACTATAGAAAGTAGATCAGACAGCTCATCCAGACGCTGCTGCCTGCGTCCTCACTAGAACTATAGAAAGTAGATCAGACAGCTGATCCAGACACAGCTGCCTGCGTCCTCACTAGAACTATAGAAAGTAGATCAGACAGCTCATCCAGACGCTGCTGCCTGCGTCCTCACTAGAGCTATAGAAAGTAGATCAGACAGCTGATCCAGACGCCGCTGCCTGCGTCCTCACTAGAACTATAGAAAGTAGATCAGACAGCTGATCCAGACGCTGCTGCCTGCGTCCTCACTAGAACTATAGAAAGTAGATCAGACAGCTGATCCAGACGCTGCTGCCTGCGTCCTCACTAGAACTATAGAAAGTAGATCAGACAGCTGATCCAGACACAGCTGCCTGCGTCCTCACTAGAACTATAGAAAGTAGATCAGACAGCTCATCCAGACGCTGCTGCCTGCGTCCTCACTAGAACTATAGAAAGTAGATCAGACAGCTGATCCAGACGCTGCTGCCTGCGTCCTCACTAGAACTATAGAAAGTAGATCAGACAGCTGATCCAGACACAGCTGCCTGCGTCCTCACTAGAACTATAGAAAGTAGATCAGACAGCTCATCCAGACGCTGCTGCCTGCGTCCTCACTAGAACTATAGAAAGTAGATCAGACAGCTGATCCAGACACAGCTGCCTGCGTCCTCACTAGAACTATAGAAAGTAGATCAGACAGCTCATCCAGACGCTGCTGCCTGCGTCCTCACTAGAGCTATAGAAAGTAGATCAGACAGCTCATCCAGACGCTGCTGCCTGCGTCCTCACTAGAACTATAGAAAGTAGATCAGACAGCTGATCCAGACGCTGCTGCCTGCGTCCTCACTAGAACTATAGAAAGTAGATCAGACAGCTGATCCAGACGCTGCTGCCTGCGTCCTCACTAGAACTATAGAAAGTAGATCAGACAGCTGATCCAGACGCTGCTGCCTGCATCCTCACTAGAACTATAGAAAGTAGATCAGACAGCTGATCCAGACGCTGCTGCCTGCGTCCTCACTAGAACTATAGAAAGTAGATCAGACGGCTGATCCAGACGCTGCTGCCTGCGTCCTCACTAGAACTATAGAAAGTAGATCAGACGGCTGATCCAGACGCTGCTGTCTGCGTCCTCACTAGAACTATAGAAAGTAGATCAGACAGCTGATCCAGACGCTGCTGCCTGCGTCCTCACTAGAACTATAGAAAGTAGATCAGACAGCTGATCCAGACGCTGCTGCCTGCGTCCTCACTAGAACTATAGAAAGTAGATCAGACAGCTGATCCAGATGCTGCTGCCTGCGTCCTCACTAGAACTATAGAAAGTAGATCAGACAGCTGATCCAGACGCTGCTGCCTGCGTCCTCACTAGAACTATAGAAAGTAGATCAGACAGCTGATCCAGATGCTGCTGCCTGCGTCCTCACTAGAACTATAGAAAGTAGATCAGACAGCTGATCCAGACGCTGCTGCCTGCGTCCTCACTAGAACTATAGAAAGTAGATCAGACAGCTGATCCAGACGCTGCTGCCTGCATCCTCACTAGAACTATAGAAAGTAGATCAGACAGCTGATCCAGACGCTGCTGCCTGCATCCTTACTAGAACTATAGAAAGTAGATCAGACAGCTGATCCAGACGCTGCTGCCTGCATCCTTACTAGAACTATAGAAAGTAGATCAGACAGCTGATCCAGACGCTGCTGCCTGCATCCTTACTAGAACTATAGAAAGTAGATCTGACAGCTGATCCAGACGCCGCTGCCTGCGTCCTCACTAGAACTATAGAAAGTAGATCAGACAGCTGATCCAGACGCCGCTGCCTGCGTCCTCACTAGAACTATAGAAAGTAGATCAGACAGCTGATCCAGATGCTGCTGCCTGCATCCTTACTAGAACTATAGAAAGTAGATCAGACAGCTGATCCAGACGCTGCTGCCTGCATCCTTACTAGAACTATAGAAAGTAGATCAGACAGCTGATCCAGACACAGCTGCCTGCGTCCTCACTAGAACTATAGAAAGTAGATCAGACAGCTGATCCAGACGCTGCTGCCTGCGTCCTCACTAGAACTATAGAAAGTAGATCAGACAGCTGATCCAGACGCTGCTGCCTGCGTCCTCACTAGAACTATACAAAGTAGATCAGAAAGCTGATCCAGACGCTGCTGCCTGCGTCCTCACTAGAACTATAGAAAGTAGATCAGACAGCTCATCCAGACGCTGCTGCCTGCGTCCTTACTAGAACTATAGAAAGTAGATCAGACAGCTGATCCAGACGCTGCTGCCTGCGTCCTCACTAGAACTATAGAAAGTAGATCAGACAGCTGATCCAGACGCTGCTGTCTGCGTCCTCACTAGAACTATAGAAAGTAGATCAGACAGCTGATCCAGACGCTGCTGCCTGCGTCCTCACTAGAACTATAGAAAGTAGATCAGACAGCTGATCCAGACGCTGCTGCCTACGTCCTCACTAGAACTATAGAAAGTAGATCAGACAGCTGATCCAGACGCTGCTGCCTGCGTCCTCACTAGAACTATAGAAAGTAGATCAGACAGCTGATCCAGACGCTGCTGTCTGCGTCCTCACTAGAACTATAGAAAGTAGATCAGACAGCTGATCCAGACGCTGCTGCCTGCGTCCTCACTAGAACTATAGAAAGTAGATCAGACAGCTCATCCAGACGCTGCTGCCTGCGTCCTTACTAGAACTATAGAAAGTAGATCAGACAGCTGATCCAGACGCTGCTGCCTGCGTCCTCACTAGAACTATAGAAAGTAGATCAGACAGCTGATGCAGACGCTGCTGTCTGCGTCCTCACTAGAACTATAGAAAGTAGATCAGACAGCTGATTCAGACGCTGCTGCCTGCGTCCTCACTAGAACTATAGAAAGTAGATCAGACAGCTGATCCAGACGCTGCTGCCTGCGTCCTCACTAGAACTATAGAAAGTAGATCAGACAGCTGATCCAGACGCTGCTGCCTGCGTCCTCACTAGAACTATACAAAGTAGATCAGAAAGCTGATCCAGACGCTGCTGCCTGCGTCCTCACTAGAACTATAGAAAGTAGATCAGACAGCTCATCCAGACGCTGCTGCCTGCGTCCTTACTAGAACTATAGAAAGTAGATCAGACAGCTGATCCAGACGCTGCTGCCTGCGTCCTCACTAGAACTATAGAAAGTAGATCAGACAGCTGATCCAGACGCTGCTGCCTGCGTCCTTACTAGAACTATAGAAAGTAGATCAGACAGCTGATCCAGACGCTGCTGCCTGCGTCCTTACTAGAACTATAGAAAGTAGATCAGACAGCTGATCCAGACGCTGCTGCCTGCGTCCTCACTAGAACTATAGAAAGTAGATCAGACAGCTGATGCAGACGCTGCTGTCTGCGTCCTCACTAGAACTATAGAAAGTAGATCAGACAGCTGATTCAGACGCTGCTGCCTGCGTCCTCACTAGAACTATAGAAAGTAGATCAGACAGCTGATCCAGACGCTGCTGCCTGCGTCCTCACTAGAACTATAGAAAGTAGATCAGACAGCTGATCCAGACGCTGCTGCCTGCGTCCTCACTAGAACTATACAAAGTAGATCAGAAAGCTGATCCAGACGCTGCTGCCTGCGTCCTCACTAGAACTATAGAAAGTAGATCAGACAGCTCATCCAGACGCTGCTGCCTGCGTCCTTACTAGAACTATAGAAAGTAGATCAGACAGCTGATCCAGACGCTGCTGCCTGCGTCCTCACTAGAACTATAGAAAGTAGATCAGACAGCTGATCCAGACGCTGCTGCCTGCGTCCTTACTAGAACTATAGAAAGTAGATCAGACAGCTGATCCAGACGCTGCTGCCTGCGTCCTCACTAGAACTATAGAAAGTAGATCAGACAGCTGATCCAGACGCTGCTGCCTGCGTCCTCACTAGAACTATAGAAAGTAGATCAGACAGCTGATCCAGACGCTGCTGCCTGCATCTCACTAGAACTATAGAAAGTAGATCAGACAGCTGATCCAGACGCTGCTGCCTGCGTCCTCACTAGAACTATAGAAAGTAGATCAGACAGCTGATCCAGACGCTGCTGCCTGCGTCCTCACTAGAACTATAGAAAGTGGATCAGACAGCTGATCCAGACGCTGCTGTCTGCGTCCTCACTAGAACTATAGAAAGTAGATCAGACAGCTGATCCAGACGCTGCTGCCTGCGTCCTCACTAGAACTATAGAAAGTAGATCAGACAGCTGATCCAGACGCTGCTGCCTGCGTCCTTACTAGAACTATAGAAAGTAGATCAGACAGCTGATCCAGACGCTGCTGCCTGCGTCCTCACTAGAACTATAGAAAGTAGATCAGACGGCTGATCCAGACGCTGCTGCCTGCGTCCTCACTAGAACTATAGAAAGTAGATCAGACAGCTGATCCAGACGCTGCTGTCTGCGTCCTCACTAGAACTATAGAAAGTAGATCAGACAGCTGATCCAGACGCTGCTGCCTGCGTCCTCACTAGAACTATAGAAAGTAGATCAGACAGCTGATCCAGACGCTGCTGCCTGCGTCCTCACTAGAACTATAGAAAGTAGATCAGACAGCTGATCCAGATGCTGCTGCCTGCGTCCTCACTAGAACTATAGAAAGTAGATCAGACAGCTGATCCAGACGCTGCTGCCTGCGTCCTCACTAGAACTATAGAAAGTAGATCAGACAGCTGATCCAGATGCTGCTGCCTGCGTCCTCACTAGAACTATAGAAAGTAGATCAGACAGCTGATCCAGACGCTGCTGCCTGCGTCCTCACTAGAACTATAGAAAGTAGATCAGACAGCTGATCCAGACGCTGCTGCCTGCATCCTCACTAGAACTATAGAAAGTAGATCAGACAGCTGATCCAGACGCTGCTGCCTGCATCCTTACTAGAACTATAGAAAGTAGATCAGACAGCTGATCCAGACGCTGCTGCCTGCATCCTTACTAGAACTATAGAAAGTAGATCAGACAGCTGATCCAGACGCTGCTGCCTGCATCCTTACTAGAACTATAGAAAGTAGATCTGACAGCTGATCCAGACGCCGCTGCCTGCGTCCTCACTAGAACTATAGAAAGTAGATCAGACAGCTGATCCAGACGCCGCTGCCTGCGTCCTCACTAGAACTATAGAAAGTAGATCAGACAGCTGATCCAGATGCTGCTGCCTGCATCCTTACTAGAACTATAGAAAGTAGATCAGACAGCTGATCCAGACGCTGCTGCCTGCATCCTTACTAGAACTATAGAAAGTAGATCAGACAGCTGATCCAGACGCCGCTGCCTGCGTCCTCACTAGAACTATAGAAAGTAGATCAGACAGCTGATCCAGACGCTGCTGCCTGCGTCCTCACTAGAACTATAGAAAGTAGATCAGACAGCTGATCCAGATGCTGCTGCCTGCGTCCTCACTAGAACTATAGAAAGTAGATCAGACAGCTGATCCAGACGCTGCTGCCTGCATCCTTACTAGAACTATAGAAAGTAGATCAGACAGCTGATCCAAACGCTGCTGCCTGCGTTCTTACTAGAACTATAGAAAGTAGATCAGACAGCTGATCCAGACGCTGCTGCCTGCGTCCTCACTAGAACTATAGAAAGTAGATCAGACAGCTCATCCAGATGCTGCTGCCTGCATCCTCACTAGAACTATAGAAAGTAGATCAGACAGCTGATCCAGACGCTGCTGCCTGCGTCCTCACTAGAACTATAGAAAGTAGATCAGACAGCTGATCCAGACGCTGCTGCCTGCGTCCTCACTAGAACTATAGAAAGTAGATCAGACAGCTGATCCAGACGCTGCTGCCTGCGTCCTCACTAGAACTATAGAAAGTAGATCAGACAGCTGATCCAGACGCTGCTGCCTGCGTTCTCACTAGAACTATAGAAAGTAGATCAGACAGCTGATCCAGACGCTGCTGCCTGCATCCTTACTAGAACTATAGAAAGTAGATCAGACAGCTGATCCAGACGCTGCTGCCTGCGTCCTCACTAGAACTATAGAAAGTAGATCAGACAGCTCATCCAGACGCTGCTGCCTGCGTCCTTACTAGAACTATAGAAAGTAGATCAGACAGCTGATCCAGACGCTGCTGCCTGCGTCCTCACTAGAACTATAGAAAGTAGATCAGACAGCTGATCCAGACGCTGCTGCCTGCATCCTTACTAGAACTATAGAAAGTAGATCAGACAGCTGATCCAGACGCTGCTGCCTGCGTCCTCACTAGAACTATAGAAAGTAGATCAGACAGCTCATCCAGACGCTGCTGCCTGCGTCCTTACTAGAACTATAGAAAGTAGATCAGACAGCTGATCCAGACGCTGCTGCCTGCGTCCTCACTAGAACTATAGAAAGTAGATCAGACAGCTGATCCAGACGCTGCTGCCTGCGTCCTCACTAGAACTATAGAAAGTAGATCAGACAGCTCATCCAGACGCTGCTGCCTGCGTCCTCAAAAGAACTATAGAAAGTAGATCAGACAGCTGATCCAGACGCTGCTGCCTGCGTCCTCACTAGAACTATAGAAAGTAGATCAGACAGCTCATCCAGACGCTGCTGCCTGCGTCCTTACTAGAACTATAGAAAGTAGATCAGACAGCTGATCCAGACGCTGCTGCCTGCGTCCTCACTAGAACTATAGAAAGTAGATCAGACAGCTGATCCAGACGCTGCTGTCTGCGTCCTCACTAGAACTATAGAAAGTAGATCAGACAGCTGATCCAGACGCTGCTGCCTGCGTCCTCACTAGAACTATAGAAAGTAGATCAGACAGCTGATCCAGACGCTGCTGCCTACGTCCTCACTAGAACTATAGAAAGTAGATCAGACAGCTGATCCAGACGCTGCTGCCTGCGTCCTCACTAGAACTATAGAAAGTAGATCAGACAGCTGATCCAGACGCTGCTGTCTGCGTCCTCACTAGAACTATAGAAAGTAGATCAGACAGCTGATCCAGACGCTGCTGCCTGCGTCCTCACTAGAACTATAGAAAGTAGATCAGACAGCTCATCCAGACGCTGCTGCCTGCGTCCTTACTAGAACTATAGAAAGTAGATCAGACAGCTGATCCAGACGCTGCTGCCTGCGTCCTCACTAGAACTATAGAAAGTAGATCAGACAGCTGATGCAGACGCTGCTGTCTGCGTCCTCACTAGAACTATAGAAAGTAGATCAGACAGCTGATTCAGACGCTGCTGCCTGCGTCCTCACTAGAACTATAGAAAGTAGATCAGACAGCTGATCCAGACGCTGCTGCCTGCGTCCTCACTAGAACTATAGAAAGTAGATCAGACAGCTGATCCAGACGCTGCTGCCTGCGTCCTCACTAGAACTATACAAAGTAGATCAGAAAGCTGATCCAGACGCTGCTGCCTGCGTCCTCACTAGAACTATAGAAAGTAGATCAGACAGCTCATCCAGACGCTGCTGCCTGCGTCCTTACTAGAACTATAGAAAGTAGATCAGACAGCTGATCCAGACGCTGCTGCCTGCGTCCTCACTAGAACTATAGAAAGTAGATCAGACAGCTGATCCAGACGCTGCTGCCTGCGTCCTTACTAGAACTATAGAAAGTAGATCAGACAGCTGATCCAGACGCTGCTGCCTGCGTCCTCACTAGAACTATAGAAAGTAGATCAGACAGCTGATCCAGACGCTGCTGCCTGCGTCCTCACTAGAACTATAGAAAGTAGATCAGACAGCTGATCCAGACGCTGCTGCCTGCATCTCACTAGAACTATAGAAAGTAGATCAGACAGCTGATCCAGACGCTGCTGCCTGCGTCCTCACTAGAACTATAGAAAGTAGATCAGACAGCTGATCCAGACGCTGCTGCCTGCGTCCTCACTAGAACTATAGAAAGTGGATCAGACAGCTGATCCAGACGCTGCTGTCTGCGTCCTCACTAGAACTATAGAAAGTAGATCAGACAGCTGATCCAGACGCTGCTGCCTGCGTCCTCACTAGAACTATAGAAAGTAGATCAGACAGCTGATCCAGACGCTGCTGCCTGCGTCCTTACTAGAACTATAGAAAGTAGATCAGACAGCTGATCCAGACGCTGCTGCCTGCGTCCTCACTAGAACTATAGAAAGTAGATCAGACGGCTGATCCAGACGCTGCTGCCTGCGTCCTCACTAGAACTATAGAAAGTAGATCAGACAGCTGATCCAGACGCTGCTGTCTGCGTCCTCACTAGAACTATAGAAAGTAGATCAGACAGCTGATCCAGACGCTGCTGCCTGCGTCCTCACTAGAACTATAGAAAGTAGATCAGACAGCTGATCCAGACGCTGCTGCCTGCGTCCTCACTAGAACTATAGAAAGTAGATCAGACAGCTGATCCAGATGCTGCTGCCTGCGTCCTCACTAGAACTATAGAAAGTAGATCAGACAGCTGATCCAGACGCTGCTGCCTGCGTCCTCACTAGAACTATAGAAAGTAGATCAGACAGCTGATCCAGATGCTGCTGCCTGCGTCCTCACTAGAACTATAGAAAGTAGATCAGACAGCTGATCCAGACGCTGCTGCCTGCGTCCTCACTAGAACTATAGAAAGTAGATCAGACAGCTGATCCAGACGCTGCTGCCTGCATCCTCACTAGAACTATAGAAAGTAGATCAGACAGCTGATCCAGACGCTGCTGCCTGCATCCTTACTAGAACTATAGAAAGTAGATCAGACAGCTGATCCAGACGCTGCTGCCTGCATCCTTACTAGAACTATAGAAAGTAGATCAGACAGCTGATCCAGACGCTGCTGCCTGCATCCTTACTAGAACTATAGAAAGTAGATCTGACAGCTGATCCAGACGCCGCTGCCTGCGTCCTCACTAGAACTATAGAAAGTAGATCAGACAGCTGATCCAGACGCCGCTGCCTGCGTCCTCACTAGAACTATAGAAAGTAGATCAGACAGCTGATCCAGATGCTGCTGCCTGCATCCTTACTAGAACTATAGAAAGTAGATCAGACAGCTGATCCAGACGCTGCTGCCTGCATCCTTACTAGAACTATAGAAAGTAGATCAGACAGCTGATCCAGACGCCGCTGCCTGCGTCCTCACTAGAACTATAGAAAGTAGATCAGACAGCTGATCCAGACGCTGCTGCCTGCGTCCTCACTAGAACTATAGAAAGTAGATCAGACAGCTGATCCAGATGCTGCTGCCTGCGCCCTCACTAGAACTATAGAAAGTAGATCAGACAGCTGATCCAGACGCTGCTGCCTGCATCCTTACTAGAACTATAGAAAGTAGATCAGACAGCTGATCCAAACGCTGCTGCCTGCGTTCTTACTAGAACTATAGAAAGTAGATCAGACAGCTGATCCAGACGCTGCTGCCTGCGTCCTCACTAGAACTATAGAAAGTAGATCAGACAGCTCATCCAGATGCTGCTGCCTGCATCCTCACTAGAACTATAGAAAGTAGATCAGACAGCTGATCCAGACGCTGCTGCCTGCGTCCTCACTAGAACTATAGAAAGTAGATCAGACAGCTGATCCAGACGCTGCTGCCTGCGTCCTCACTAGAACTATAGAAAGTAGATCAGACAGCTGATCCAGACGCTGCTGCCTGCGTCCTCACTAGAACTATAGAAAGTAGATCAGACAGCTGATCCAGACGCTGCTGCCTGCGTTCTCACTAGAACTATAGAAAGTAGATCAGACAGCTGATCCAGACGCTGCTGCCTGCATCCTTACTAGAACTATAGAAAGTAGATCAGACAGCTGATCCAGACGCTGCTGCCTGCGTCCTCACTAGAACTATAGAAAGTAGATCAGACAGCTCATCCAGACGCTGCTGCCTGCGTCCTTACTAGAACTATAGAAAGTAGATCAGACAGCTGATCCAGACGCTGCTGCCTGCGTCCTCACTAGAACTATAGAAAGTAGATCAGACAGCTGATCCAGACGCTGCTGCCTGCATCCTTACTAGAACTATAGAAAGTAGATCAGACAGCTGATCCAGACGCTGCTGCCTGCGTCCTCACTAGAACTATAGAAAGTAGATCAGACAGCTCATCCAGACGCTGCTGCCTGCGTCCTTACTAGAACTATAGAAAGTAGATCAGACAGCTGATCCAGACGCTGCTGCCTGCGTCCTCACTAGAACTATAGAAAGTAGATCAGACAGCTGATCCAGACGCTGCTGCCTGCGTCCTCACTAGAACTATAGAAAGTAGATCAGACAGCTCATCCAGACGCTGCTGCCTGCGTCCTCAAAAGAACTATAGAAAGTAGATCAGACAGCTGATCCAGACGCTGCTGCCTGCGTCCTCACTAGAACTATAGAAAGTAGATCAGACAGCTCATCCAGACGCTGCTGCCTGCGTCCTTACTAGAACTATAGAAAGTAGATCAGACAGCTGATCCAGACGCTGCTGCCTGCGTCCTCACTAGAACTATAGAAAGTAGATCAGACAGCTGATCCAGACGCTGCTGTCTGCGTCCTCACTAGAACTATAGAAAGTAGATCAGACAGCTGATCCAGACGCTGCTGCCTGCGTCCTCACTAGAACTATAGAAAGTAGATCAGACAGCTGATCCAGACGCTGCTGCCTACGTCCTCACTAGAACTATAGAAAGTAGATCAGACAGCTGATCCAGACGCTGCTGCCTGCGTCCTCACTAGAACTATAGAAAGTAGATCAGACAGCTGATCCAGACGCTGCTGTCTGCGTCCTCACTAGAACTATAGAAAGTAGATCAGACAGCTGATCCAGACGCTGCTGCCTGCGTCCTCACTAGAACTATAGAAAGTAGATCAGACAGCTCATCCAGACGCTGCTGCCTGCGTCCTTACTAGAACTATAGAAAGTAGATCAGACAGCTGATCCAGACGCTGCTGCCTGCGTCCTCACTAGAACTATAGAAAGTAGATCAGACAGCTGATGCAGACGCTGCTGTCTGCGTCCTCACTAGAACTATAGAAAGTAGATCAGACAGCTGATTCAGACGCTGCTGCCTGCGTCCTCACTAGAACTATAGAAAGTAGATCAGACAGCTGATCCAGACGCTGCTGCCTGCGTCCTCACTAGAACTATAGAAAGTAGATCAGACAGCTGATCCAGACGCTGCTGCCTGCGTCCTCACTAGAACTATACAAAGTAGATCAGAAAGCTGATCCAGACGCTGCTGCCTGCGTCCTCACTAGAACTATAGAAAGTAGATCAGACAGCTCATCCAGACGCTGCTGCCTGCGTCCTTACTAGAACTATAGAAAGTAGATCAGACAGCTGATCCAGACGCTGCTGCCTGCGTCCTCACTAGAACTATAGAAAGTAGATCAGACAGCTGATCCAGACGCTGCTGCCTGCGTCCTTACTAGAACTATAGAAAGTAGATCAGACAGCTGATCCAGACGCTGCTGCCTGCGTCCTCACTAGAACTATAGAAAGTAGATCAGACAGCTGATCCAGACGCTGCTGCCTGCGTCCTCACTAGAACTATAGAAAGTAGATCAGACAGCTGATCCAGACGCTGCTGCCTGCATCTCACTAGAACTATAGAAAGTAGATCAGACAGCTGATCCAGACGCTGCTGCCTGCGTCCTCACTAGAACTATAGAAAGTAGATCAGACAGCTGATCCAGACGCTGCTGCCTGCGTCCTCACTAGAACTATAGAAAGTGGATCAGACAGCTGATCCAGACGCTGCTGTCTGCGTCCTCACTAGAACTATAGAAAGTAGATCAGACAGCTGATCCAGACGCTGCTGCCTGCGTCCTCACTAGAACTATAGAAAGTAGATCAGACAGCTGATCCAGACGCTGCTGCCTGCGTCCTTACTAGAACTATAGAAAGTAGATCAGACAGCTGATCCAGACGCTGCTGCCTGCGTCCTCACTAGAACTATAGAAAGTAGATCAGACGGCTGATCCAGACGCTGCTGCCTGCGTCCTCACTAGAACTATAGAAAGTAGATCAGACAGCTGATCCAGACGCTGCTGTCTGCGTCCTCACTAGAACTATAGAAAGTAGATCAGACAGCTGATCCAGACGCTGCTGCCTGCGTCCTCACTAGAACTATAGAAAGTAGATCAGACAGCTGATCCAGACGCTGCTGCCTGCGTCCTCACTAGAACTATAGAAAGTAGATCAGACAGCTGATCCAGACGCTGCTGCCTGCGTCCTCACTAGAACTATAGAAAGTAGATCAGACAGCTGATCCAGACGCTGCTGCCTGCGTCCTCACTAGAACTATAGAAAGTAGATCAGACAGCTGATCCAGACGCCGCTGCCTGCGTCCTCACTAGAACTATAGAAAGTAGATCAGACAGCTGATCCAGACGCCGCTGCCTGCGTCCTCACTAGAACTATAGAAAGTAGATCAGACAGCTGATCCAGACGCCGCTGCCTGCGTCCTCACTAGAACTATAGAAAGTAGATCAGACAGCTGATCCAGACGCCGCTGCCTGCGTCCTCACTAGAACTATAGAAAGTAGATCAGACAGCTGATCCAGACGCCGCTGCCTGCGTCCTCACTAGAACTATAGAAAGTAGATCAGACAGCTGATCCAGACGCTGCTGCCTGCGTCCTCACTAGAACTATAGAAAGTAGATCAGACAGCTGATCCAGACGCTGCTGCCTGCGTCCTCACTAGAACTATAGAAAGTAGATCAGACAGCTGATCCAGACGCTGCTGCCTGCGTCCTCACTAGAACTATAGAAAGTAGATCAGACAGCTGATCCAGACGCTGCTGCCTGCGTCCTCACTAGAACTATAGAAAGTAGATCAGACAGCTGATCCAGACGCTGCTGCCTGCGTCCTCACTAGAACTATAGAAAGTAGATCAGACAGCTGATCCAGACGCCGCTGCCTGCGTCCTCACTAGAACTATAGAAAGTAGATCAGACAGCTGATCCAGACGCTGCTGCCTGCGTCCTCACTAGAACTATAGAAAGTAGATCAGACAGCTGATCCAGACGCTGCTGCCTGCGTCCTCACTAGAACTATAGAAAGTAGATCAGACAGCTGATCCAGACGCTGCTGCCTGCGTCCTCACTAGAACTATAGAAAGTAGATCAGACAGCTGATCCAGACGCCGCTGCCTGCGTCCTCACTAGAACTATAGAAAGTAGATCAGACAGCTGATCCAGACGCCGCTGCCTGCGTCCTCACTAGAACTATAGAAAGTAGATCAGACAGCTGATCCAGACGCTGCTGCCGGCGTCCTCACTAGAACTATAGAAAGTAGATCAGACAGCTGATCCTGCAAAGGGCTCACTGCACCTTTCTGCAAGAGACTCATTCGTGCGGTGCAGACGCCACCTTGTGGTCAAAGATCTTTTTCAGCCATGGCTCTAACCGCTCTGCCTCTAGAGCTGAGGAGCTCTGGAAAAGCTGCTCTGTTAAATATTGAAGGACATTTTCTGATACTCTGCAATGTTTATGGGTTTGCAAATACTAACCAAAAGAAGTTGTTATTGTTAAAGCTAGCTGATATCATCACTGAATATAAGGAAATTTATAATTCAGATTTTATTGTGTTGGGCGGTGACTTTAACCTGACCCCTGATAAGATGCCCTTCCAGATATGCTTCTGAGCAATTAGATCTAATGTTACTTGAATTTATTTACTCTAAAAAACAAAAAACAAATATTCTCCAATTCACTTGCATCAAACCAAATGGTAGGGCCAAATCTAGGATAGATTTCTGGTTGGCCGCCCCAGAAGTAGCTGAATATTCTTCAGATGTCTCCATTTCCTCTGCTCCTCTAACAGATCACTGTGTTATATCACTCAAATTAAATCCCACTAATAGGAGCAACTTTAAAAAAGATTACTGGAGATGTAATGCTGAATTACTAAAAGATGAGGAATATGTTCGAATGATTAAAGAATTGATACAGATCATTGAAACTGACCAGTCTATTGGTAGCATGAGTAAGAGATGGCAATACTTTAAATTCTAGGCACGAGAACTCTCAATATCATTTAGTAAACTGACGACGGAGAGAATCTGAGGTTAGACTGGTGCAAAATATGAATTATTTGTGTTAAAAAAACGAAATGACTGAAGCTGACAGATATAAATTTGTAAGGCTGATGTTAAATTTCATAAAAGAGCACATGGTGCTTGCATCAGATCTCGAGCCAAACGGACAGAAGAAGGAGAGAAAAATACATCTTAATTTAGTAATCTGGAAAAAATAGGCAAGAAAGAAAAAGTATAAATTCACTTATTATAGACAACAAAGAATTATTTCGGAGGAAATTTACAGATTTTATTCAAATTTATATTCATCTAAATATAATTCTGCTAACGCAAATATCTTTCTAGAAAAGATCAAAGAATGTGTTCCAATGATAGACGCAGCCTTTAAAGAAAACTGTGAATCAGATTTCAAATTAGAAGAATTAGTCATTAAAAAAATGGCCACTGGAAAAGCACCGGGGCAAGATGGTCTGACCTCAGCAGATTATAAATTCTTTAGGGAAAACCTAAAACTATTTCTTTTTCAAACATTTCATGACATATTACTAATTCATTAACACCTACCATGAAACAGGGTCTTATTACTCTCATCCCAGAGCCAGAAAAAGATCAAAGATGTGTTGAAAATCTTCGACCAATGACTCTATTAAACACTGACTATAAAACTATATTCACACACGTCATAGCAGACGGTTAAAAGAAGATTTATCTCAGATCATAAGAGACACAGTCTGCTTTTCTATTCACAATAACCTGAGACTGCTGTTAGATCTACTGGATCAGAAGAACCTGCTGGAGGAGGATGGAGTCATTTTTATAAAGCTTTTGACTCGGTCCAACACTCCTTTATGCTAAACGCCCTGGAGTGTTTTAGCTTTGGAAAAATGTAGAAACATCCTTCAGCTGCTTTATACGGACATTAATAGCTCAGTGTCTCTGGAACGACCAAACGCTTCCGTATAAAAAGAGGCATCTGCTTCTCCTTTACTGTTCATTAGTGTGGCAGAACTTTAAGCAATTTCTATAAAAAATAATCTAAATGTTTAACCGCTGGAAGCTGAAGCTCCTTGGTAATTACTCAGCTAGCAGATGTTTTAAAAAAATACTAATCAAAGTTCAAAGGTGCTGAGAGAAATACTAAAGCCTCTGGTCTACATTTGAATATGAAGAAATGTGAAATAATGACGCTTCACTGTTTGTAACATCCCAATTATAAAAGAGGTGAAATATTTAGCTATCAACACATCAAAGGATAAAACATCAAGAGAAGCATGAAATATAGAAAGTAAAAGTGAGAAAGTTAAAGTCATTCTCAACAGGTGGCTCCAGAGAGATTGATCTATTTTTGGACGTATTTTATTGACAAAAAGGGAAAGTTTATCTGGGCTTATTTACCCAGCTTACTCGTATCTGATAAAATGATTTAAAAAATACGTTTTAATTTCATTTGGCGAAACAGAAGCCATTATATAAGGAGATGTGACGTCGTTAGAAGAAGGAGTTCTGATGGATTCTGACCCAATGAATGGAACCATCAGACTCAGACGGCTTCAGAACTAAATGATGAACGTTTCTGGCATAATTTACCTACAACATTTTGAGATGTGACTTTGAAATCTCTAAGTTACGGATAAAACCATCAGACTTCCATAAACAGGTTCTGCAATATTGGAAACTTATTTTTAAACATGATTTTTCACCTCATTCTGTCCCGATCTGGAACAACAGATATATCCTTATTAAACAAAAATCATTATTTTACCAAGATTGGATGGACAAAGGTATCTGGAATATTCTACGCCTCATGGAACTTTTTATCATATGATGCTTTTATCAGAAAATACTAAATAACATGTACAGAAACTAGATTTAATAAAGTTGTAAAGGCAGTTCCCCTGCTATGCTGCTACTAATTAAAGGTACAATAACATGTTCAACAATTGCTCTAAAATAATCATCTTTATAAACGGTTTTGATTTTATTGACAAAAAATGAGCTAATATATTTATAAGAACCACCTTGACATCGATATTTTTCCATCAACCTTAAGAAGAAAACATTTGTTCAAAAAGTATGACCATTCCTCTTTAAAGGAAATTAGAACCAGATATCTTTCATGTCCACAGAAAGTAAAGGAAATCATTTCATAATGATGATGATGATGCTTTACGTAGAAAATTTAACATAACTACCAATTATTGTGTATTTGGTGATTCAGACACTGAAACAGCAGAACATCTACAGTGGGGCAAAAAAGTATTTAGTCAGCCACCAATAGTGCAAGTTCTCCCACTCAAAAAGATGAGAGAGGCCGGTAATTTTCATCATAGATATACCTCAACTATGAGAGACAAAATGAGAAAAAAAAATCCAGAAAATCACATTGTCTGATTTTTAAAGAATTTATTTGCAAAATATGGTGGAAAATAAGTATTTGGTCAATAACAAACAAGCGAGATTTCTGGCTCTCACAGACCTGAAACTTCTTCTGTAAGAGGCTCCTCTGTCCTCCACTCGTTACCTTCATTAATGGCACCTGTTTGAACCCGTTATCAGTATAAAAGACACCTGTCCACAACCTCAAACAGTCACACTCTAAACTCCACCATGGCCAAAACTAGAGAGCTGTCAAAGGACACCTGAAACAAAATTATAGACCTGCACCAGGCTGGGAAGTCTGAATCTGCAATAGGTAAACAGCTTGGTGTGAAGAAATCAACTGTGGGATCAACTATTAGAAAATGATCTGGGGCTCCACGCAAGATCTCACCCCGTGGGGTCAAAATGATCACAAGAACGGTGAGTAAAAATCCCAGAACCACACGGGGGGACCTAGTGAATGACCTGCAGAGAGCTGGGACCAAAGTAACAAAGGCTACCATCAGTAACACACTACGCCACCAGGGACTCAAATCCTGCAGTGCCAGACGTGTCCCCCTGCTTAAGCCAGTACATGTCAAGGCCCGTCTCAAGTTTGCTAGAGAGCATTTGGATGATCCAGACGATGACTGGGAGAATATCATATGGACAGATGAAACCAAAATAGAACTTTTTGGTAAAAACTCTACTCGTCGTGTTTGGAGGAGAGAGAATGCTGAGTTGCATCCAAAGAACACCATACCTACAGTGAAGCATGGGGGTGGAAACATCATGCTTTGGGGCTGTTTTTCTGCTAAGGGACCAGGACGACTGATCCGTGTGAAGGAAAGAATGAATGGGGCCATGTATCGTCACATTTTGAGTGAAAACCTCCTTCCATCAGCAAGGGCATTGAAGATGAAACGTGGCTGGGTCTTTCAGCATGACAATGATCCCAAACACACCGCCCGGGTAACGAAGGAGTGGCTTCGTAAGAAGCATTTCAAGGTCCTGGAGTGGCCTAGCCAGTCTCCAGATCTCAACCCCATAGAAAATCTTTGGAGGGAGTTGAAAGTCTGTGTTGCCCAGCGACAGCCCCAGAACATCACTGCTCTAGAGGAGATCTGCATGGAGGAATGGGCCAAAATACCAGCAACAGTGTGTGAAAACCTTGTGAAGACTTACAGAAAACGTGTGATCTCTGTCATTGCCAACAAAGGGCATATAACAAAGTATTGAGATGAACTTTTGTTATTGACCAAATACTTATTTTCCACTATATTTTGCAAATAAAATCTTTAAAAATCAGACAATGTGATTTTCTGGATTTTTTTTTCTCATTTTGTCTCTCATAGTTGAGGTATATCTATGATGAAAATTACTGGCCTCTCTCATCTTTTTAAGTGGGAGAACTTGCACTATTGGTGGCTGACTAAATACTTTTTTGCCCCACTGTATTTTTTCAGTGAAATATCATAAATATCTTTTGGAGGGATTTTCAAACCTGGATCTTACAGAAGACTTTTTTACCACTTTTGAATTTTGATGTGATAAAACTAGTTTTTTTAACGGGGGAAAGAGAATCAAACTATGGTAATAACAATTTAATTCCTTGGCCAAATTTTCATACATAAATGTCGATTTAAAAAAATGACCCCATCTTTCAATATTTTTACAAGTGCAATACTTTTATTAAAAGAAGTACTAACCCTTCATAAAAACCCTAAAGGCCAATCGATGATGCAATATATTGATAATTTACTCTAAAATTCAAGAGTCCTTTTGTGTTCTTTTTTCTTCTTTTCTTTTTATTTAATGACTTTGTTCTACAATCTGATGTTTTTGTTTTCTAATTGTATATAGGTTCTCTGTATGATTCTGTTTGTTATATTATACATACTCTGCTCAGCTTCTTAAGATATTCAATTTACTATTCTGTATAATTGTTTTGATATGCCTTGTAATACTTTGATTCTTCAATAAAAAAATAGATGACAGACTGGTTGGCAGTGGATCGACAGCCAGATCTCTGAGTTCTATTGGATCAGAACCAGAACCTAACATGGAGATGCAGCTTCTAGTTCTAATGTCTCACTAATCTGGAATAAAGGTGACTGTGCTGTGGGAGTGATCTATGTAAACCTGATCAGATTTCCTCTCCTTCTCTGCTGGCCTCCATCATTCATCTCTTCTCTTTTCCTCTTCTTTATCTCCTGTGTTTGTCTAATAAAGCGCCCATGTTGTCTTGTTAATGCTTTTCAGATAAACATGCCTTCCTTTAAATAAGGGAGAGAGTCTTTATGCAGTAAAGAGGTACATTATGTAATTCATTCTGATAAGTTGATAGAAATGATTTAAAACATAGTAAACCAGATTCTCAGGCCCCCAGGAGAAGAAGAGGAAGGCAGGAACAGCGCTGCTGGAGGAAAGCAGCCTGAACGCTCCCGATGTAATACCACCTTTGTGCTGCAGGTGGAGCTGTGCCCCGCTGGCACCAAAGCTCCTACAGAAAAGGAAGAAGAAGAGACCTGTGCGCATGCGCCCTTCCTACAGGGCAGGAGGTCGGTCGGCAGTGACAGCAGCGGAACGAGCCGAACCGGTCCCTGAGTTCCCAACATGGCGGCTTTCAGCAAACATCTGACAGCGAAGAACTCGATCCTGGCGGGAGGCGGTTTGCTGCTGCTCTACCTGATCAGAACCGGAGGAAAGAACCGACCCAAGCACAGGTCAGTACCTGATCAGAACCCTCCCAGACACAGGTCAGTACCTGATCAGAACCGACCCAGACACAGGTCAGTACCTGATCAGAACCGACCCAAACGCAGGTCAGTACCTGATCAGAACCGACCCAGACACAGGTCAGTACCCAATTAGAACCCACTCACACACAGGTCAGTACCCAATTAGAACCCACTCACACACAGGTCAGAACCGACCCAAACGCAGGTCAGTACCCGATTAGAACCCACTCACACACAGGTCAGAACCGACCCAAACGCAGGTCAGTACCTGATCAGAACCCTCCCAGACACAGGTCAGTACCCGATTAGAACCCACTCACACACAGGTCAGAACCGACCCAAACGCAGGTCAGTACCCGATCAGAACCGACCCAGACACAGGTCATAACCCGATCAGAACCGACCCAAGAACAGGTCAGAACCGACCCAAACGCAGGTCAGTACCCGATTAGAACCCACTCACACACAGGTCAGTACCCGATTAGAACCCACTCACACACAGGTCAGAACCGACCCAAACGCAGGTCAGTATCCGATCAGAACCGACCCAGACACAGGTCAGAACCCTCCCAGACACAGGTCAGTACCTGATCAGAACCCTCCCAGACACAGGTCAGTACCTGATCAGAACTGACCCAGACGCAGGTCAGTACCCGATCAGAACCCACTCACACACAGGTCAGTACCTGATCAGAACCCTCCCAGACACAGGTCAGTACCTGATCAGAACTGACCCAGACGCAGGTCAGTACCTGATCAGAACCCACTCACACACAGGTCAGTACCCGATTAGAACCCACTCACACACAGGTCAGAACCGACCCAAACGCAGGTCAGTATCCGATTAGAACCGACCCAGACACAGGTCAGAACCCGATCAGAACCGACCCAAGAACAGGTCAGAACCGACCCAAACGCAGGTCAGTACCCGATTAGAACCCACTCACACACAGGTCAGTACCCGATTAGAACCCACTCACACACAGGTCAGAACCGACCCAAACGCAGGTCAGTATCCGATCAGAACCGACCCAACGCAGGTCAGTATCCGATCAGAACCGACCCAGACACAGGTCAGAACCCGATCAGAACCGACCCAAGAACAGGTCAGAACCGACCCAAACGCAGGTCAGTACCCGATTAGAACCCACTCACACACAGGTCAGTACCCGATTAGAACCCACTCACACACAGGTCAGAACCGACCCAAACGCAGGTCAGTATCCGATCAGAACCGACCCAGACACAGGTCAGAACCCTCCCAGACACAGGTCAGTACCTGATCAGAACCCTCCCAGACACAGGTCAGTACCTGATCAGAACCCTCCCAGACACAGGTCAGTACCTGATCAGAACTGACCCAGACGCAGGTCAGTACCTGATCAGAACCGACCCAGACACAGGTCAGTACCCGATCAGAACCCACTCACACACAGGTCAGTACCTGATCAGAACCCTCCCAGACACAGGTCAGTACCTGATCAGAACTGACCCAGACGCAGGTCAGTACCTGATCAGAACCCACTCACACACAGGTCAGAACCGACCCAAACGCAGGTCAGTATCCGATTAGAACCGACCCAGACACAGGTCAGAACCCGATCAGAACCGACCCAAGAACAGGTCAGAACCGACCCAAACGCAGGTCAGTACCCGATTAGAACCCACTCACACACAGGTCAGTACCCGATTAGAACCCACTCACACACAGGTCAGAACCGACCCAAACGCAGGTCAGTATCCGATCAGAACCGACCCAACGCAGGTCAGTATCCGATCAGAACCGACCCAACGCAGGTCAGTATCCGATCAGAACCGACCCAGACACAGGTCAGAACCCGATCAGAACCGACCCAAGAACAGGTCAGAACCGACCCAAACGCAGGTCAGTACCCGATTAGAACCCACTCACACACAGGTCAGTACCCGATTAGAACCCACTCACACACAGGTCAGAACCGACCCAAACGCAGGTCAGTATCCGATTAGAACCGACCCAGACACAGGTCAGAACCCGATCAGAACCGACCCAAGAACAGGTCAGAACCGACCCAAACGCAGGTCAGTACCCGATTAGAACCCACTCACACACAGGTCAGTACCCGATTAGAACCCACTCACACACAGGTCAGAACCGACCCAAACGCAGGTCAGTATCCGATCAGAACCGACCCAACGCAGGTCAGTATCCGATCAGAACCGACCCAACGCAGGTCAGTATCCGATCAGAACCGACCCAGACACAGGTCAGAACCCGATCAGAACCGACCCAAGAACAGGTCAGAACCGACCCAAACGCAGGTCAGTACCCGATTAGAACCCACTCACACACAGGTCAGTACCCGATTAGAACCCACTCACACACAGGTCAGTACCCGATTAGAACCCACTCACACACAGGTCAGAACCGACCCAAACGCAGGTCAGTACCCGATCAGAACCGACCCAAGAACAGGTCAGAACCGACCCAAACGCAGGTCAGCACCCGATCAGAACCGACCCAAGAACAGGTCAGAACCGACCCAAACGCAGGTCAGTAACCGATCAGAACCCACTCAGACACAGGTCAGAACCGACCCAAACGCAGGTCAGTAACCGATCAGAACCCACTCAGACACAGGTCAGAACCGTCCCAAACGCAGGTCAGTACCCGATCAGAACCGACCCAGACACAGGTCAGTACCTGATCAGAACCGACCCAGACACAGGTCAGTACCTGATCAGAACCCTCCCAGACACAGTTCAGTACCTGATCAGAACCGACCCAGACACAGGTCAGTACCTGATCAGAACCGACCCAGACACAGGTCAGTACCTGATCAGAACCGACCCAAACGCAGGTCAGTACCTGATCAGAACCGACCCAGACACAGGTCAGTACCCGATCAGAACCGACCCAAGAACAGGTCAGAACCGACCCAAACGCAGGTCAGTACCCGATTAGAACCCACTCACACACAGGTCAGTACCCGATTAGAACCCACTCACACACAGGTCAGAACCGACCCAAACGCAGGTCAGAACCCTCCCAGACACAGGTCAGTACCTGATCAGAACTGACCCAGACACAGGTCAGTACCTGATCAGAACCCACTCACACACAGGTCAGTACCCGATTAGAACCCACTCACACACAGGTCAGAACCGACCCAAACGCAGGTCAGTATCCGATCAGAACCGACCCAGACACAGGTCAGAACCCTCCCAGACACAGGTCAGTACCTGATCATAACCGACCCAGACACAGGTCAGTACCCGATCAGAACCGACCCAGACACAGGTCAGAACCCTCCCAGACACAGGTCAGTACCTGATCAGAACCCTCCCAGACACAGGTCAGTACCTGATCAGAACCGACCCAGACACAGGTCAGTACCCGATTAGAACCCACTCACACACAGGTCAGAACCGACCCAAACGCAGGTCAGTATCCGATTAGAACCGACCCAGACACAGGTCAGAACCCGATCAGAACCGACCCAAGAACAGGTCAGAACCGACCCAAACGCAGGTCAGTACCCGATTAGAACCCACTCACACACAGGTCAGTACCCGATTAGAACCCACTCACACACAGGTCAGAACCGACCCAAACGCAGGTCAGTATCCGATCAGAACCGACCCAGACACAGGTCAGAACCCGATCAGAACCGACCCAAGAACAGGTCAGAACCGACCCAAACGCAGGTCAGTACCCGATTAGAACCCACTCACACACAGGTCAGTACCCGATTAGAACCCACTCACACACAGGTCAGAACCGACCCAAACGCAGGTCAGTATCCGATCAGAACCGACCCAGACACAGGTCAGAACCCGATCAGAACCGACCCAAGAACAGGTCAGAACCGACCCAAACGCAGGTCAGTACCCGATTAGAACCCACTCACACACAGGTCAGTACCCGATTAGAACCCACTCACACACAGGTCAGAACCGACCCAAACGCAGGTCAGTATCCGATCAGAACCGACCCAGACACAGGTCAGAACCCGATCAGAACCGACCCAAGAACAGGTCAGAACCGACCCAAACGCAGGTCAGTACCCGATTAGAACCCACTCACACACAGGTCAGTACCCGATTAGAACCCACTCACACACAGGTCAGAACCGACCCAAACGCAGGTCAGTATCCGATCAGAACCGACCCAGACACAGGTCAGAACCCGATCAGAACCGACCCAAGAACAGGTCAGAACCGACCCAAACGCAGGTCCGTACCCGATTAGAACCCACTCACACACAGGTCAGTACCCGATTAGAACCCACTCACACACAGGTCAGAACCGACCCAAACGCAGGTCAGTATCCGATCAGAACCGACCCAGACACAGGTCAGAACCCGATCAGAACCGACCCAAGAACAGGTCAGAACCGACCCAAACGCAGGTCCGTACCCGATTAGAACCCACTCACACACAGGTCAGTACCCGATTAGAACCCACTCACACACAGGTCAGAACCGACCCAAACGCAGGTCAGTATCCGATCAGAACCGACCCAGACACAGGTCAGAACCCGATCAGAACCGACCCAAGAACAGGTCAGAACCGACCCAAACGCAGGTCAGTAACCGATCAGAACCCACTCACACACAGGTCAGAACCGACCCAAACGCAGGTCAGCACCCGATCAGAACCGACCCAAGAACAGGTCAGAACCGACCCAAACGCAGGTCAGCACCCGATCAGAACCGACCCAAGAATAGGTCAGAACCGACCCAAACGCAGGTCAGTAACCGATCAGAACCCACTCAGACACAGGTCAGAACCGACCCAAACGCAGGTCAGTAACCGATCAGAACCCACTCAGACACAGGTCAGAACCGTCCCAAACGCAGGTCAGTACCCGATTAGAACCCACTCACACACAGGTCAGTACCCGATTAGAACCCACTCACACACAGGTCAGAACCGACCCAAACGCAGGTCAGTACCCGATCAGAACCGACCCAGACACAGGTCAGTACCTGATCAGAACCCTCCCAGACACAGGTCAGAACCTGATCAGAACCGACCCAGACACAGGTCAGTACCTGATCAGAACCGACCCAAACGCAGGTCAGTACCTGATCAGAACCGACCCAGACACAGGTCAGTACCCAATTAGAACCCACTCACACACAGGTCAGAACCGACCCAAACGCAGGTCAGTACCCGATTAGAACCCACTCACACACAGGTCAGTACCCGATTAGAACCCACTCACACACAGGTCAGTACCCGATCAGAACCCACTCACACACAGGTCAGAACCGGCCCAAACACAGGTCAGAACCCGATCAGAACCGACCCAAGAACAGGTCAGAACCGACCCAAACGCAGGTCAGTACCCGATCAGAACCGACCCAAGAACAGGTCAGAACCGTCCCAAACGCAGGTCAGTACCCGATCAGAACCGACCCAGACACAGGTCAGTACCCGATCAGAACCCTCCCAGACACAGGTCAGTACCTGATCAGAACCGACCCAGACACAGGTCAGTACCTGATCAGAACCGACCCAAACGCAGGTCAGTACATGATCAGAACCGACCCAGACAGAGGTCAGTACCCGATCAGAACCCTCCCAGACGCAGGTCAGTACCTGATCAGAACCGACCCAAACGCAGGTCAGTACATGATCAGAACCGACCCAGACACAGGTCAGTACCCAATTAGAACCCACTCACACACAGGTCAGAACCGACCCAAACGCAGATCAGTACCCGATTAGAACCCACTCACACACAGGTCAGTACCCGATTAGAACCCACTCACACACAGGTCAGAACCGACCCAAACGCAGGTCAGTACCCGATCAGAACCGACCCAGACACAGGTCAGAACCCGATCAGAACCGACCCAACAACAGGTCAGAACCGACCCAAACGCAGGTCAGTACCCGATTAGAGCCCACTCACACACAGGTCAGTACCCGATTAGAACCCACTCACACACAGGTCAGAACCGACCCAAGCACGGGTCAGTACCCGATGAGAACCGACCCAAACGCAGGTCAGTACCCGATCAGAACCGACCCAAGAACAGGTCAGAACCGACCCAAACGCAGGTCAGTAACCGATCAGAACCCACTCAGACACAGGTCAGAACCGACCCAAATGCAGGTCAGTACCCGATCAGAACCGACCCAAGAACAGGTCAGAACCGTCCCAAACGCAGGTCAGTACCCGATCAGAACCGACCCAGACACAGGTCAGTACCTGATCAGAACCCTCCCAGACACAGTTCAGTACCTGATCAGAACCGACCCAGACACAGGTCAGTACCTGATCAGAACCCTCCCAGACACAGGTCAGTACCTGATCAGAACCGACCCAGACACAGGTCAGTACCTGATCAGAACCGACCCAAACGCAGGTCAGTTCCTGATCAGAACCGACCCAGACACAGGTCAGACCCCGATCAGAACCGACCCAAGAACAGGTCAGAACCGACCCAAACGCAGGTCAGTACCCGATTAGAACCCACTCACACACAGGTCAGTACCCGATTAGAACCCACTCACACACAGGTCAGAACCGACCCAAGCACGGGTCAGTACCCGATTAGAACCCACTCACACACAGGTCAGTACCCGATTAGAACCCACTCACACACAGGTCAGTACCCGATTAGAACCCACTCACACACAGGTCAGAACCGACCCAAACGCAGGTCAGTACCCGATCAGAACCGACCCAGACACAGGTCAGACCCCGATCAGAACCGACCCAAGAACAGGTCAGAACCGACCCAAACGCAGGTCAGTACCCGATTAGAACCCACTCACACACAGGTCAGTACCCGATTAGAACCCACTCACACACAGGTCAGAACCGACCCAAGCACGGGTCAGTACCCGATGAGAACCGACCCAAGAACAGGTCAGAACCGACCCAAACGCAGGTCAGTACCCGATTAGAACCCACTCACACACAGGTCAGAACCGACCCAAGCACGGGTCAGTACCCGATCAGAACCGACCCAAGAACAGGTCAGAACCGACCCAAACGCAGGTCAGTAACCGATCAGAACCCACTCAGACACAGGTCAGAACCGTCCCAAACGCAGGTCAGTACCCGATCAGAACCGACCCAGACACAGGTCAGTACCTGATCAGAACCCTCCCAGACACAGGTCAGTACCTGATCAGAACCGACCCAGACACAGGTCAGTACCTGATCAGAACCCTCCCAGACACAGGTCAGTACCTGATCAGAACCGACCCAGACACAGGTACGTACCCAATTAGAACCCACTCACACACAGGTCAGAACCGACCCAAACGCAGGTCAGTACCCGATTAGAACCCACTCACACACAGGTCAGTACCCGATTAGAACCCACTCACACACAGGTCAGAACCAACCCAAACGCAGGTCAGTACCCGATCAGAACCGACCCAGACACAGGTCAGAACCCGATCAGAACCGACCCAAGAACAGGTCAGAACCGACCCAAACACAGGTCAGTACCCGATTAGAACCCACTCACACACAGGTCAGTACCCGATTAGAACCCACTCACACACAGGTCAGTACCCGATTAGAACCCACTCACACACAGGTCAGAACCGACCCAAGCACGGGTCAGTACCCGATGAGAACCGATAAAAACGCAGGTCAGTACCCGATCAGAACCGACCCAAGAACAGGTCAGAACCGACCCAAACGCAGGTCAGTAACCGATCAGAACCCATTCAGACACAGGTCAGAACCGAACCAAACGCAGGTCAGTACCCGATCAGAACCGACCCAAGAAAAGGTCAGAACCGAACCAAACGCAGGTCAGTACCCGATCAGAACCGACCCAAGAACAGGTCAGAACCGACCCAAGCACGGGTCAGTACCCGATCAGAACCGACCCAGAGACAGGTCAGAACCGACCCAAGCACGGGTCAGTACCTGATCGGAACCGACCCAGAGACAAGTCAGAACCGACCCAAGCACGGGTCAGTACCCGATCAGAACCGACCCAGAGACAGGTCAATACCTGATCAGAACCGACCCAAGCACAGGTCAGTACCCGATCAGAACCGACCCAGAGACAGGTCAGAACCGACCCAAACGCAGGTCAGTAACCGATCAGAACCCACTCAGACACAGGTCAGAACCGACCCAAACGCAGGTCAGTACCCGATCAGAACCGACCCAAGAACAGGTCAGAACCGACCCAAACGCAGGTCAGTACCCGATCAGAACCGACCCAAGAACAGGTCAGAACCGACCCAAGCACGGGTCAGTACCTGATCAGAACCGACCCAGAGACAGGTCAGAACCGACCCAAGCCCGGGTCAGTACCTGATCAGAACCGACCCAGAGACAGGTCAGAACCGACCCAAGCACGGGTCAGTACCCGATCAGAACCGACCCAAGCACAGTTCAGTACCCGATCAGAACCGACCCAGAGACAGGTCAGAACTGACCCAAGCACGGGTCAGTACCTGACCAGAACCGACCCAAGCACAGGTCAGAACCCGATCAGAACCCACTCAGACACACGTCAGAACCGACCCAAGCACGGGTCAGTAACCGATCAGAACCGACCCAGACAACAGTCAGAACCGACCCAAGCACAGGTCAGTACCCGATCAGAACCGACCCAGAGACAGGTCAGAACCCGATCAGAACCGACCCAGACACAGGTCAGAACCGATGCAAGAACAGGTCAGAACCCGATCAGAACCCACTCAGACACAGGTCAGAACCGACCCAAGCACGGGTCAGTAACCGATCAGAACCGACCCAGAGACAGGTCAGAACCCGATCAGAACCGACCCAGACACAGGTCAGAACCGACCCAAGCACAGGTCAGTACCCGATCAGAACCGACCCAGAGACAGGTCAGAACCCGATCAGAACCAACCCAGACACAGGACAGAACCGACCCAAGAACAGGTCAGTACCCGATCAGAACCGACCCAAACACAGCTCAGTACCCGATCAGAACTGACCCAAGAACAGGTCAGAACCTGATCAGAACCGACCCAGTCACAGGTCATTACCCGATCAGAACTGACCCAAGAACAGGTCAGAACCTGATCAGAACCGACCCAGACACAGGTCAGGTCACAGGTCAGTACCTGATCAGAACCGACCCAGACACAGGTCAGAACCGACCCAAGCACAGGTCAGTACCTGATCAGAACCGACACAGACACAGGTCAGAACCGACCCAAACACAGGTCAGAACCGACCCAAGCACAGGACAGTACCTGATTACAACCGACCCAAGCACAGGTCAGAACCGACCCAAGCACAGGTCAGAGCCCGATCAGAACCGACCCAAGCACAGGTCAGAACCGACCCAAACACAGGTCAGAACCGACCCAGACACAGGTCAGTACCGCTTCCAGACTGCTAGTCTGATCTGGACCCATCAGTGGGTCAAGCAGCCCTAGAAGCCCACTGATCAGACTCTGGGCAGAACAGGATCCGAACTTTTCCCTCAGGTGTGAACAACAGGTGAGAGCTGACGTAGAACCGACTGCTGATTGCGGGGTTCTACAGGTGGTTCTATGGTCTGGTTCTGTTCAGTTCATCTAGTCCTTGATCCTCAAAGCTGAAAACTAAACACAAACTGTGCTTTCAGAACCACCAGCACCTCTGACAAGCTGGGGGTCCAAGTGCCACTTTGGGGTCCAAGGGCCTCTCTGTAAAAAGAACCCTGTAAAAACCCCCACAAGCTCAGAATGGACCCTCAGAATCCCCATAAACTTACACTGGACCCTCAGAGCGCCCCATAAACTCACACTGGACCCTCAGAACCCCTCATAAGCTCAGACTGGAGCCTCAGAACCCCTCATAAGCTCAGACTGGACCCTCAGAATCCCCCACAAACTCAGACTGGACCCTCAGAACCCTCCACAAACTCAGACTGGACCCTCAGAACCCTCCATAACTTCACACTGGACCCTCAGAACCCGCCACAAACTCACACTGGACCCTCAGAACCCCTCATAAGCTCAGACTGGACCCTCAGAATCCTCCATAAACTTAAACTGGACTCTCATAACCCCCCACAAACTAACAATGGACCCTCAGAATCCCCCATAAACTCACACTGGACCCTCATAACCCCCCCACAAGCTCAGACTGGAACCTCAGAACTTCCCATAAACTCACACTGGACTCTCATAACCCCCCACAAACTAACAATGGACCCTCAGAACCCCCCATAAACTCACACTGAACCCTCAGAACCCCTCACAAGCTCAGACTGGACCCTCAGAACCCCTCACAAGCTCAGACTGGACCCTCAGAACCCCCCACAAACTCAGACTGGACCCTCAGAACCCCCCACAAACTCAGACTGGACCCTCAGAACCCCCCCCAAACTCACTCTGGACCCTCAGAACCCCCCACAAACTCAGACAGGACCCTCAGAACCCCTCACAAGTACAGACTGGACCCTCAGAACCCCCCACAAGCTCAGACTGGACCCTCAGAACCTCCCATAAACTCACACTGGACTCTCACAACCCCCCACAAACTAACAATGGACCCTCAGAACCCCTCACAAGCTCAGACTGGAACCTCAGAACCTCCCATAAACTCACACTGGATTCTCGGAACCCCTCACAAGCTCAGACTGGACCTCCAGAACCCCCCACACACTCAGACTGGTTACGATATGGGCTACTGTGCCAAGCACAGGACCAAACCAACTCTGGTCCTTTATTAAGACCAGGAGGTCATTTGATACCTGAAGTAGATCCAAGCAGCCTGGGGCTGACTGGGCTTTCCTCTCCTTCCTTCTCTGCTTCTAGATCAGGGGTGTCAGCTGGTTCCAGAAAGGGCCGTGTAGCTGCAGGTTTTCTTTCCAACCAAGCAATAGCACACCAGACTCTAGTCATTTCATAATGTCATCATGTTCAGATTGGACTCACTTGATGAGATGATAGGAGTCTGGTGTGCTATTGCTTGGTTGGAAAGAAAACCTGCAGGCACACGGCCCTTTCTGGAACCAGTTTGACACCCCTGTTCTAGATGTTTCCTGGTTAGGATCGAGATGGTGAAGCGTCTAATTAATGGTGCTCTGTGTTTGTTTTCTCCTGACAGTCTCAAAGGAAGCTCCCAGCTGGTAGTGAGCTCAGAGGTAGGGTCAGCAACGTTCTCCTGACCACTGGCTGCTCGGTTAGCTGTTTTACTTTGGAGCTGAGAGTAGAACCATGATTTGGCTGAATGGGTTCAGATCCAAGAGGCTTAGCAACCAGTCACCCTGACGAAGTCAGGAGACTATCTTCATTTAAACCTAACCAGCAAACGGGCCAGGTCAGAACCCAGCCGCCCAGGAAGGCGCAAAGGAGATTCCCTGGTCCTCCGACAAACTAAAGAGCTGACCGAGCAGCCTCCAACATGGCCTCCCAGATCTCTGTCACCCGAAATAATCCTGTCTTTCTTTGTGAACGTAGAAAGATGGAAAGAAGGACAAAGCGGCTGTGGATAAAGTCTTCTTTTTCCAGATCCTTCGAATTCTGCGCATCATGGTTCCCCGGTTCTTCTGCATGGAGGTAAGTCTTTATGACAACAGGCTGCTCTGATGGTTTTAACTTAGTTTTAGCTTGAAGTTTGTTGAAAACCTGACGATGGCAGCATAGAATGGAGTCACTTGGATAAAAGCTATTTACTCATTTCCTAAAGAGGTTTTTATTCTAGATCTAGTTGATATAGATGAGAACTGGGGGTAAGGACTTACTCTATATTAAGAACAGTGGCGTCATATTACTGGATCAGACTGTCCTTGATGTCCTCATGGCTGTACAGATAGCAGAGCCCTTTGACCCAGAAACGTTAGCTTCATCGCCACAGTGCTTATCTGAAGGCGAGGCTGGATTCTACCTGGGCCAAGGTCAGGGAGATAAAGGAGCTGTATACTGCCCTCACCGTTCTGCTTCTCCTCCACAGACCGCCTACCTCCTCCTCATTGCCAGCATGTTGGTGGCCAGGACCTATTGCGACGTGTGGATGATCCAAAACGGTACCATGATTGAAAGGTCAGCGTGACTTGGACCTTGAGCTTCCAGGTTAACCTGCAGTGGAGTCAGACCCTCAGCAGCCCCCTGTATAGGATTCCCTGTGGCGGCCCCTCGCTTCCCTAAAGAGAAACATCTGATTTTAGGGATCCATGTTTGTTCTTATTTGAGGGTGCTCGCGGTTCTACAAGTTGAAACTAGATACTGAACATATGCAGCACAGTTTTCCATAACATGGAAATAAAAATAATGCATAAATGTTTTTATCTTTATTAAAAGATCAACTGTTTCAGTGAGGCAGAGAACAACACATGGTGGTTAAATTAGAGACCTAGAAAACAAATGTGATTCAGAAGAATTTAAGGCTGTCTGAGGTGTTATTGGTAGAGTTGAGCTTCTAGGGACATTGGTCACAAAAAACATAGGTAACTAACAACTGTTGTTCACTAACATTCATCCATCACTAAAAACCACTTGCCACCATAAACCATCGGTCACTAAAGATAATCTGTCACTAACAACCATTGGTAACTAAAACCATGGGTCACTAAAAACAATCTGTCATTAACAACCATCGGTAACTGAAACCATGGGTTACTAAAGACCATCTCTCACTAATGACCAATTGTCACTAAAATCATCAACAAATAAGACCATTGCTCATCTTAGACCATCTGTCACTAATGACCATCTGTCATTAACAACCATCGGTAACTAAAACCATCGGTCACTAACGACCATTTGTCACTAACAACCACCAGCAACTAAAACCATCAGTCACTAAAGACCATCTGTCATTAACAACCATCGGTAACTAAAACCATCTGTAACTAAAACGATCAATCACTAAAGACCATCTGTCACCAACAACCATCAGCAACTAAAACCATCTGTCACTAACAACCACCAGCAACTAAAACCATCTGTCACTAACAACCACCAGCAACTAAAATCATCAGTCACTAAAGACCATCTGTCACCAACAACCATCAGCAACTAAAACCATCTGTCACTAACAACCACCAGCAACTAAAATCCTCAGTCACTAAAGACCATCTGTCATTAACACCCATTGGTAACTAAAACCATCGGTCACTAAAGACCATTTGTCACGAACAACCACCAGCAACTAAAACCATCAGTCACTAAAGACCATCTGTCACCGACAACCATCGGCAACTAAAACCATGGGTCACTAAAGACCATCTGTCACTAACAGCCATTGGTAACTAAAGTCATGGGTCACTAAAGACCATCTGTCACTAACAACCATCAGTAACTAAAGCCATGGGTCACTAAAGACCATCTGTCACTAACAACCATCGGTAACTAAAGCCATGGGTCACTAAAGACCATCTGTCACTAACAGCCATTGGTAACTAAAGCCATGGGTCACTAAAGACCATTTGTCACGAACAACCACCAGCAACTAAAACCATCAGTCACTAAAGACCATCTGTCACCAACAACCATCGGCAACTAAAACCATGGGTCACTAAAGACCATCTGTCACTAACAAACATTGGTAACTAAAACCATGGGTCACTAAAAACAATCTGTCATTAACAACCATCGGTAACTGAAACCATGGGTTACTAAAGACCATCTCTCACTAATGACCAATTGTCACTAAAATCATCAACAAATAAGACCATTGCTCACCTTAGACCATCTGTCACTAATGACCATCTGTCATTAACAACCATCGGTAACTAAAACCATCGGTCACTAACGACCATTTGTCACTAACAACCACCAGCAACTAAAACCATCAGTCACTAAAGACCATCTGTCATTAACAACCATCGGTAACTAAAACCATCTGTAACTAAAACGATCAATCACTAAAGACCATCTGTCACCAACAACCATCAGCAACTAAAACCATCTGTCACTAACAACCACCAGCAACTAAAACCATCTGTCACTAACAACCACCAGCAACTAAAATCATCAGTCACTAAAGACCATCTGTCACCAACAACCATCAGCAACTAAAACCATCTGTCACTAACAACCACCAGCAACTAAAATCCTCAGTCACTAAAGACCATCTGTCATTAACACCCATTGGTAACTAAAACTATCGGTCACTAAAGACCATTTGTCACGAACAACCACCAGCAACTAAAACCATCAGTCACTAAAGACCATCTGTCACTAACAGCCATTGGTAACTAAAGTCATGGGTCACTAAAGACCATCTGTCACTAACAACCATCAGTAACTAAAGCCATGGGTCACTAAAGACCATCTGTCACTAACAGCCATTGGTAACTAAAGCCATGGGTCACTAAAGACCATTTGTCACGAACAACCACCAGCAACTAAAACCATCAGTCACTAAAGACCATCTGTCACCAACAACCATCGGCAACTAAAACCATGGGTCACTAAAGACCATCTGTCACTAACAACCAATGGTAACTAAAGCCATGGGTCACTAAAGACCATCTGTCATTAACAACCATCAATAACTAAAACCATCGGTCACTAAAGACCATCTGTCACCAACAACCATCAGTAACTAAAACTATGGGTCACTAAAGATCATCTGTCACTAACAACCATTGGTAACTAAAGCCATGGGTCACTAAAGACCATATGTCATTTACAACCATTGATAACTAAAACCATCTGTAACTAAAACCATCGGTCACTTACAACCAACTGTCACTTACTACCATCGGTCCCTAATGACCATGGGTCACTAAAGACCATCTGTCACTAACAACCAATGGTAACTAAAGTCATGGGTCACTAAAGACCATCTGTCACTAACAACCATCAGTAACTAAAGCCATGGGTCACTAAAGACCATCTGTCACTAACAACCATCGGTAACTAAAGCCATGGGTCACTAAAGACCATCTGTCACTAACAGCCATTGGTAACTAAAGCCATGGGTCACTAAAGACCATTTGTCACGAACAACCACCAGCAACTAAAACCATCAGTCACTAAAGACCATCTGTCACCAACAACCATCAGCAACTAAAACCATCTGTCACTAACAACCACCAGCAACTAAAATCCTCAGTCACTAAAGACCATCTGTCATTAACACCCATTGGTAACTAAAACCATCGGTCACTAAAGACCATTTGTCACGAACAACCACCAGCAACTAAAACCATCAGTCACTAAAGACCATCTGTCACCGACAACCATCGGCAACTAAAACCATGGGTCACTAAAGACCATCTGTCACTAACAGCCATTGGTAACTAAAGTCATGGGTCACTAAAGACCATCTGTCACTAACAACCATCAGTAACTAAAGCCATGGGTCACTAAAGACCATCTGTCACTAACAACCATCGGTAACTAAAGCCATGGGTCACTAAAGACCATCTGTCACTAACAGCCATTGGTAACTAAAGCCATGGGTCACTAAAGACCATTTGTCACGAACAACCACCAGCAACTAAAACCATCAGTCACTAAAGACCATCTGTCACCAACAACCATCGGCAACTAAAACCATGGGTCACTAAAGACCATCTGTCACTAACAAACATTGGTAACTAAAACCATGGGTCACTAAAAACAATCTGTCATTAACAACCATCGGTAACTGAAACCATGGGTTACTAAAGACCATCTCTCACTAATGACCAATTGTCACTAAAATCATCAACAAATAAGACCATTGCTCACCTTAGACCATCTGTCACTAATGACCATCTGTCATTAACAACCATCGGTAACTAAAACCATCGGTCACTAACGACCATTTGTCACTAACAACCACCAGCAACTAAAACCATCAGTCACTAAAGACCATCTGTCATTAACAACCATCGGTAACTAAAACCATCTGTAACTAAAACGATCAATCACTAAAGACCATCTGTCACCAACAACCATCAGCAACTAAAACCATCTGTCACTAACAACCACCAGCAACTAAAACCATCTGTCACTAACAACCACCAGCAACTAAAATCATCAGTCACTAAAGACCATCTGTCACCAACAACCATCAGCAACTAAAACCATCTGTCACTAACAACCACCAGCAACTAAAATCCTCAGTCACTAAAGACCATCTGTCATTAACACCCATTGGTAACTAAAACTATCGGTCACTAAAGACCATTTGTCACGAACAACCACCAGCAACTAAAACCATCAGTCACTAAAGACCATCTGTCACTAACAGCCATTGGTAACTAAAGTCATGGGTCACTAAAGACCATCTGTCACTAACAACCATCAGTAACTAAAGCCATGGGTCACTAAAGACCATCTGTCACTAACAGCCATTGGTAACTAAAGCCATGGGTCACTAAAGACCATTTGTCACGAACAACCACCAGCAACTAAAACCATCAGTCACTAAAGACCATCTGTCACCAACAACCATCGGCAACTAAAACCATGGGTCACTAAAGACCATCTGTCACTAACAACCAATGGTAACTAAAGCCATGGGTCACTAAAGACCATCTGTCATTAACAACCATCAATAACTAAAACCATCGGTCACTAAAGACCATCTGTCACCAACAACCATCAGTAACTAAAACTATGGGTCACTAAAGATCATCTGTCACTAACAACCATTGGTAACTAAAGCCATGGGTCACTAAAGACCATATGTCATTTACAACCATTGATAACTAAAACCATCTGTAACTAAAACCATCGGTCACTTACAACCAACTGTCACTTACTACCATCGGTCCCTAATGACCATGGGTCACTAAAGACCATCTGTCACTAACAACCAATGGTAACTAAAGTCATGGGTCACTAAAGACCATCTGTCACTAACAACCATCAGTAACTAAAGCCATGGGTCACTAAAGACCATCTGTCACTAACAACCATCGGTAACTAAAGCCATGGGTCACTAAAGACCATCTGTCACTAACAGCCATTGGTAACTAAAGCCATGGGTCACTAAAGACCATTTGTCACGAACAACCACCAGCAACTAAAACCATCAGTCACTAAAGACCATCTGTCACCAACAACCATCGGCAACTAAAACCATGGGTCACTAAAGACCATCTGTCACTAACAACCAATGGTAACTAAAGCCATGGGTCACTAAAGACCATCTGTCATTAACAACCATCAATAACTAAAGCCATGGGTCACTAAAGACCATCTGTCATTAACAACCATCAATAACTAAAACCATCGGTCACTAAAGACCATCTGTCACCAACAACCATCAGTAACTAAAACTATGGGTCACTAAAGATCATCTGTCACTAACAACCATTGGTAACTAAAGCCATGGGTCACTAAAGACCATATGTCATTTACAACCATTGATAACTAAAACCATCTGTAACTAAAACCATCGGTCACTTACAACCAACTGTCACTTACTACCATCGGTCCCTAATGACCATGGGTCACTAAAGACTAACTGTCATTAATGACCATCTGTCACTAAAATCATCGGTAACTAAGACCACTGGTCACCTTAGACCATCAGTCACTAAAAGCCATCTGTCACTAACAACCATCGATCCCTAATGAACATTGGTCCGTAATTACCATCGATCCCTAATGACCATTGGTGACTATTGACCATCAGTGACTCAAAACCATGGGTCACTAAAACCGTCACTTATGACCATCGGTCCCTAATGACCATCGGTCACTAAAGACCATCTGTCTTTAATGACCATCTGTCACTAAAATCATCGGTAACTAAGACCACTGGTCACCATAGACCATTGTTCACCTTAGACCATCGGTCACTAAAAACCATCGGTCATCATAGACCATCGGTCACTAAAGACTATCGCTAGCCATAGACCATCGGTCAATAAAAACCATTGGTTACTAACATCCCTCAGTCAGTAAAAAACATTGGTCCCTAAAGACCAATAGGTCAGTAAAGAAATGGTTTTAAATAGACAGTGAATTGAATGAAGTGATGCAGAGGAACACTAGAGAGTATAAAGGTTGGATTCTGTTTTAAGTGATTTCTAATTCACTTAAAAAATAGTTAATTAATCCCAAAGGGAAACTAAATAAACAGATCTATGTATTCTAGAACCACTGCAGACATCCTTGTTTTCCTCCTTTTCTCTTCTTGCGGCTAACGTCGGCCCGTCTCATCCTCTCATTCCCAGCGCCATCATCGGCCGATCCACTAAAGATTTCAAGATCTTCTTGTTCAGCTTCATCAAATTCATGCCAGTGGTGAGTTGGCTTTATCCATTCATTGTGCTACATAACTGTCTGTTTAGCAGTGCTTCCAGTCCTGGTCCTCAGGAGCCTCTCTGCCTCTGATAAATGGCTGCTGTCCAGGATGAAATGGGTTCAGTCTAACACGTGAGGGACCATCACTCTTTGGTATATTCAGATTTGTTATGAGAAGGATCCATAGGAGTCCATGTTCTTGTGCACATGAACACCACCCCATCCTTTAGATCTCCTCAAGGAACCATTGCTGGGTGGGCGTGTCCGGGATAAAAGCCATCCCTGGGTAGGCATGTGCAGGATAAAAGCCATCCCTGGGTGGGTGTGTCCAGAATAGAAACCTTCCCTGGGTGGGTGTGTCCAGCAATGAAAGTCTTCCCTGGGTGGGTGTGTCGAGAAAAGAAACCTTCCCTGGGTGGGTGTGTCCAGATAAAAGCCATACCTCGATAGAACCAACCCAGGAACGGATTCCCGTTCCTGGGTTGGTTCTATTTCATCCCTACTGACTGCCAGAGGCTGTGCTTAAAGCACGAATGATCACTCTTGCACATGCACAGGTCAAGAATCTTATACCAACATAGTCACGTGTAAACCCCGGTGACACCGGTGAGCCTATATTATCACGTGACAACAACAGCTCAGTCTCTTTTCATCTTCTCGCATGCAGGTTGAAAAGGTGGTAAGACACAGTTGTTGCTGGTAGCCTCGAGACTTAGGTCGGAGCTGCGAAGATCATCTTGCCCTCCAGAGGCTGCGCAAACTCTTTATTATACGTCTTGGTTTTTTCGTCCGGTAAGTTTCTCTCTTATCGACCTCGAACGTGGACGCGTTCTCACCGAAACTCCCTGTTGCTGGTGCCTCGGTGTTAGCCGACTCCGACCAGCTTGTTAACTGGCAGCTGGCGGGGTTGCGTTTTTGTTTACCATAGCAGCCGCTTTCGGGCTCGCATTGTGTTTTTTGGCAGCCGTTTTCGGGCCTGCCTATATTACTAATAAGCGGCCGTTTTCCGGCTTGCTTTTTTCTTTCACTGACTGGCTTGGCTCATTCTTGTCCTCATTTTAGCCTTGCTGCTGGGTAACCCCTGGTGGCGTTTTCTGCTCGACCGGGTATCCCGATCTGTCCGCTCGGTGTGAGTGTCAATGTTGCCATGTTGAACGCCCCGTGCTGCAGAGCTTGCTTGGCCCCTCATCCAGTTGGAGGACAGGCATGATTTGTGTCCCACTTGTTAGGGAGTGGATCATCTGAAAGAGGCCTTGACTGATGCGACATGTTCCTATTGTTCTGTCCTGCCCTTGTCCCTACGTACTGCTCGTTTGGCTGGCCTTCAAGGCGGCCAGCATGTGAAACGTGTGGCTCCTGAGGCTATGGGGCCTCCACAGCAGAGTAGCAAGAGGAGCTCAGGGTTCCAGAGGGCATATCTGGGCAAGTGGCCCAGCTCACATCTGAGCTGGAGGGGATGAAAGCACTGCTGCAGTCTCTTAGGGGCGAGCGTGGCGCTAACGTGACTGGAGACCCTGACCAAGGGGTGCAGAATGTTCCTGCTGAGATCCTATCTCAGAGGCTCCACCCAGACGTTGTGGGGACTATTTGCAAGAGGTTAGGAAGGGAAGCCATAGATTTAATCGCTTCCCAAGAGACAACACATTCCCCACTTTGGTTCTCCCCGGTAGACAGTGCCAGTCCCCTAGGTCAGGATGCGCTGTTGCACGACTGACCGAGGGCACTGCTCTATGCATTCCCGCCGCTTCCCCTGATAGGCCCAACACTCGTAAGGGTCCTTCAAGTGGGGCATCAGCTCCTTCTGGTGCCCCCGGTGGCCAGGGAGGACTTGGTTTCCACTGCTGCACAGGCTCTGTTGCAGCTCTCCAATGCCTCTTCCCCGCAGGAAGAACCTTCTCTCACAGCTGGCGGTCACATCCTGCATCCCAATCCCAGTCACCTCCAACTTTTGGTTTGGCCTCTACAGGGCCAGGCGTTTCCTTCTCGGAATATGGAGGGGACATCAGACACACGGTGACTAATGCCAAGGCCCCTTCCACGCGACTGGTGTATGCCCAAATGTTGAAGGCTTTTAGCCGCTGGTGTCGGGAAAGAAATGAGGACCCTGTACACTGTCCTAATTCTGTTATTTTAACCTTCCTTCAAGCACTGCTTTCTCAAGGTCGCTCTCCATCCACTCTGAAAGTTTATGTTGCTGCCATCTCTTGCTGGCATTGGGTGGGGAGACGGTGGGTCGTAACAAGGACGTTTCCTTGTTTTTGAGAGGTGCCCGACTTTTGCACCCTCCCACATGCCGTGTTGTGCCTGTGTGGGACCTCTCTTGTCCTCGCTGCCCAGCGCTCTCCTCTTTTTGCACCATTGACGGAGGCGAGCCTTGAGTGTGTGTCAAAGAAGACTTCTTTTCTCCTCGCACATGGCCTCGGCAAAATGGGTTGGTGAACTACATGCCTTGTCTGTTCACAAGTCCTGCTGCCGTTGGAACCCAGCTGGTTCAGGTGTTACTCTTTGGCCTGATACGCGTTTCTTCCTAAGGCGGCTTCATCCGCGAGCCACACTGTGCCTCTCCAGCTTGCCTTGATCCAGATGGGCCTGATGAGCTTCTCTGCCCTGTTCGGGCACTGAAGGCATACGTCAGTCTCACAGCTTCTCTCTTCGGGCAGTCGGGTAGTCTGTTTGTTTGCTACGTGGGGCCCCCCCAAGAGGCAGGCCCTTTCTAAACACTGCCTTGCGCGTTGGATGGTGGATGTAGTGGAACAAGCCTACATTCGGCAGGGCCATCAACCCCCCGCTGGTGTTCGTTGCCATTCCACCAGGGGCATTAGTGTGTCATGGGCCGCTATGGCTGGTGTCACTCTGGAGGCTATTTGTTCAGCAGCCTCTTGTTCATCCCCTAATACCTTTGCTAAGTTTTACAGGGTTAACTTGGCGGCATTTCACCCACTGTAGGGGATCCTGTCCCGGCGTGCACCATCTTCCCAGTAAGGTGGGCATGTTTCGGGTTGTTTGTTTCTGTATGTGACTCCTCAGGACTCTGTTTGTAATCGTCATCCGTGCTTTAGGCACCGCCTCTGGCGGTCAGTAGGGATGAAATAGAACGAAAGTTACGACTGTAACTACAGTTCTATGAATCCCGGAAGACCGCCAGAGCGCTCGGTCCCTCGGAATCATCATGTTTTCGCCAGAAGATTAAGGAACTGAGCTGTCTTTGTCACAACACGTGACTATGTTAGTATAAGATGCTCGACCTGTGCATGCACAAGCATGATCATTCGTGCTTTAAGCACCGCCTCTGGCCATCATTCGGGATTTATAGAACCGTAGTTACAGTCGTAACTTTCGTTTTTCCAGCACAGAAACCGTCCCTGCGTGGGTGTGTCTAGGATGGAAGCCATCCCTGGGTAGGTGTGTCAAAAACAGACACCATACCGTGGTGGGTGTGTTCAGGATAAAAGCCTTCCCTAGGGGGGTGTGTCCAGAACAGAAACCGTTTCTGGGATGGGTCTGTTCAGAATAAAAGCCGTCCCTGGGTGTGTCCAGAATTGGCCAGAGACGCACCTTTGGTATCATTGTCAAACCAGCAAAGATCTGAAGTTACCCTCCTTAGTTGCTATAGGAAGACGGCGGTAGTTACCGAGCCGAACGCAGCCATGAATCTTCTGAGGCTGCATTGCTATAAGAGGACGGCGGTAGTGACTGAGCCGAATGCAGCCATGAATCTTCTGAGGCTGCATTGCTATAAGAGGACGGTGGTGCTCTATCTGAACTAAGAACCCCTGAGGGATCTAGGTCCCACTTCTCTCTATCTCTTGTCTTCCTGTAAAACCCTTCCGACGAGTCCGGAAATAAACAAAACCATATCTGATGATGACGTGTGATTGGCTCCTTACAGATAGCTTTGGTCAACAACTTCCTGAAGCTGGGCCTGAATGAGCTGAAGCTGCGGTTCCGTGAGAGGCTCACCAAGAAGCTGTACGACCAGTACCTGCAGTAAGTTCAGGACTCCATCATGTCTCCATTCTCCTTATATAGATCAGTGGGCCAGGAATGATTATTGAATACCTGTCCACTAGTTCCAGTGCGTAAACGCTTTGAGGAAAGCACGTAGGTTTTGTTAGAACCGATAAAGAAACAGAGGGACTACTTTTCCTTCAGACTTGCCATTCATCATGCTCTTACTTGAACCCTGCTATTTACTCTTCTTGTAGCATGAACTAAGCAGTCTTTCCTCCATGGATGCCATTGACTGCTTTCTACTGCATAGTGACCTAATGAGATAAAATGTTATGGCTCTCTATCTCTTCAGGGGTTTCACATACTACAAGATGGGAAACTTGGACAACCGGATTGCCAACCCAGACCAGTTGTTGACGCAGGATGTGGAGAAATTCTGCAACAGCGTGGTGGATCTTTATTCCAACCTGAGCAAGGTTAGTAATGCTTCAGTCACACCTATTGTCGTCATCCTCATGGTGTCCTGTCCTACTGCAGCAGCCCAACGAGCTTTGTCCAGAACACAGTTTTAAAGCAAAACTCCCATGGATATCTCTCTCTGTCCTTCAGCCTCTGCTAGATATAATTCTCTACATCTTCAAGCTGACCAGCGCCATTGGAGCCCAGGTAAGCTTTCCTGTTCAGTTTCAGCCGACCACTGGCTCCACCTTCTTGGTGTCTAGTGACGCATTGTTAGTGATCAATGTAAACACTATTTGAGCTCTATTTGGGCTACAGACTATAGTCTGTAGTCTGACTGCAGACTGACTATAGTCTGTAGACTGATTGTAGATTGACTGTAGACTGACTGCAGTCTGATTGTACACTGACTTTAGCCTGACTATAGACTGTAGACTGACTATAGATTGACTTTAGACTGACTGAAGATCGACTGCTGTGTGACTGTAGTCTTGCTTTAGATTGACTGCAGACTGACTATAGTCTGTAGTATGATTGTAGATTGACTGTAGACTGAATGCAGTCTGACTGTAGATTGGCTTTAATCTGACTGTAGTCTAACCAGACTGACTTTAGACTGACTGAAGATTGAATGTAGTCTGGCTAGACTGACTGTAGATTGACTGTAGTCTGGCTAGACTGACTGTAGATTGACTTAAGACTGAAGATCAACTTTAGTGTGACTGTAGTCTGGCTTTAGATTGACCGTAAATTTACTTTAGACCGACTGTAAATTGACTTTAGTCTGGTGAGACTAACTTTTTTTTAGAGACTTTAGACAGATTTTGTTTGTCATTTTGTTTACATAAGTGTAAAACAAAAACAAATATGCATTTGGAAACAGCTTACTTTTAAAAGATGAAATTGTTGATTGACTTTAGACTGTAATCTGACTACATTGACTGTAGAATGACTAGACTTACTGTAGAATGACTGTAATCTGACTAATTTTACTAGCCTTACTGTAGTCTGACTATAGTCTGACTAGACGGTATGTAGTCTGATTGATTTTACTAGACTGACTGTAGTCTGACTGTAGAGTGACTTTAGACGGACTGTAGATTGACTGTAGATTGACTTTAGACGAACAGTAGATTGAGTGAAGTTTGTATGTAGATTGACTTTAGACTGAAGATCAACTGTAGTGTGACTGTAGTCTGGCTTTAGATTGACTGTAGATTTAGTTTAGACCGACTGTAAATTGACTGTAGTCTGACCGTAGTCTGGTGAGACTGACTTTTTTTTAGAGAATTTAGACAGATTTTATTTGTCGTTTTGTTTACACAAGTGTAAAACAAAAAGAAATTTCGTTTGGAAACAGCTCACTGGACGATTTCATCTTTTAAAAGAGGAAATTGTTGATGACTGTAGATTGACTATAGACAGTAGTCTGACTACACTGACTGTAAAATGACTTTAGACTTACTGTAGATTGACTGTAATCTGACTGATTTTACTAGCCTGACTGTAGTCTGACTAGACCGTATGTAGTCTGACTGATTTTACTAGACTGACTGTAGTCTGACTATAGTCTGACTAGACCGTATGTAGTCTGGCTGCAGTCTGACCAGTCTATCCGTAGAATGACTTTAGATTGACTGTAGTCTGACTAGACGGTCTGTAATCTGACTGCAGTCTGACTAGTCTGACTGTAGAATGACTTTAGACTGACTGTAAATTGGCTTTAGTCTGACTAGACAGTCTGTAGTCTGACTGTACTGTAGTCTGACTACACTGACTGTAGATTGACTTTAGACTGACTATATATTGACTGTAGTCTGATTACACTGACTATAGAATGACTTTAGATTAACTGTAGTCTGACTGGATGGTCTGTAGTCTGACTACAGTCTAACTAGTCTGACTGTAGAATGACTTTAGACGGACTGTAGATTGACTGTAGTCTGACTAGATTGACTTTAGTCGGACTGTAGATTGACTTCAGACGGACTGTAGCGTGACTTTAGACAGACTGTAGATTGACTGTAGTCTGACTGTAGATTGACTTTAGACGGACTGTAGATTGACTGAAGTCTGACTGTAGATTGACTGGAGTCTGACTGTAGATTGACTGGAGTCTGACTGTAGATTGACTTTAGACGGACTGTAGATTGACTTAAGACGGACTGTAGATTGATTGTAGTCTGACTGTAGATTGACTGTAGACTGACTTTAGATTGGCTTTAGACGGACTGTAGTCTGACTGTAGATTGACTTTAGACAGACTGTAGATTGACTGTAGTCTGACTGTAGACTGACTTTAGACGGACTGTAGATTGACTTTAGACAGACTGTAGATTTACTGTAGTCTGACTGTAGACTGACTTTAGACGGACTGTAGATTGACTTTAGACGGACTGTAGTCTGACAGTAGATTGACTTTAGACAGACTGTAGTCTGTCTGTAGATTGACTTTACACGGACTGCAGATTGAGTTTAGACGGACTGTAGATTGACTTTAGATGAACTGTAGATTGACTGTAGTCTGTCTGTAGATTGACTTTAGACGGACTGTAGATTGACTGTAGTCTGACTGTAGATTGACTTTAGACGGACTGTAGATTGACTTAAGACAGACTGTAGATTGACTGTAGTCTGTCTGTAGAATGACTGTAGTCTGTCTGTAGATTGACTTTAGACGAACTGTAGATTGACTTTAGACGGACTGTAGTCTGACAGTAGATTGACCGTAGTCTGTCTGTAGATTGACTTTAGACGGACTGTAGATTGACTTTAGACAGACTGTAGATTGACTGTAGTCTGTCTGTAGATTGACTTTACACGGACTGTAGATTGACTAGTCTGACTAGATTGACTTTAGACGGACTGTAGATTGACTTTAGATGAATTGTAGATTGAGTGTAGTCTGTCTGTAGATTGACTTTAGACGGACTGTAGATTGACTTTAGACTGACTTTAGACGGACTGTAGATTGACTGTAGTCTGACTGTAGATTGACTTTAGACGGACTGTAGATTGACTTTAGACGGACTGTAGATTGACTTTAGACAGACTGTAGATTGACTTTACACGGACTGCAGATTGACTTTAGACGGACTGTAGATTGACTTTAGACGGACTGTAGATTGACTGTAGTCTGACTATAGATTGACTTTAGACGAACTGTACATTGACTTAAGAAGCACTGTAGTCTGACAGTAGATTGACTGTAGTCTGTCTGTAGATTGACTTTAGACGGACTGTAGATTGACTTTAGACAGACTGTAGATTGACTGTAGTCTATCTGTAGATTGACTTTACACGGACTGTAGATTGACTAGTCTGACTAGATTGACTTTAGACGGACTGTAGATTGACTTTAGATGAATTGTAGATTGACTGTAGTATGTCTGTAGATTGACTTTAGACGAACTGTAGATTGACTTTAGACGGACTGTAGATTGACTGTAGTCTGTCTGTAAATTGACTTTAGACGAACTGTAGATTGACTTTAGACGGACTGTAGTCTGACAGTAGATTGACTGTAGTCTGTCTGTAGATTAACTTTAGACGGACTGTAGATTGACTTTAGACAGACTGTAGATCGACTGTAGTCTGTCTGTAGATTGACTTTTCACGGACTGCAGATTGACTTTAGACGGACTGTAGATTGACTTTAGACGTACTGTAGATTGACTGTAGTCTGACTATAGATTGACTTTACCCGGACTGCAGATTGACTTTAGACGGACTGTAGATTGACTTTATACGGACTGTAGATTGACTTTACACGGACTGCAGATTGACTTTAGACGGACTGTAGATTGACTGTAGTCTGTCTGTAGATTGACTTTAGACGGACGGACTGTAGATTGACTTTAGACAGACTGTAGATTGACTGTAGTCTGTCTGTAGATTGACTTTACACGGACTGCAGATTGACTTTAGACGGACTGTAGATTGACTTTAGACAGACTGTAGATTGACTGTAGTCTGTCTGTAGATTGACTTTACACGGACTGTAGATTGACTGAAGTCTGACTGTAGATTGACTGGAGTCTGACTGTAGATTGACTGGAGTCTGACTGTAGATTGACTTTAGACGGACTGTAGATTGACTTAAGACGGACTGTAGATTGATTGTAGTCTGACTGTAGATTGACTGTAGACTGACTGTAGATTGGCTTTAGACGGACTGTAGTCTGACTGTAGATTGACTTTAGACAGACTGTAGATTGACTGTAGTCTGACTGTAGATTGACTTTAGACGGACTGTAGATTGACTTTAGACAGACTGTAGATTTACTGTAGTCTGACTGTAGACTGACTTTAGACGGACTGTAGATTGACTTTAGACGGACTGTAGATTGACTTTAGACGGACTGTAGTCTGACAGTAGATTGACTTTAGACAGACTGTAGTCTGTCTGTAGATTGACTTTACACGGACTGCAGATTGAGTTTAGACGGACTGTAGATTGACTTTAGATGAACTGTAGATTGACTGTAGTCTGTCTGTAGATTGACTTTAGACGGACTGTAGATTGACTGTAGTCTGACTGTAGATTGACTTTAGACGGACTGTAGATTGACTTAAGACAGACTGTAGATTGACTGTAGTCTGTCTGTAGAATGACTGTAGTCTGTCTGTAGATTGACTTTAGACGAACTGTAGATTGACTTTAGACGGACTGTAGTCTGACAGTAGATTGACCGTAGTCTGTCTGTAGATTGACTTTAGACGGACTGTAGATTGACTTTAGACAGACTGTAGATTGACTGTAGTCTGTCTGTAGATTGACTTTACACGGACTGTAGATTGACTAGTCTGACTAGATTGACTTTAGACGGACTGTAGATTGACTTTAGATGAATTGTAGATTGAGTGTAGTCTGTCTGTAGATTGACTTTAGACGGACTTTAGATTGACTTTAGACGGACTGTAGATTGACTGTAGTCTGACTGTAGATTGACTTTAGACGGACTGTAGATTGACTTTAGACGGACTGTAGATTGACTTTAGACAGACTGTAGATTGACTTTACACGGACTGCAGATTGACTTTAGACGGACTGTAGATTGACTGTAGTCTGACTATAGATTGACTTTAGACGAACTGTACATTGACTTAAGAAGGACTGTAGTCTGACAGTAGATTGACTGTAGTCTGTCTGTAGATTGACTTTAGACGGACTGTAGATTGACTTTAGACAGACTGTAGATTGACTGTAGTCTATCTGTAGATTGACTTTACACGGACTGTAGATTGACTAGTCTGACTAGATTGACTTTAGACGGACTGTAGATTGACTTTAGATGAATTGTAGATTGACTGTAGTCTGTCTGTAGATTGACTTTAGACGAACTGTAGATTGACTTTAGACGGACTGTAGATTGACTGTAGTCTGTCTGTAGATTGACTTTAGACGAACTGTAGATTGACTTTAGACGGACTGTAGTCGGACAGTAGATTGACTGTAGTCTGTCTGTAGATTAACTTTAGACGGACTGTAGATTGACTTTAGACAGACTGTAGATCGACTGTAGTCTGTCTGTAGATTGACTTTTCACGGACTGCAGATTGACTTTAGACGGACTGTAGATTGACTTTAGACGGACTGTAGATTGACTGTAGTCTGACTATAGATTGACTTTACACGGACTGCAGATGGACTTTAGACGGACTGTAGATTGACTTTTTACGGACTGTAGATTGACTTTACACGGACTGCAGATTGACTTTAGACGGACTGTAGATTGACTGTAGTCTGTCTGTAGATTGACTTTAGACGGACTGTAGATTGACTTTAGACAGACTGTAGATTGACTGTAGTCTGTCTGTAGATTGACTTTACACGGACTGCAGATTGACTTTAGACGGACTGTAGATTGACTTTAGACAGACTGTAGATTGACTGTAGTCTGTCTGTAGATTGACTTTACACGGACTGTAGATTGAATTTAGACGGACTGTAGATTGACTGTAGTCTGTCTGTAGATTGACTTTAGACGAACTGTAGATTGACTTTAGACGGATTGTAGATTGACAGTAGTCTGACTGTAGATTGACTTTAGACGGACTGTAGATTGACTTTAGACAGACTGTAGAGTGACTGTGGTCTGACTGTAGATTGACTTTAGACGGACTGTAGATTGACTTTAGACGGACTGTAGATTGACATTTAGACAGACTGTAGATTGACTTTAGACAGACTGTAGTCTGTCTGTAGATTGACTTTACACGGACTGCAGATTGACTTTAGACGGACTGTAGATTGACTTTAGATGAACTGTAGATTGACTGTAGTCTGTCTGTAGATTGACTTTAGACGGACTGTAGATTGACTGTAGTCTGACTGTAGATTGACTTTAGACGGACTGTAGATTGACTTTAGACAGACTGTAGATTTACTGTAGTCTGACTGTAGACTGACTTTAGACGGACTGTAGATTGACTTTAGACGGACTGTAGATTGACTTTAGACGGACTGTAGATTGACTGTAGTCTGTCTGTAGATTTACTTTAGACGAACTGTAGATTGACTTTAGACGAACTGTAGATTGTCTTTAGACGGATTGTAGATTGACTGTAGTCTGACTGTAGATTGACTTTAGACGGACTGTAGATTGACTTTAGACGGACTGTAGATTGACTTTAGACAGACTGTAGATTGACTGTAGTCTGACTGTAGATTGACTTTAGACGGACTGTAGATTGACTTTAGATGGACTGTAGATTGACTGTAGTCTGTCTGTAGATTGACTTTAGACGAACTGTACATTGACTTTAGACGGACTGTAGTCTGACAGTAGATTGACTGTAGTCTGTCTGTAGATTGACTTTAGACGGACTGTACATTGACTTTAGACAGACTGTAGTCTGTCTGTAGATTGACTTTAGACGGACTGTAGATTGACTGTAGTCTGACTGTAGATTGACTTTAGACGGACTGTAGATTGACTTTAGACAGACTGTAGATTGACTGTAGTCTGTCTGTAGATTGACTGTAGTCTGTCTGTAGATTGACTTTAGACGAAGTGTAGATTGACTTTAGTCGGACTGTAGTCTGACAGTAGATTGACCGTAGTCTGTCTGTAGATTGACTTTAGACTAGTCTGACTAGATTGACTTTAGACGGACTGTAGATTGACTTTAGATGAATTGTAGATTGACTGTAGTCTGTCTGTAGATTGACTTTACACGGACTGTAGATTGACTAGTCTGACTAGATTGACTTTAGACGGACTGTAGATTGACTTTAGATGAGCTGTAGATAGACTGTAGTCTGTCTGTAGATTGACTTTAGACGGACTGTAGATTGACTGTAGTCTGACTGTAGATTGACTTTAGACGGACTGTAGATTGACTTTAGACAGACTGTAGATTGACTGTAGTCTGTCTGTAGATTGACTGTAGTCTGTCTGTAGATTGACTTTAGACGAAGTGTAGATTGACTTTAGTCGGACTGTAGTCTGACAGTAGATTGACCGTAGTCTGTCTGTAGATTGACTTTAGACTAGTCTGACTAGATTGACTTTAGACGGACTGTAGATTGACTTTAGATGAATTGTAGATTGACTGTAGTCTGTCTGTAGATTGACTTTACACGGACTGTAGATTGACTAGTCTGACTAGATTGACTTTAGACGGACTGTAGATTGACTTTACACGGACTGCAAATTGACTTTAGACGGACTGTAGATTGACTTTAGATGAATTGTAGATTGACTGTAGTCTGTCTGTAGATTGACTTTAGACGGACTGTAGATTGACTTTAGACGGACTGTAGATTGACTGTAGTCTGACTGTAGATTGATTTTAGACGGACTGTAGATTGACTTTAGACGTACTGTAGACTGACTGTAGTCTGACAGTAGATTGACTGTAGTCTGTCTGTAGATTGACTTTAGACGAACTGTAGATTGACTTTAGACGGACTGTAGTCTGACAGTAGATTGACTGTAGTCTGTCTGTAGATTGACTTTAGACGGACTGTAGATTGACTTTAGACAGACTGTAGATTGACTGTAGTCTGTCTGTAGATTGACTTTACACGGACTGCAGATTGACTTTAGACGGACTGTAGATTGACTTTAGACGGACTGTAGATTGACTGTAGTCTGACTATAGATTGACTTTACACGGACTGCAGATTGACTTTAGACGGACTGTAGATTGACTTTAGACGGACTGTAGATTGACTTTACACGGACTGCAGATTGACTTTAGACGGACTGTAGATTGACTGTAGTCTGTCTGTAGATTGACTTTAGACGGACTGTAGATTGACTTTAGACAGACTGTAGATTGACTGTAGTCTGTCTGTAGATTGACTTTACACGGACTGTAGATTGACTAGTCTGACTAGATTGACTTTAGACGGACTGTAGATTGACTTTAGATGAATTGTAGATTGACTGTAGTCTGTCTGTAGATTGACTTTAGACGGATTGTAGATTGACTTTAGATGAATTGTAGATTGACTGTAGTCTGACTGTAGATTGACTTTAGACGGACTGTAGATTGACTTTAGACGGACTGTAGATTGACTTTAGACAGACTGTAGATTGACTGTAGTCTGTCTGTAGATTGACTTTAGACGAACTGTAGATGACTTTAGACGGACTGTAGTCTGACAGTAGATTGACTGTAGTCTGTCTGTAGATTGACTTTAGACAGACTGTAGATTGACTTTAGACAGACTGTAGATTGACTGTAGTCTGTCTGTAGATTGACTTTACACGGACTGCAGATTGACTTTAGACGGACTGTAGATTGACTTTAGACGGACTGTAGATTGACTGTAGTCTGTCTGTAGATTGACTTTACACGGACTGTAGATTGACTTTAGACGGACTGTAGATTGACTTTAGACGGACTGTAGATTGACTTTACACGGACTGCAGATTGACTTTAGACGGACTGTAGATTGACTTTAGACGGACTGTAGATTGACTTTAGACGGACTGTAGATTGACTGTAGTCTGTCTGTAGATTGACTTTACACGGACTGCAGATTGACTTTAGACGGACTGTAGATTGACTTTAGACAGACTGTAGATTGACTATAGTCTGTCTGTAGATTGACTTTAGACGAACTGTAGATTGACTTTAGACGGACTGTAGTCTGACAGTAGATTGACTGTAGTCTGTCTGTAGATTGACTTTAGACGAACTGTAGATTGACTTTAGACGGACTGTAGTCTGACAGTAGATTGACTGTAGTCTGTCTGTAGATTGACTTTAGACGGACTGTAGATTGACTTTAGACAGACTGTAGATTGACAGTAGTCTGTCTGTAGATTGACTTTACACGGACTGCAGATTGACTTTAGACGGACTGTAGATTGACTTTAGACGGACTGTAGATTGACTGTAGTCTGACTGTAGATTGACTTTACACGGACTGCAGATTGACTTTAGACGGACTGTAGATTGACTTTAGACGGACTGTAGATTGACTTTAGACGGACTGTAGATTGACTGTAGTCTGACTGTAGATTGACTTTAGACGGACTGTAGATTGACTTTAGACGGACTGTAGATTGACTTTAGACGGACTGTAGATTGACTTTAGACAGACTGTAGATTGACTGTAGTCTGTCTGTAGATTGACTTTAGACGAACTGTAGATTGACTTTAGACGGACTGTAGTCTGACAGTAGATTGACTGTAGTCTGTCTGTAGATTGACTTTAGACGAACTGTAGATTGACTTTAGATGGACTGATGTCTGACAGTAGATTGACTTTAGACAGACTGTAGATTGACTGTAGTCTGTCTGTAGATTGACTTTACACGGACTGCAGATTGACTTTAGACGGACTGTAGATTGACTTTAGACGGACTGTAGATTGACTGTAGTCTGACTGTAGATTGACTTTACACGGACTGTAGATTGACTTTAGACGGACTGTAGATTGACTTTAGACGGACTGTAGATTGACTTTACACGGACTGCAGATTGACTTTAGACGGACTGTAGATTGACTTTAGACGGACTGTAGATTGACTTTAGACGGACTGTAGATTGACTGTAGTCTGTCTGTAGATTGACTTTAGACGGACTGTAGATTGACTTTAGACAGACTGTAGATTGACTGTAGTCTGTCTGTAGATTGACTTTACACGGACTGCAGATTGACTTTAGACGGACTGTAGATTGACTTTAGACAGACTGTAGATTGACTATAGTCTGTCTGTAGATTGACTTTACACGGACTGTAGATTGACTTTAGACGGACTGTAGATTGACTTTAGACGGACTGTAGATTGACTTTACACGGACTGCAGATTGACTTTAGACGGACTGTAGATTGACTTTAGACAGACTGTAGATTGACTGTAGTCTGTCTGTAGATTGACTTTACACGGACTGCAGATTGACTTTAGACGGACTGTAGATTGACTTTAGACAGACTGTAGATTGACTATAGTCTGTCTGTAGATTGACTTTAGACGAACTGTAGATTGACTTTAGACGGACTGTAGTCTGACAGTAGATTGACTGTAGTCTGTCTGTAGATTGACTTTAGACGAACTGTAGATTGACTTTAGACGGACTGTAGTCTGACAGTAGATTGACTGTAGTCTGTCTGTAGATTGACTTTAGACGGACTGTAGATTGACTTTAGACAGACTGTAGATTGACTGTAGTCTGTCTGTAGATTGACTTTACACGGACTGCAGATTGACTTTAGACGGACTGTAGATTGACTTTAGACGGACTGTAAATTGACTGTAGTCTGACTGTAGATTGACTTTACACGGACTGCAGATTGACTTTAGACGGACTGTAGATTGACTTTAGACGGACTGTAGATTGACTGTAGTCTGACTGTAGATTGACTTTAGACGGACTGTAGATTGACTTTAGACGGACTGTAGATTGACTTTAGACGGACTGTAGATTGACTTTAGACAGACTGTAGATTGACTGTAGTCTGTCTGTAGATTGACTTTAGACGAACTGTAGATTGACTTTAGACGGACTGTAGTCTGACAGTAGATTGACTGTAGTCTGTCTGTAGATTGACTTTAGACGAACTGTAGATTGACTTTAGATGGACTGATGTCTGACAGTAGATTGACTGTAGTCTGTCTGTAGATTGACTTTAGACAGACTGTAGATTGACTGTAGTCTGTCTGTAGATTGACTTTACACGGACTGCAGATTGACTTTAGACGGACTGTAGATTGACTTTAGACGGACTGTAGATTGACTGTAGTCTGACTGTAGATTGACTTTACACGGACTGTAGATTGACTTTAGACGGACTGTAGATTGACTTTAGACGGACTGTAGATTGACTTTACACGGACTGCAGATTGACTTTAGACGGACTGTAGATTGACTTTAGACGGACTGTAGATTGACTTTAGACGGACTGTAGATTGACTGTAGTCTGTCTGTAGATTGACTTTAGACGGACTGTAGATTGACTTTAGACAGACTGTAGATTGACTGTAGTCTGTCTGTAGATTGACTTTACACGGACTGCAGATTGACTTTAGACGGACTGTAGATTGACTTTAGACAGACTGTAGATTGACTATAGTCTGTCTGTAGATTGACTTTAGACGAACTGTAGATTGACTTTAGACGGACTGTAGTCTGACAGTAGATTGACTGTAGTCTGTCTGTAGATTGACTTTAGACGAACTGTAGATTGACTTTAGACGGACTGTAGTCTGACAGTAGATTGACTGTAGTCTGTCTGTAGATTGACTTTAGACGGACTGTAGATTGACTTTAGACAGACTGTAGATTGACTGTAGTCTGTCTGTAGATTGACTTTACACAGACTGCAGATTGACTTTAGACGGACTGTAGATTGACTTTAGACGGACTGTAGATTGACTTTAGACGGACTGTAGATTGACTTTACACGGACTGCAGATTGACTTTAGACGGACTGTAGATTGACTTTAGACGGACTGTAGATTGACTTTAGACGGACTGTAGATTGACTGTAGTCTGTCTGTAGATTGACTTTAGACGGACTGTAGATTGACTTTAGACAGACTGTAGATTGACTGTAGTCTGTCTGTAGATTGACTTTACACGGACTGCAGATTGACTTTAGACGGACTGTAGATTGACTTTAGACAGACTGTAGATTGACTATAGTCTGTCTGTAGATTGACTTTAGACGAACTGTAGATTGACTTTAGACGGACTGTAGTCTGACAGTAGATTGACTGTAGTCTGTCTGTAGATTGACTTTAGACGAACTGTAGATTGACTTTAGACGGACTGTAGATTGACTTTAGACGGACTGTAGATTGACTTTAGACAGACTGTAGATTGACTGTAGTCTGTCTGTAGATTGACTTTAGACGAACTGTAGATTGACTTTAGACGGACTGTAGTCTGACAGTAGATTGACTGTAGTCTGTCTGTAGATTGACTTTAGACGAACTGTAGATTGACTTTAGATGGACTGATGTCTGACAGTAGATTGACTGTAGTCTGTCTGTAGATTGACTTTAGACAGACTGTAGATTGACTGTAGTCTGTCTGTAGATTGACTTTACACGGACTGCAGATTGACTTTAGACGGACTGTAGATTGACTTTAGACGGACTGTAGATTGACTGTAGTCTGACTGTAGATTGACTTTACACGGACTGTAGATTGACTTTAGACGGACTGTAGATTGACTTTAGACGGACTGTAGATTGACTTTACACGGACTGCAGATTGACTTTAGACGGACTGTAGATTGACTTTAGACGGACTGTAGATTGACTTTAGACGGACTGTAGATTGACTGTAGTCTGTCTGTAGATTGACTTTAGACGGACTGTAGATTGACTTTAGACAGACTGTAGATTGACTGTAGTCTGTCTGTAGATTGACTTTACACGGACTGCAGATTGACTTTAGACGGACTGTAGATTGACTTTAGACAGACTGTAGATTGACTATAGTCTGTCTGTAGATTGACTTTAGACGAACTGTAGATTGACTTTAGACGGACTGTAGTCTGACAGTAGATTGACTGTAGTCTGTCTGTAGATTGACTTTAGACGAACTGTAGATTGACTTTAGACGGACTGTAGTCTGACAGTAGATTGACTGTAGTCTGTCTGTAGATTGACTTTAGACGGACTGTAGATTGACTTTAGACAGACTGTAGATTGACTGTAGTCTGTCTGTAGATTGACTTTACACAGACTGCAGATTGACTTTAGACGGACTGTAGATTGACTTTAGACGGACTGTAGATTGACTGTAGTCTGACTGTAGATTGACTTTACACGGACTGCAGATTGACTTTAGACGGACTGTAGATTGACTTTAGACGGACTGTAGATTGACTTTACACGGACTGCAGATTGACTTTAGACGGACTGTAGAGTGACTTTAGACGGACTGTAGATTGACTGTAGTCTGTCTGTAGATTGACTTTAGACGGACTGTAGATTGACTGTAGTCTGTCTGTCGATTGACTTTACACGGACTGTAGATTGACTGTAGTCTGTCTGTAGATTGACTTTACACGGACTGCAGATTGACTTTAGACGGACTGTAGATTGACTTTAGACAGACTGTAGATTGACTGTAGTCTGTCTGTAGATTGACTTTACACGGACTGTAGATTGACTTTAGACGGACTGTAGATTGACTGTAGTCTGACTGTAGATTGACTGTGGACAAACCCAATATTCTCTGTTTCTCTGCCATCATTAACCATTGACCACCTGCCTGGAGGAGGTAAAGGTGTGGATGAAGTACAACTTCCTTCTGCTAAACACCTCCAAGACTGAAGCCATTTTAGTCGGCACTACCCACCACGTTTGGTCATCTGACATCACCAGCATCACCTTCTCTGGACAAACTCTTCCCCTTTCAACATCTGCCACTAACCTGGGTGTTAAAATGGACCTGCTTTCACATCAAACACCTCTGGAAGACCACCTTCTTTCACCTCAGAAACATCTGCAGACTTTGCCCCACACTCACTCCTGCAGATCCAGAAAAGCTTGTCCACGCTTTTGTCTCCTCCAGGCTGGACTACTGCAATGCGCTCCTCATCGGGATCGTTGAGAAAAGCCTTAAGAGGCTGCAATACATACAAAACAGCGCTGCTCGGATCCTGATGAGGGTGCACAAACATGACCATATCACCCCCTTCCTCAAATCACTTCACTGGCTTCCTGTCGCACTCAGTATTGAGTACAAGGTCTCCCTCCTACCCACCAGTGCATCCATGGTGATGCCCCACCATACCTTAAGGACCTTCGCACACCACAGACCTCAACATGTAACCTCCGATCAACTGCAACATATCTGCTGAAACCACCAAGCAGGAAGCTTCGTACGATGGGAGATCAGGCTTTTCTTTTCAGCTGCTCCCAGGCTGTGGAACGCTCTTCCTGGCCACCTGAGGTCCCCACAGACTGTCGATGCTTGTAAACATGGCCTTAAAACCCACCTTTTTAGGAGAGCTTTAATTGAACTCCTCCCCTTTTTTTTCACTGTCTCATGATTTTATCTTTTACTTTTTATTTTTCATGCTCTACATGTATTTTTATTTAGCACTTACCTGTTTTACTATGTAGCATTTTGGGATTTGTTTAAATATAAAGTGCATTACAAGTCCAAAGTATTATTATTATGATTGTAATTAGACGGACTGTAGATTGACTGAAGACTGACTCTAGTCTGACTGTATGGGCTCCAGGTCAGGGGCTGGAGGCTCAGAGGGAATGCACGGTTACTGCTGATCTACAGCAGTGGGAACTGTTTTCTTCTCTGAACCTTTTCCTGCTGTACATAGAGCAGTCCTGCTTGTTATTTGATTGATAAAGTATTTCTGGTTGGAATTGAAGGGCCCAGCCATCATGATGTCCTACCTGCTAATCTCGGGTCTGTTCCTGACCCGCCTCCGGAGGCCCATCGGAAAGATGACTGTGACGGAGCAGCGCTATGAGGGAGAATACCGCTATGTGAACTCCCGTCTCATCACCAACAGGTGAGCGTCTCAGTGGCGATGGCCCACCTTCCTCCTGTGGGTCTAAATCCTCCCTATGCTGCTAACCGATATTCTGACTGTTTGGAGGTCTGTTGATTGACATTTTTATCTGCCCCCGTTAGCGAGGAGATTGCCTTCTACAACGGAAACCTGAGGGAAAAGCAGACCATTCATGCCACATTCAAGAAACTGGTGAGTACTACTACAAGTCCAACCAGCAGCACATATCAAATAGGAAAATTAAAATACAAGACAGACATCAAAATAAACATTTACAGAAGTAATACTGAAAACAGTCTTGATTTGGGGTTGAATCTGTCCCTGTTCTGACTTTCTCCAGAACATTTTAATCCAGATTTTTAGTTTGAAGGGGAAGGTGGTTACTGTTATCCACAAATCACTATATCCCACTCAAGTCCCTGCGTCTTTGAAAGGAACTAGTCTACCTGGACTGCATCCTTCAGAGGAACCGGTCTACCTGGACTGCATCCTTCAGAGGAACCGGTCTACCTGGCTCTGTGTCCTTCAAAGGAACCGGTCTACCTGGAATGCGTCCTTCAAAGGAAGCGGTCTACCGGGACTGCGTCCTCCAAAGGAACCGGTCTACATGAACTGCGTCCTTCAAAGGAAACGGTCTACTGGGACTGCGTCCTTCAAAGGAAGCGGTCTACCTGGACTGCGTCCTTCAAAGGAAGCGGTCTACCGGGACTGCGTCCTCCAAAGGAAGCGGTCTACCTAAACTGCGTCCTTCAAAGGAAACGGTCTACCGGGACTGCGTCCTCCAAAGGAACCGGTCTACCGGGACTGCGTCCTCCAAAGGAACCGGTCTACCTGAACTGCGTCCTCCAAAGGAACCGGTCTACCTGAACTGCGTCCTTCAAAGGAAGCGGTCTACCTGAACTGCGTCCTTCAAAGGAAGCGGTCTACCTGAACTGCGTCCTTCAAAGGAAGCGGTCTCCCTGGACTGCGTCCTTCAAAGGAAACGGTCTACCGGGACTGCTTCCTTCAAAGGAAGCGGTCTACCGGGACTGCGTCCTTCAAAAGTAGCGGTCTACCGGGACTGTGTCCTTCAAAGGAAGCGGTCTACCGGGACTGCGTCCTCCAAAGGAAGCGGTCTACCGGGACTGCGTCCTCCAAAGGAAGCGGTCTACCGGGACTGCGTCCTCCATAGGAACCGGTCCACCTGGAATGCGTCCTTCAAAGGCAACTGTCTACCTGAACTGCGTCCTTCAAAGGAAGCAGTCTACCGGGACTGCGTCCTTCAAAGGAAGCGGTCTACCTGAACTGTGTCCTCCAAAGGAAGCGGTCTACCTAGACTGCATCCTTCAAAGGCAACAGTCTACCTGAACTGTGTCCTCCAAAGGAAGCGGTCTACCTGGACTGCGTCTTTATCTCAGGCTGAGAAATAATCACGCTGAGGTAGCATGAATGTGGTTAATGGCAGCCATTTGCACAGGGGCAGATAGTTTTAATTAATCAAAAATTACCGGCCATATCTGACTCAATGACCATTTAGATAATTATAGACCAACCTATTCAGATACTTTTATTACATTAAAAAGCTGTACTGTTGGTCAGCGTTGCATTTTATTTGCCTGACAGAAACCTGGCTGAGGAATAAATGATTGATAAATGTTCTGCTTCCTCATGTCTTTCTCTGCCCAGGTGGATCATCTGCATAACTTCATCTTCTTCCGCTTCTCCATGGGCTTCGTGGACGGCATCGTCGCCAAGTGTGAGTAGAGACGTAAACCTAGATCTGATCTGATGTCCCATCATAGAACCATGTCCTGCGCCATCCCTACCATACTGACTTTGACCAATGGGCTTTCATCTGCAGACATAGCAACTGTGGTGGGCTACCTGGTGGTCAGCCGGCCCTTCCTTAACCTGTCCGACCCCCGACATCTGCACAGCACGCACTCTGACCTGCTGGAGGTAAGAACTCTCACACACTGGTACCCTCACGGCCTTTCAAGTGTCTCCAGGCCTTTAATGTGTCCCAGCCTGTGATGTGTCCCCTCCTGTGATGTGTCCCCTCCTGTGATATATCCCCTCCTGTGATGTGTCCCCTCCTGTGATATGTCCCCTCCTGTGATGTGTCCCCTTCTGTGATATGTCCCGTCCTGTGATGTGTCCCCTTCTGTGATATGTCCCGTCCTGTGATGTGTCCTCTCCTGTGATATGTCCCGTCCTGTGATGTGTCCCCTTCTGTGATATGTCCCGTCCTGTGATGTGTCCCCTTCTGTGATATGTCCCGTCCTGTGATATGTCCCCTCCTGTGATATGTCCCGTCCTGTGATGTGTCCCCTCCTGTGATATGTCCCCTCCTGTGATGTGTCCCCTTCTGTGATATGTCCCGTCCTGTGATGTGTCCCCTTCTGTGATATGTCCCGTCCTGTGATGTGTCCCCTCCTGTGATATGTCCCGTCCTGTGATGTGTCCCCTTCTGTGATATGTCCCGTCCTGTGATGTGTCCTCTCCTGTGATGTGTCCCGTCCTGTGATATGTCCCCTCCTGTGATGTGTCCCCTCCTGTGATGTGTCCCCTTCTGTGATGTGTCCCCTCCTGTGATGTGTCCCCTTCTGTGATATGTCCCGTCCTGTGATGTGTCCTCTCCTGTGATGTGTCCCCTCCTGTGATGTGTCCCCTCCTGTGATGTGTCCCCTCCTGTGATGTGTCCCCTTCTGTGATGTGTCCCCTCCTGTGATGTGTCCCCTTCTGTGATATGCCCCGTCCTGTGATGTGTCCTCTCCTGTGATGTGTCCCGTCCTGTGATATGTCCCCTCCTGTGATGTGTCCCCTCCTGTGATGTGTCCCCTCCTGTGATGTGTCCCATCCTGTGATATGTCCCATCCTGGAATATGTCCCCTCCTGTGATGTGTCCCCTTCTGTGATGTGTCCCCTTCTGTGATGTGTCCCCTCCTGTGATGTGTCCCGTCCTGTGATGTGTCCCGTCCTGTGATGTGTCCCCTTCTGTGATGTGTCCCGTCCTGTGATGTGTCCCCTCCTGTGATGTGTCCCGTCCTGTGATGTGTCCCCTCCTGTGATGTGTCCCGTCCTGTGATGTGTCCCCTCCTGTGATGTGTCCCGTCCTGTGATGTGTCCTCTCCTGTGATGTGTCCCGTCCTGTGATATGTCCCCTCCTGTGATGTGTCCCCTCCTGTGATGTGTCCCCTTCTGTGATGTGTCCTCTCCTGTGATGTGTCCCGTCCTGTGATATGTCCCCTCCTGTGATGTGTCCCCTCCTGTGATGTGTCCCCTCCTGTGATGTGTCCCCTTCTGTGATGTGTCCCCTCCTGTGATGTGTCCCCTTCTGTGATATGCCCCGTCCTGTGATGTGTCCTCTCCTGTGATGTGTCCCGTCCTGTGATGTGTCCCGTCCTGTGATATGTCCCCTCCTGTGATGTGTCCCCTCCTGTGATGTGTCCCCTCCTGTGATGTGTCCCGTCCTGTGATATGTCCCATCCTGGAATATGTCCCCTCCTGTGATGTGTCCCCTTCTGTGATGTGTCCCGTCCTGTGATGTGTCCCCTTCTGTGATGTGTCCCCTCCTGTGATGTGTCCCGTCCTGTGATGTGTCCCCTCCTGTGATGTGTCCCGTCCTGTGATGTGTCCCCTCCTGTGATGTGTCCCGTCCTGTGATGTGTCCCGTCCTGTGATGTGTCCCCTCCTGTGATGTGTCCCCTTCTGTGATGTGTCCCCTCCTGTGATGTGTCCCGTCCTGTGATGTGTCCCCTCCTGTGATGTGTCCCGTCCTGTGATGTGTCCCCTCCTGTGATGTGTCCCCTCCTGTGATTTGTCCCGTCCTTTGATGTGTCCCGTCCTGTGATGTGTCCCCTTCTGTGATATGTCCCATCATGTGATGTGTCCCGTCCTGTGAAGTGTCCTATCCTGTGATGTGTCCCGTCCTGTGATGTGTCCCGTCCTGTGATGTGTCCCATCATGTGATGTGTCCCCTCCTGTGATGTGTCCCCTTCTGTGATGTGTCCCGTCCTGTGATATGTCCCCTCCTGTGATGTGTCCCCTTCTGTGATGTGTCCCCTCCTGTGAATTGTCCCCTTCTGTGAATTGTCCCCTTCTGTGATGTGTCCCCTCCTGTGATGTGTCCCCTCCTGTGATGTGTCCCCTTCTGTGATATGTCCCATCATGTGATGTGTCCCCTCCTGTGAAGTGTCCCCTTCTGTGATGTGTCCCCTTCTGTGATGTGTCCCCTCCTGTGATGTGTCCCCTCCTGTGATGTGTCCCGTCCTGTGATGTGTCCCCTCCTGTGATGTGTCCCCTCCTGTGATGTGTCCCCTCCTGTGATTTGTCCCGTCCTTTGATGTGTCCCGTCCTGTGATGTGTCCCCTCCTGTGATGTGTCCCCTTCTGTGATATGTCCCGTCCTGTGATGTGTCCCCTCCTGTGATGTGTCCCCTCCTGTGATTTGTCCCGTCCTTTGATGTGTCCCGTCCTTTGATGTGTCCCGTCCTTTGATGTGTCCCGTCCTGTGATGTGTCCCCTCCTGTGATGTGTCCCCTTCTGTGATGTGTCCCCTTCTGTGATATGTCCCGTCCTGTGATGTGTCCCCTTCTGTGATGTGTCCCATCATGTGAAGTGTCCTATCCTGTGATGTGTCCCGTCCTGTGAAATGTCCTATCCTGTGATGTGTCCCGTCCTGTGATGTGTCCCGTCCTGTGATGTGTCCCGTCCTGTGATGTGTCCCATCATGTGATGTGTCCCGTCCTGTGATGTGTCCCCTGCTGTGATGTGTCCCGTCCTGTGATGTGTCCCCTCCTGTGATGTGTCCCGTCCTGTGATGTGTCCCGTCCTGTGATGTGTCCCCTCCTGTGATGTGTCCCGTCCTGTGATGTGTCCCATCATGTGGTGTGTCCCCTCCTGTGATGTGTCCCGTCCTGTGATGTGTCCCGTCCTGTGATGTGTCCCATCATGTGATGTGTCCCCTCCTGTGATGTGTCCCCTTCTGTGATGTGTCCCGTCCTGTGATATGTCCCCTCCTGTGATGTGTCCCCTTCTGTGATGTGTCCCCTTCTGTGATGTGTCCCCTCCTGTGATGTGTCCCCTCCTGTGATATGTCCCATCATGTGATGTGTCCCGTCCTGTGAAGTGTCCCCTCCTGTGATGTGTCCCCTTCTGTGATGTGTCCCCTCCTGTGATGTGTCCCCTCCTGTGATGTGTCCCCTTCTGTGATGTGTCCCCTCCTGTGATGTGTCCCCTCCTGTGATGTGTCCCGTCCTGTGATATGTCACTCCTGTGATGTGTCCCATCCTGTGATGTGTCCCCTCCTGTGATGTGTCCCCTCCTGTGATTTGTCCCGTCCTGTGATGTGTCCCCTCCTGTGATGTGTCCCCTTCTGTGATATGTCCCGTCCTGTGATGTGTCCCCTCCTGTGATTTGTCCCGTCCTTTGATGTGTCCCGTCCTTTGATGTGTCCCGTCCTTTGATGTGTCCCGTCCTGTGATGTGTCCCCTCCTGTGATGTGTCCCCTTCTGTGATGTGTCCCCTTCTGTGATATGTCCCATCATGTGAAGTGTCCTATCCTGTGATGTGTCCCGTCCTGTGAAATGTCCTATCCTGTGATGTGTCCCGTCCTGTGATGTGTCCCGTCCTGTGATGTGTCCCGTCCTGTGATGTGTCCCATCATGTGATGTGTCCCGTCCTGTGATGTGTCCCCTCCTGTGATGTGTCCCGTCCTGTGATGTGTCCCGTCCTGTGATGTGTCCCGTCCTGTGATGTGTCCCGTCCTGTGATGTGTCCCATCATGTGGTGTGTCCCCTCCTGTGATGTGTCCCGTCCTGTGATGTGTCCCGTCCTGTGATGTGTCCCATCATGTGATGTGTCCTATCCTGTGATGTGTCCCGTCCTGTGATGTGTCCCGTCCTGTGATGTGTCCCCTCCTGTGATGTGTCCCGTCCTGTGATGTGTCCCGTCCTGTGATGTGTCCCCTCCTGTGATGTGTCCCATCATGTGGTGTGTCCCCTCCTGTGATGTGTCCCCTCCTGTGATGTGTCCCGTCCTGTGATGTGTCCCCTCCTGTGATGTGTCCCGTCCTGTGATGTGTCCCGTCCTGTGATGTGTCCCCTCCTGTGATGTGTCCCATCCTGTGATGTGTCCCGTCCTGTGATGTGTCCCCTCCTGTGATGTGTCCCGTCCTGTGATGTGTCCCATCATGTGGTGTGTCCCCTCCTGTGATGTGTCCCGTCCTGTGATGTGTCCCGTCCTGTGATGTGTCCCGTCCTGTGAAATGTCCTATCCTGTGATGTGTCCCCTCCTGTGATGTGTCCCGTCCTGTGATGTGTCCCGTCCTGTGATGTGTCCCGTCCTTTGATGTGCTCTGAGCTCTAACAGGCGTCTCTAATGTGTCTTCCAGGACTACTACCAGAGCGGCAGGATGCTGCTGAGGATGTCTCAGGCCCTGGGGAGGATCGTCTTGGCTGGGCGGGAGATGACCCGCCTGTCAGGGTGAGCTCATCATGGCTAGGTTATGTCCTCCCATGACCTCAGCTGCTGAGCCCTGATGGTCAGCAGGTGGCGCTTTAATCTGACCACTCAGTTACTGAGAGTAGAGGACGGGTCAGGGTCAGAATGGAAGATGGCTTGTTTTGGTTACGTTGATTCAGACCCAGCGTGGTGTCCATGGCGACGACGGATCTGCATAATATCTCTACGCAAAGCAGCGGGGAAGGGTCCAGTAGTGACTCCCCGTGGTGAGAGTGTTTACTGCTCCTCCCCCACCTGCTGCTGCTCCTCGATAGAGCTGAGGGCAGACAGCAGCACCTCATGGAGAGAGAGGAGCAGCGAACCTCTGCTGGTTCCACCTGCAGTGATCGCTGCTCCTCTGCTGGTTCCACCTGCAGTGATCGCTGCTCCTCAGCTGGTTCCACCTGCAGTGATCGCTGCTCCTCAGCTGGTTCCACCTGCAGTGATCGCTGCTCCTCAGCTGGTTCCACCTGCAGTGATCGCTGCTCCTCTGCTGGTTCCACCTGCAGTGATCGCTGCTCCTCAGCTGGTTCCTCCTCAGCTGGTTCCTCCTCAGCTGGTTCCACCTCAGCTGGTTCCTCCTCAGCTGGTTCCTCCTCAGCTGGTTCCTCCTCAGCTGGTTCCACCTGCAGTAAGATTTACGGGGAAGTCCTACTGAATCCCAACCAGAGTGGATCTTTCTTTCCAAGGAGATTCAAAGGTTGTTTACAGAGAACCGTCTGGCATTAGGCCCTGATGTTGAGGGTCACCTGGGCTTTTATTGTGAAATGCTGACAGGAAATGAAATGGGGTTGCCAGGGGTAACGGCAGGTCCAAAGCAGAGGGTCACTAAATATTAAACAATCATTCCAGCCAGTAAATGAAGTCACTGTTCTATTCAGGAATGACTGTGATGCAATAAGTTGATATCAGGAAACCAGCTCAGCGCTAATGTCTGCTGGGATGATGATGTCATCGGCTGTAATTAAAATGTGACCTAAAGAATAATATCTCTGAAACAGCAGATCTTATTTGTTGAATCTTTAGTAATGACCATTTTAAAGAAGCCCTGTCCCCTCAGTCCATCTGCTGTTTTATTCACCTCAGAGGAGTGTCAGCTTCACACAGCTGATGATGCGTTCCAGGTGTGATCTGAATGCAGGGCGGTCTGCTGGAGGAAGCCGCCACAGACACGGCGTCCGGCTCTGATCCTGCCTGTTTCTGTGTCCCTATAGGTTCACCGCTCGAATCACGGAGCTGATGACGGTCCTAAAGGAGCTGAATGCTGGCAAATATGAACGCACCATGGTGTCCCAGCATGAGAGGGGTACGTTCACAACCACAGCTCTGACATCAGCTGTGAGCATGAAGCTGAATGGTGTTTTATTGTTCCACCTAGAAGCAGAGAGTCCAGAGAAAAGCCTGCTGGTTCCTGGAAGTGGACAGATTATCAACAGAGACAACATCATCAAGTACGTCCCCCTTCTCTCTGGGTACCAGTGCAGCTCTCTCTGCTAGACTCATCTTTGCTTTTCTGTGGTCCTACAGGTTTGACCACACTCCACTGGCCACACCCAATGGTGACCTGCTGATCAGAGACCTCTCCTTTGAGGTGAGGGTGTTACCTGTGGGGGGCTGTGGCCAGCTGAGACTTTATGGACCAAGCTGATCCCATTCGTGCCTGTAGAACGTCTGTGGAATGATGTCTCCTCTCTTCTGTGTGTTTTCAAGGTGAGGTCCGGAACCAATGTTCTGGTTTGTGGTCCCAACGGCTGCGGAAAGAGCTCCTTGTTCCGAGTGCTTGGAGAGGTGAGAGTGTTTTGATTCAGTAACGCAACCTGCTTCCTTCAGGCTCCGCCTCTCTGGATGTCAGAAAGGCAGCAGGTCATCAGGCTCCGCCTCTCTGGACGTCAGAAAGGCAGCCGGTCGTCAGGCTCCGCCTCTCTGGACGTCAGAAAGGCAGCCGGTCGTCAGGCTCCGCCTCTCTGGACGTCAGAAAGGCAGCCTGTCGTCAGGCTCCGCCTCTCTGGACGTCAGAAAGGCAGCCTGTCGTCAGGCTCCGCCTCTCTGGACGTCAGAAAGGCAGCCGGTCGTCAGGCTCCGCCTCTCTGGACGTCAGAAAGGCAGCCGGTCGTCAGGCTCCGCCTCTCTGGCTTTAGGAAAATCAGGAAGGATTTGTGTTCTGGCAGCAGCTGACCGCTCTGCCTGTTTTTCTGTTCCCAGCTGTGGCCGCTGTTTGGCGGGAGCCTGACCAAACCAGAGAGAGGAAAGCTCTTCTACGTTCCTCAGGTAAAACTCTTCCTGGCTGATGATCACCGCTGAAGGTCAAAGACACCCAGAGAGGAATCCACTGTCAGAACACTCTAATATTTAAATGTCTCTGTTATCATCTAACCCTTTAGTTTGCACTCTCTGCCGTGCTCTCACACTGTACCTCTCAGCTAAAGGAATGTATATATAGTTAATGTTATAGTTAGCTGTTAGCCTAACGGTCCGCATCTCCACTAGGTAGGTAGTAAATTTTCTCCATATTTTATTAAACTGAGAAATGTAGAACATTGCAGCCAAACGTTCCCTGAGAGGTGGACTCCGTCAGTTTGGTCCATATATAGGTGGTTCCGGTCCATAAAAGGGTGTTTCCGGTCCATATATAGGTGGTTCCGGTCCATGTATAGGTGGTTCCGGTCCATAAACGGGTGTTTCCGGTCCATATATAGGTGGTTCCGGTCCATAAACGGGTGGTTCCGGTCCATATATAGGTGGTTCCGATCCATAAACGGGTGTTTCCGGTCCATATATAGGTGGTTCGGTCCATAAACGGGTGGTTCCGGTCCATAAACGGGTGGTTCTGGTCCATAAACGGGTGGTTCCGGTCCATATATAGGTGGTTCCGGTCCATAAACGGGTGGTTCTGGTCCATAAACGGGTGGTTCCGGTCCATAAACGGTTGGTTGTGGTCCATATATAGGTGGTTCCGGTTCATAAACGGGTGGTTCCGGTCCATAAAAAAGTGTCTCCGGTCCACATATAGGTGGTTCCGGTCCATAAACCGGTGGTTCTGGTCCATATATAGGTGGTTCCGGTCCATGTATAGTTGGTTCCGGTCCATATATAGGTGGTTCCGGTCCATAAACGGGTGGTTCCGGTCCATAAACGGGTGGTTCTGGTCCATAAACGGGTGGTTCTGGTCCATAAACGGGTGGTTCCGGTCCATAAACGGATGGTTCTGGTCCATATATAGGTGGTTCCCGTCCATAAACGGGTGGTTCTGGTCCATAAACGGGTTGTTCCCGTCCATATATAGGTGGTTCCGGTCCATAAACGGGTGGTTCTGGTCCATAAACGGGTGGTTCCGGTCCATAAACGGTTGGTTGTGGTCCATATATAGGTGGTTCCGGTTCATAAACGGGTGGTTCCGGTCCATAAAAAAGTGTCTCCGGTCCACATATAGGTGGTTCCGGTCCATAAAAAAGTGGCTCTGGTCCATATATAGGTGGTTCCGGTCCATGTATAGGTGGTTCCGGTCCATATATAGGTGGTTCCGGTTCATAAACGGGTGGTTCTGGTCCATAAAAAAGTGTCTCCAGTCCACATATAGGTGGTTCCGGTCCATAAACGGGTGTTTCCGGTCCATATATAGGTGGTTCCGGTCCATAAACGGGTGGTTCCGGTCCATATATAGGTGGTTCCGATCCATAAACGGGTGTTTCCGGTCCATATATAGGTGGTTCGGTCCATAAACGGGTGGTTCCGGTCCATAAACGGGTGGTTCTGGTCCATAAACGGGTGGTTCCGGTCCATATATAGGTGGTTCCGGTCCATAAACGGGTGGTTCTGGTCCATAAACGGGTGGTTCCGGTCCATAAACGGTTGGTTGTGGTCCATATATAGGTGGTTCCGGTTCATAAACGGGTGGTTCCGGTCCATAAAAAAGTGTCTCCGGTCCACATATAGGTGGTTCCGGTCCATAAACCGGTGGTTCCGGTCCATATATAGGTGGTTCCGGTCCATGTATAGTTGGTTCCGGTCCATATATAGGTGGTTCCGGTCCATAAACGGGTGGTTCCGGTCCATAAACGGGTGGTTCTGGTCCATAAACGGGTGGTTCCGGTCCATAAACGGATGGTTCTGGTCCATATATAGGTGGTTCCCGTCCATAAACGGGTGGTTCTGGTCCATAAACGGGTTGTTCCCGTCCATATATAGGTGGTTCCGGTCCATAAACGGGTGGTTCTGGTCCATAAACGGGTGGTTCCGGTCCATAAACGGTTGGTTGTGGTCCATATATAGGTGGTTCCGGTTCATAAACGGGTGGTTCCGGTCCATAAAAAAGTGTCTCCGGTCCACATATAGGTGGTTCCGGTCCATAAAAAAGTGGCTCTGGTCCATATATAGGTGGTTCCGGTCCATGTATAGGTGGTTCCGGTCCATATATAGGTGGTTCCGGTTCATAAACGGGTGGTTCTGGTCCATAAAAAAGTGTCTCCAGTCCACATATAGGTGGTTCCGGTCCATAAACGGGTGTTTCCGGTCCATATATAGGTGGTTCCGGTCCATAAACGGGTGGTTCCGGTCCATATATAGGTGGTTCCGATCCATAAACGGGTGTTTCCGGTCCATATATAGGTGGTTCGGTCCATAAACGGGTGGTTCCGGTCCATAAACGGGTGGTTCTGGTCCATAAACGGGTGGTTCCGGTCCATATATAGGTGGTTCCGGTCCATAAACGGGTGGTTCTGGTCCATAAACGGGTGGTTCCAGTCCATAAACGGTTGGTTGTGGTCCATATATAGGTGGTTCCGGTTCATAAACGGGTGGTTCCGGTCCATAAAAAAGTGTCTCCGGTCCACATATAGGTGGTTCCGGTCCATAAACCGGTGGTTCCGGTCCATATATAGGTGGTTCCGGTCCATGTATAGTTGGTTCCGGTCCATATATAGGTGGTTCCGGTCCATAAACGGGTGGTTCCGGTCCATAAACGGGTGGTTCTGGTCCATAAACGGGTGGTTCCGGTCCATAAACGGATGGTTCTGGTCCATATATAGGTGGTTCCCGTCCATAAACGGGTGGTTCTGGTCCATAAACGGGTTGTTCCCGTCCATATATAGGTGGTTCCGGTCCATAAACGGGTGGTTCTGGTCCATAAACGGGTGGTTCCGGTCCATAAACGGTTGGTTGTGGTCCATATATAGGTGGTTCCGGTTCATAAACGGGTGGTTCCGGTCCATAAAAAAGTGTCTCCGGCCCACATATAGGTGGTTCCGGTCCATAAACCGGTGGTTCCGGTCCATATATAGGTGGTTCCGGTCCATGTATAGGTGGTTCCGGTCCATATATAGGTGGTTCCGGTCCATAAACGGGTGGTTCCGGTCCATAAAAAAGTGGCTCTGGTCCATATATAGGTGGTTCCGGTCCATGTATAGGTGGTTCCGGTCCATATATAGGTGGTTCCGGTTCATAAACGGGTGGTTCTGGTCCATAAAAAAGTGTCTCCAGTCCACATATAGGTGGTTCCGGTCCATAAACGGGTGTTTCCGGTCCATATATAGGTGGTTCCGGTCCATAAACGGGTGGTTCCGGTCCATATATAGGTGGTTCCGATCCATAAACGGGTGTTTCCGGTCCATATATAGGTGGTTCGGTCCATAAACGGGTGGTTCCGGTCCATAAACGGGTGGTTCTGGTCCATAAACGGGTGGTTCCGGTCCATATATAGGTGGTTCCGGTCCATAAACGGGTGGTTCTGGTCCATAAACGGGTGGTTCCGGTCCATAAACGGTTGGTTGTGGTCCATATATAGGTGGTTCCGGTTCATAAACGGGTGGTTCCGGTCCATAAAAAAGTGTCTCCGGTCCACATATAGGTGGTTCCGGTCCATAAACCGGTGGTTCCGGTCCATATATAGGTGGTTCCGGTCCATGTATAGTTGGTTCCGGTCCATATATAGGTGGTTCCGGTCCATAAACGGGTGGTTCCGGTCCATAAACGGGTGGTTCCGGTCCATAAACGGGTGGTTCTGGTCCATAAACGGGTGGTTCCGGTCCATAAACGGATGGTTCTGGTCCATATATAGGTGGTTCCCGTCCATAAACGGGTGGTTCTGGTCCATAAACGGGTTGTTCCCGTCCATATATAGGTGGTTCCGGTCCATAAACGGGTGGTTCTGGTCCATAAACGGGTGGTTCCGGTCCATAAACGGTTGGTTGTGGTCCATATATAGGTGGTTCCGGTTCATAAACGGGTGGTTCCGGTCCATAAAAAAGTGTCTCCGGCCCACATATAGGTGGTTCCGGTCCATAAACCGGTGGTTCCGGTCCATATATAGGTGGTTCCGGTCCATGTATAGGTGGTTCCGGTCCATATATAGGTGGTTCCGGTCCATAAACGGGTGGTTCCGGTCCATAAAAAAGTGGCTCTGGTCCATATATAGGTGGTTCCGGTCCATGTATAGGTGGTTCCGGTCCATATATAGGTGGTTCCGGTTCATAAACGGGTGGTTCTGGTCCATAAAAAAGTGTCTCCAGTCCACATATAGGTGGTTCCGGTGCATAAACCGGTGGTTCCGGTCCATATATAGGTGGTTCCGGTCCATGTATAGGTAGTTCCGGTCCATATATAGGTGGTTCCGGTCCATAAACGGGTGGTTCCGGTCCATAAAAAAGTGGCTCTGGTCCATATATAGGTGGTTCCGGTCCATGTATAGGTGGTTCAGGTCCATATATAGGTGGTTCCGGTCCATAAACGGGTGATTTCTGTCCATAAACGGGTGGTTCCGGTCCATATATAGGTGGTTCTGGTCCATATATAGGTGGTTCCAGTCCATAAACGGGTGGTTCCGGTCGATATATAGGTGGTTCCGGTCCATAAACGGGTGGTTCTGGTCCATAAGCAGGTGGTTCTGTCCCATTCAGAACCTTGGGTTCATCAGAATCCGGGGAAGCTCTGACCAACCTTGAGCCTGGAGCTAAGTGCTAAGCTAACCAGGGACGACCACTTCTATAGATTCAGACAGAGTTGTTCAAGAACCAACTGGGCTGCAGTCAGTCTGACCTGTGGCTGCCTGTAGGGGGCGCCTGATGTGTGACGCTTGTCTTTCTTCCAGAGGCCGTACATGACTATGGGCTCTCTGCGGGATCAGGTCATCTATCCAGACACTGTTGAAGAGCAGAGGAGGAAAGGCCTCTCTGACCAGGTACGACACAGCAGGCTCCTCCTCTGGCCCGCTCCTTCTCTGGGCCACTCCTCATTAGGCCCGCCCCTCCTCCTCTGGCCCGCTCCTCCTCTGGGTCACTCCTCCTCTGGCCCGCTCCTCTGTCCTGCTCCTCCTCTGGCCCGGTTCTGAACGCCTTGTTGGTCTTTGTCCATATAGGTATTGAAGGAGTATCTGGACAATGTCCAGCTGGGCCACATTCTGGACAGGGAGGGCAGCTGGAACGTGGTCCAGGACTGGATGGACGTTCTCAGTGGAGGGGAGAAGCAGAGGATGGCTGTAAGGACTCACCGTTTCACTGGTTGGTCTTAGAACTAGGAAGGACCGCCATGATCACTGTCTTCTTCTTCCCTGGATGTTCCTCTGCTGAAGATGGCCAGGCTGTTCTACCATAAGCCCCAGTTTGCCATTCTGGACGAGTGCACCAGCGCAGTGAGTGTGGACGTGGAGGACTACATCTACAGCCACTGCAGAAAGGTAAGACCACTGACACCTCAGGGTGGAGCTCCACCAGATACCATGGAAACAGTGACTTGTTAATGCAGCACACTGCATAGTGGACCCTGGTCTCCATAGACTAGTGACCTTGGTCTCTATAGACTGTGGACCTTGGTGTCTATAGACTCTCACCCTTGGTCCTAGTGGACCTTGGTCTCTATAATAGACCCTGGACATTGGTGTCTATAGACTGTCACCCTTGGTCCTAGTGGACCTTGGTCTCTATAATAGACCCTGGACATTGGTGTCTATAGACATTCACCCTTGGGCCTAGTGGACCTTGGGCTCTATAATAGACTCTGGACCTTGGTCCTAGTGGACCCTGGTCTCTATAATAGACTGTGGACCTTGGTGTCTATAGACTGTCACCCTTGGTCCTAGTGGACCTTGGTGTCTATAGACTGTGGACGTTGGTTTCTATAATAGACTGTGGACATTGGTCCTAGTGAACCCTGGTCTCTATAATAGACTGTGGATGTTGGTCTATATAATAGACTGTGGACACTGGCCCCAGTGGACCCTGGTCTCTATAATGGACTGTGGACCTTGGTCCTACTGGACCTTGGTCTCTATTATAGACTGTGGACCTTGGCCCTAGTGGACCCTGGTCTCTATAATAGACTGTGGACCTTGGTGTCTATAGACTGTGGACCTTGGTCCTACTGGACCTTGGTCTCTATTATAGACTGTGGACCTTGGTCCTAGTGGACCCTGGTCTCTATAATAGACTGAGGACCTTGGTGTCTATTCAATTCAATTCAGTTTATTTATATAGCGCCAAATTCACAACACATGTCATCTCAAGGCACTTTACAGTTCAACCAGATCATACAGTCAAATTGATACAAAGTTTTCTATCTAAGGAAAACCAGTTGATTGCATTGACTCATTGACTCAAATACAATCCCTCACACTAAGCATGCTTGCAGCGACAGTGGAGAGAAAAAACTCCCTTTTAACAGGAAGAAACCTCCAGCAGAACCAGGCTCAGTGTGAGCAGCCATCTGCCGAGGCCGACTGGGGTTCAAGGAGACAGAAGCAGAGATACAAAAAGCAGCTGTAAAAGGCGGCCCCGTCCAGGAAACACACAGCCAGGCAGACGAGCTCCAAGGCAGCTCCCATGCCAGAGGATGAAGAGAGTCTATAGACTCTGGACCTTGGTCCTAGTGGACCCTGGTCTCTATAGACTGTGGACCTTGGTCCTACTGGAACTTGGTCTCTATTATAGACTGTGGACCTTGGTCCGAATAATAGGTTGTGGACCTTGGTCCTAGTGGACCTTGGTCTCTATTATAGACTGTGGACCTTGGTCTCTATTATAGACTGTGGACCTTGGTCTCTATAGACTGTGGACCTTGGTCCTAGTGGACCTTGGTCTCTATAAACTGTGGACCTTGGTCCTACTGGAACTTGGTCTCTATTATAGACTGTGGACCTTGGTCTCTATAGACTGTGGACCTTGGTCCTACTGGACATTGGTCTCTATAGACTGTGGACCTTGGTCCTACTGGAACTTGGTCTCTATTATAGACTGTGGACCTTGGTCTCTATTATAGACTGTGGACCTTGGTCTCTATAGACTGTGGACCTTGGTCCTAGTGGACCTTGGTCTCTATAAACTGTGGACCTTGGTCCTACTGGAACTTGGTCTCTATTATAGACTGTGGACCTTGGTCTCTATAGACTGTGGACCTTGGTCCTACTGGACATTGGTCTCTATAGACTGTGGACCTTGGTCTCTATTATAGACTGTGGACCTTGGTCTCTATTATACTCTGTGGACCTTGGTCTCTATAGACTGTGGACCTTGGTCCTAGCGGACCTTGGTCTCTATAAACTGTGGACCTTGGTCCTACTGGAACTTGGTCTCTATTATAGACTGTGGACCTTGGTCTCTATAGACTGTGGACCTTGGTCCTACTGGACCTTGGTCTCTATGGACGTTGACCTTGGTCCTAGTGGACCTTGGTCTAAATAATAGGTTGGGGACCTTGGTCCTAGTAGACATTGGTCTCTATAGACTGTGGACCTTGGTCCTACTGGACCTTGGTCTCTATAGACTGTGGACCTTGGTCCTACTGGACCTTGGTCTGTATAGACTGTGGACCTTGGTCCTACTGGAACTTGGTCTCTATTATAGACTGTGGACATTGGTCTTTATTATAGACTGTGGACCTTGGTCTCTATAGACTGTGGACCTTGGTCCTAGTGGACCTTGGTCTCTATAAACTGTGGACCTTGGTCCTACTGGAACTTGGTCTCTATTATAGACTGTGGACCTTGGTCTCTATTATAGACTGTGGACCTTGGTCTCTATAGACTGTGGACCTTGGTCCTAGTAGACCTTGGTCTCTATAAACTGTGGACCTTGGTCTCTATAGATGTTGACCATGGTCCTAGTGGACCTTGGTCTCTATAGACTGTGGACCTTGGTCCTACTGGACCTTGGTCTCTATTATAGACTGTGAACCTTGGTCTCTATTATAGACTGTGGACCTTGGTCCAAGTGGACCTTGGTCTCTATAGACGTTGACCTTGGTCCTAGTGGACCTTGGTCTCTATAGACTGTGGACCTTGGTCTCTATGGACTGTGGACCTTGGTCCTACTGGACCTTGGTCTCTATAGACTGTGGACCTTGGTCCTAGTGGACCCTGGTCTCTATAGACTGTGGACCTTGGTCTCTATTAGAGACTGTGGACCTTGGTCCCAGTGGACCCTGGTCTCTATAGACTGTGGACCTTGGTCTCTATTATAGACTGTGGACCTTGGTCCGAGTGGACCTTGGTCTCTATAGACGTTGACCTTGGTGCTAGTGAACCTTGGTCTAAATAATAGGTTGGGGACCTTGGTTCTAGTAGACATTGGTCTCTATAGACTGTGGACCTTGGTCCTACTGGACCTTGGTCTCTATAGACTGTGGACCTTGGTCCTACTGGACCTTGGTCTCTATAGACGTTGACCTTGGTCCTAGTGGACCATGGTCTCTATAGACTGTGGACCTTGGTCCTACTGGAACTTGGTCTCTATTATAGGCTGTGGACCTTGGTCCTAGTGGACCTTGGTCTAAATAATAGGTTGGGGACCTTGGTCCTAGTAGACATTGGTCTCTATAGACTGTGGACCTTGGTCCCACTGGACCTTGGTCTCTATAGACTGTGGACCTTGGTCCTACTGGACCTTGGTCTCTATAGACTGTGGACCTTGGTCCTACTGGAACTTGGTCTCTATTATAGACTGTGGACCTTTGTCTTTATTATAGACTGTGGACCTTGGTCTTTATTATAGACTGTGGACCTTGGTCTCTATAGACTGTGGACCTTGGTCCTAGTGGACCTTGGTCTCTATAAACTGTGGACCTTGGTCCTACTGGAACTTGGTCTCTATTATAGACTGTGGACCTTGGTCTCTATTATAGACTGTGGACCTTGGTCTCTGTAGACTGTGGACCTTGGTCCTAGTAGACCTTGGTCTCTATAAACGGTGGACCTTGGTCTCTATAGACGTTGACCATGGTCCTAGTGGACCTTGGTCTCTATAGACTGTGGACCTTGGTCCTACTGGACCTTGGTCTCTATTATAGACTGTGAACCTTGGTCTCTATTATAGACTGTGGACCTTGGTCCAAGTGGACCTTGGTGTCTAGACGTTGACCTTGGTCCTAGTGGACCTTGGTCTCTATAGACTGTGGACCTTGGTCTCTATAGACTGTGGACCTTGGTCCTACTGGACCTTGGTCTCTATAGACTGTGGACCTTGGTCCTAGTGGACCCTGGTCTCTATAGACTGTGGACCTTGGTCTCTATTAGAGACTGTGGACCTTGGTCCCAGTGGACCCTGGTCTCTATAGACTGTGGACCTTGGTCCGAGTGGACCTTGGTCTCTATAGACTGTGGACCTTGGTCCTAGTGGACCTTGGTCTCTATAGACGTTGACCTTGGTCCTAGTGGACCTTGGTCTCTATAGACTGTGGACCTTGGTCTCTATTATAGGCTGTGGACCTTGGTCTCTATAGACTGTGGACCTTGGTCCTAGTGGACCTTGGTCTCTACAAACTGTGGACCTTGGTCCTACTGGAACTTGGTCTCTATTATAGACTGTGGACCTTGGTCTCTATAGACTGTGGACCTTGGTCCTACTGGACATTGGTCTCTATAGACTGTGGACCTTGGTGCTAGTGGACCCTGGTCTCTATAGACTGTGGACCTTGGTCTCTATAGACGTTGACCTTGGTCCTAGTGGACTTTGGTCTCTATAGACTGTGGACCTTGGTCTTTATAGACTGTGGACCTTGGTCCTACTGGACCTTGGTCTCTATAGACTGTGGACCTTGGTCCTAGTGGACCCTGGTCTCTATAGACTGTGGACCTTGGTCTCTATTAGAGACTGTGGACCTTGGTCCCAGTGGACCCTGGTCTCTATAGACTGTGGACCTTGGTCTCTATTATAGACTGTGGACCTTGGTCCGAGTGGACCTTGGTCTCTATAGACTGTGGACCTTGGTCCTAGTGGACCTTGGTCTCTATATCGACGTTGACCTTGGTCCTAGTGGACCTTGGTCTCTATAGACTGTGGACCTTGGTCTCTATTATAGACTGTGGACCTTGGTCTATAGACTGTGGACCTTGGTCCTAGTGGACCTTGGTCTCTACAAACTGTGGACCTTGGTCCTACTGGAACTTGGTCTCTATTATAGACTGTGGACCTTGGTCTCTATAGACTGTGGACCTTGGTCCTACTGGACATTGGTCTCTATAGACTGTGGACCTTGGTCCTACTGGAACTTGGTCTCTATTATAGACTGTGGACCTTGGTCTCTATTATAGTCTGTGGACCTTGGTCTCTATAGACTGTGGACCTTGTTTCTAGCGGACCTTGGTCTCTATAAACTGAGGACCTTGGTCCTACTAGAACTATGTCTCTATTATAGACTGTGGACCTTGGTCCTACTGGACATTGGTCTCTATAGATGTTGACCTTGGTCCTACTGGACCCTGGTCTCTATAGACTGTGGACCTTGGTCCTACTGGAAATTGGTCTCTATTATAGACTGTGGACCTTGGTCTCTATTATAGACTGTGGACCTTGGTCCTAATGGACCTTGGTCTCTATAGACTGTGGACCTTGGTCCTAGTGGACCTTGGTCTAAATAATAGGTTGGGGACCTTGGTCCTAGTAGACATTGGTCTCTATAGACTGTGGACCTTGGTCCTACTGGACCTTGGTCTCTATAGACTGTGGACCTTGGTCCTACTGGACCTTGGTCTCTATAGACTGTGGACCTTGGTCCTACTGGAATTTGGTCTCTATTATAGACTGTGGACCTTGGTCTTTATTATAGACTGTGGACCTTGGTCTCTATAGACTGTGGACCTTGGTCCTAGTGGACCTAGGTCTCTATAAACTGTGGACCTTGGTCCTACTGTAACTTGGTCTCTATTATAGACTGTGGACCTTGGTCTCTATTATAGACTGTGGACCTTGGTCTCTGTAGACTGTGGACCTTGGTCTCTATAGACTGTGGACCTTGGTCCTACTGGACCGTGGTCTCTATTATAGACTGTGAACCTTGGTCTCTATTATAGACTGTGGACCTTGGTCCAAGTGGACCTTGGTCTCTATAGACGTTGACCTTGGTCCTAGTGGACCTTGGTCTCTATAGACTGTGGACCTTGGTCCTACTGGACCTTGGTCTCTATAGACTGTGGACCTTGGTCCTAGTGGACCCTGGTCTCTATAGACTGTGGACCTTGGTCCCAGTGGACCCTGGTCTCTATAGACTGTGGACCTTGGTCTCTATTATAGAATGTGGACCTTGGTCCGAGTGGACCTTGGTCCTAGTGGACCTTGGTCTCTATAGACTGTGGACCTTGGCCCTACTGGACCTTGGTCTCTATAGACTGTGGACCTTGGTCCTAGTGGACCCTGGTCTCTATAGACTGGACCTTGGTCTCTATTAGAGACTTTTGACCTTGGTCCGAGTGGACCTTGGTCTCTATAGACTGTGGACCTTGGTCCTAGTGGACCTTGGTCTCTATAGACGTTGACCTTGGTCCTAGTGGACCTTGGTCTCTATAGACTGTGGACCTTGGTCTCTATTATAGACTGTGGACCTTGGTCTATAGACTGTGGACCTTGGTCCTAGTGGACCTTGGTCTCTACAAACTGTGGACCTTGGTCCTACTGGAACTTGGTCTCTATTATAGACTGTGGACCTTGGTCTCTATAGACTGTGGACCTTGGTCCTACTGGACATTGGTCTCTATAGACTGTGGACCTTGGTCCTACTGGAACTTGGTCTCTATTATAGACTGTGGACCTTGGTCTCTATTATAGTCTGTGGACCTTGGTCTCTATAGACTGTGGACCTTGTTTCTAGCGGACCTTGGTCTCTATAAACTGAGGACCTTGGTCCTACTAGAACTATGTCTCTATTATAGACTGTGGACCTTGGTCCAAGTGGACCTTGGTCTCTATAGACGTTGACCTTGGTCCTAGTGGACCTTGGTCTCTATAGACTGTGGACCTTGGTCCTACTGGACCTTGGTCTCTATAGACTGTGGACCTTGGTCCTAGTGGACCCTGGTCTCTATAGACTGTGGACCTTGGTCCCAGTGGACCCTGGTCTCTATAGACTGTGGACCTTGGTCTCTATTATAGAATGTGGACCTTGGTCCGAGTGGACCTTGGTCCTAGTGGACCTTGGTCTCTATAGACTGTGGACCTTGGCCCTACTGGACCTTGGTCTCTATAGACTGTGGACCTTGGTCCTAGTGGACCCTGGTCTCTATAGACTGGACCTTGGTCTCTATTAGAGACTTTTGACCTTGGTCCCAGTGGACCCTGGTCTCTATAATAGAGACCAAGGTCCACAGTCTATAGACTGTGGACCTTGGTCCGAGTGGACCTTGGTCTCTATAGACTGTGGACCTTGGTCCTAGTGGACCTTGGTCTCTATAGACGTTGACCTTGGTCCTAGTGGACCTTGGTCTCTATAGACTGTGGACCTTGGTCTCTATAGACTGTGGACCTTGGTCCTAGTGGACCTTGGTCTCTATAGACTGTGGACCTTGGTCCTGTTGGACCCTGGTCTCTATAGACTGTGGACCTTGGTCTCTATTATAGACTGTGGACCTTGGTCCTAGTGGACCTTGGTCTCTATAGACGTTGACCTTGGTCCTAGTGGACCTTGGTCTCTATAGACTGTGGACCTTGGTCTCTATAGACGTTGACCTTGGTCCTAGTGGACCTTGGTCTCTATAGACTGTGGACCTTGGTCCTAGTGGACCCTGGTCTCTATAGACTGTGGACCTTGGTCTCTATTATAGACTGTGGACCTTGGTCCGAGTGGACCTTGGTCTCTATAGACTGTGGACCTTGGTCTCTATAGACTGTGGACCTTGGTCCTACTGGACCTTGGTCTCTATAGACTGTGGACCTTGGTCCTAGTGGACCCTGGTCTCTATAGACTGTGGACCTTGGTCTCTATTAGAGACTGTGGACCTTGGTTCCAGTGGACCCTGGTCTCTGTAGACTGTGGACCTTGGTCTCTATTATAGACTGTGGACCTTGGTCCGAGTGGACCTTGGTCCTAGTGGACCTTGGTCTCTATAGACTGTGGACCTTGGTCCTACTGGACCTTGGTCTCTATAGACTGTGGACCTTGGTCCTAGTGGACCTTGGTCTCTATAGACTGGACCTTGGTCCTACTGGACCTTGGTCTCTATAGACTGTGGACCTTGGTCCTAGTGGACCCTGGTCTCTATAGACTGTGGACCTTGGTCTCTATTAGAGACTTTTGACCTTGGTCCCAGTGGACCCTGGTCTCTATAGACTGTGGACCTTGGTCTCTATTATAGACTGTGGACCTTGGTCCGAGTGGACCTTGGTCTCTATAGACTGTGGACCTTGGTCCTAGTGGACCTTGGTCTCTATAGACGTTGACCTTGGTCCTAGTGGACCTTGGTCTCTATAGACTGTGGACCTTGGTCTCTATAGACTGTGGACCTTGGTCCTAGTGGACCTTGGTCTCTATAGACTGTGGACCTTGGTCCTAGTGGACCCTGGTCTCTATAGACTGTGGACCTTGGTCTCTATTATAGACTGTGGACCTTGGTCCGAGTGGACCTTGGTCTCTATAGACTGTGGACCTTGGTCTCTATAGACGTTGACCTTGGTCCTAGTGGACCTTGGTCTCTATAGACTGTGGACCTTGGTCCTAGTGGACCCTGGTCTCTATAGACTGTGGACCTTGGTCTCTATTATAGACTGTGGACCTTGGTCCTAGTGGACCTTGGTCTCTATAGACTGTGGACCTTGGTCTCTATAGACTGTGGACCTTGGTACTAGTGGACCCTGGTCTCTATAGACTGTGGACCTTGGTCTCTATTATAGACTTTGGACCTTGGTCCTAGTGGACCCTGGTCTCTATAGACTGTGGACCTTGGTCCTAGTGGACCCTGGTCTCTATAGACTGTGGACCTTGGTCTCTATTATAGACTGTGGACCTTGGTCCTAGTGGACCTTGGTCTCTATAGACTGTGGACCTTGGTCTCTATAGACTGTGGACCTTGGTCCTAGTGGACCCTGGTCTCTATAGACTGTGGACCTTGGTCTCTATTATAGACTGTGGACCTTGGTCCAAGTACACCTTGGTCTCTATAGACTCTGGACCTTGGTCCTAGTGGACCTTGGTCTATAGACTGTGGACCTTGGTCCTAGTGGACCCTGGTCTCTATAGACTGTGGACCTTGGTCTCTATTATAGACTGTGGACCTTGGTCCGAGTGGACCTTGGTCTCTATAGACTGTGGACCTTGGTCTCTATAGACGTTGACCTTGGTCCTAGTGGACCTTGGTCTCTATTATAGACTGTGGACCTTGGTCCAAGTGGACCTTGGTCTCTATAGACTGTGGACCTTGGCCTGCTCTACATGACGTTTTCTGTCTGGCCCACAGGTTGGCATCACGTTATTTACGGTGTCCCACAGAAAGTCCCTGTGGAAGCACCATGAGGTAAGTTCCTTCTCACCAAAGGTTCCTGTTCCAGATGGATCATCGGTGGTTCTGTAGTAACCCTCTCTTTTTCCTCTAGTTCTATCTCCACATGGACGGCAGAGGAAACTACGAGTTCAAGCGCATCACAGAGGAAACCGTAGAGTTTGGCTCCTAGAGTCGTTCTCTTAGAAGCAGTCTATTAACTAAGTTCTATCATGAGGCAAATCGCAGCTGATACTAGAAAATAATTTGTAATTATTTGTAAAATGTTTTTTGCTATTTAACATGTTAATTTAGTTTGGGTTAATCTATGTGATCTAGTTCTGTTTTCCCCTTGCGTGCCAGTTTGACCCAAGAAATGACCAAATATGTGTCTGGTGTCCAGCAGGACGGACTGGACCTCCAGGTACGGTCTGTCCTGCAGGTCCGGTCTGTCCAGCAGGTCCGGTCTGTCCTGCCGGTCGGTTTGTCCTGCAGGTCCGGTCTGTCCTGCAGGTCCAGCAGGACAAACTGGACCTCCAGATGGGACTGGACCTCCAGGTCCGGTCTGTCCTGCAGGTCCGGTCTGTCCAGCAGGTCCGGTCTGTCCTGCCGGTCGGTTTGTCCTGCAGGTCCGGTCTGTCCTGCAGGTCCAGCAGGACAAACTGGACCTCCAGATGGGACTGGACCTCCAGGTCCGGTCTGTCCTGCAGGTCCAGCAGGACAAACTGGACCTCCAGATGGGACTGGACCTCCAGGTCCGGTCTGTCCTGCAGGTCCGGTCTGTCCAGTAGACCCTGTCTCCCTGATCCCCTCCTGATTCGTCTCTCCTGCTCATCATGAACGGTGGTTGGACCCAGACTGGGTCCAGGCGGTCTGCTGCATTTGAACCGCCTCCCTGCCGTTTCTGGAGCAGGTGGTGGTGGGACTCCTCTGAGGACCAGAACTCCTCCTACTAATGAACTTGACCAATAAGCAGATGATGGAATGTAAAGAGGCCTTAACTCAGCTGTTGATCTCTTTTTGCACTGAAATAAATCCAACCGTTAGAACCCGCCTGTTGTCCTTCATTTCCTCATCGGTCCTGATCGGACCTCCTGGTCCTCCACGAGGGGGCGCTGTCGGCCCAGGTTTGGCCTGGCTGTGGAGGAGGTTCTGCCGGCCCGGTTCTAAATGTGTTGTGATCCGACAGACATTTCAGGCTTTAAGATGAAAATCTTTATTGATTCAGATCAAAGCAGAACATCAGGATCCATAAAAAGTTAGTTTGATTCAAACATCCATAAAATCACCCCAACAGAACCCTCAATAAATTAAACAGCAGGTAGAAAATATTCCATTAGTAAAAAAATAAAATGATCCCAGCTTCTCTATCGCCATGGAAACCAGCCAGTCCAGATTGAGGTTGGGTGGAACCCGGTCAGACGTACCGCTGCCGGACAGAACCAGAAGCTGCTGAAGCTGAGTTCAAACGTTTCACAGAAACCTCAGCCAGCACCGCTCCGCCACGGACGCCTAGGCGTCCCTCAGCGGACGCCGCTCCATCCCAGCCTTCGCCGCTTTTCTCTTCCGCTTCCAGCAGATGATGGCGACGGTGACGATCAGGCCGAGGGTCAGCGGGATGAGCAGGAGGCCGCCAGCGATCACAGCCGGAGAAAAAACTGCAACAAGGAAGGCAGCAGGTCAGTAGCAGGGCCCAGACGTCCTGATGGAGCCTGAAGGAAGCGTGGGTCCAGACCGGACACGCCGCGCTCAGAACTGACCTTTGAAGATGGACCGCTCCTCCCCTCCAGAACACTTGGTGGCGCTCTCCTCTCCAAACTGCTTGGCGGCGCGGCGGCTGGGGATGTAGGCCTGGACCGTGAAGCAGTAGCTCTCTCCGCGGTCCAGACTGCTCATGGGGATCACGCTGGAGCCGGAGTCCAAGGTTTTCTGGAGGAAAAGGAGGCGTCAGCTGGATGGGGGGGTGTCTGACTGAGGGGGAGGAGGGGGAGGTTACTCACTATGCCGCTGCTCTTCTTCTTCCGGTACTTGACTCTGTATCGCAGGTCGTCAGCGAAGACGTCTCTGATGTTCAACTGGCGGTCTTCTATGAAGAGCGCGGTGGGGGGGTCGCTCACGTACAGCGTGGTGGTCTGCTGGTCCTGGCTGACGTTCAGGCTGAAGTCGGGCCTCCCGATGTCGGCTGTGGGAAAGAGCAAACAGATGATGGGTGTGGATCCTCTGTGGAACAGCTGGCGGTTCTACAGAACCGAGGAACCGGCCCAATCAGGTTCTAAACATTAGGGTGATGGCAGAGAGGAACTCTAAACCGGAGGAAGACGTCTCCATGAAGAGTCTTCCTGGTTTTACCACCGGTTCTGTCTGGATCACACTAGACCTGCAGGGTCTGAGTACTTTAACAGGATCTGTTCATCAGGACTGGGTAGGGGAACCGGGTCAGGACCATGATCACTCTCCTGTACTCCAGACAGGAGGAGCGTTGATGTTCTGCTGGTGAGAGCAGGAGGTTCTGATTGGGCCTGGAACAGCAAGGGAGGTTCTGATTGGGCCTGGTAAAGGATGGGAGGTTCTGATTGTGTCTGGAACAGCAAGGGAGGTTCTGATTGGGCCTGGTAAAGGATGGGAGGTTCTGATTGTGTCTGGAACAGCAAGGGAGGTTCTGATTGGGCCTGGTAAAGGATGGGAGGTTCTGATTGTGCCTGGAACAGGCAGGGAGGTTCTGATTGGGCCTGGTAAAGGATGGGAGGTTCTGATTGTGTCTGGAACAGCAAGGGAGGTTCTGATTGGGCCTGGAACAGGCAGGGAGGTTCTGATTGGGCCTGGTAAAGGATGGGAGGTACTGATTGGGCCTGGAACAGGCAGGGAGGTTCTGATTGGGCCCGGAACAGGCAGGGAGGTTCTGATTGGGCCTGGTAAAGGATGGGAGGTACTGATTGGGCCTGGAACAGGCAGGGAGGTTCTGATTGGGTCCGGAGTAACGGGTCAGGTGCTGCAGACTCTGACAGGAACATAAAAAGGCTCCTCCCACTCCCTTTGAGGCGTCAGAACTGGAAGAGACGCCACCGCAGGGCTGGGCATGGCGTGGTAGAACCAAACGAGCTGAGACCCGATCAGAACCTCGGGATCGGACCCGGCCAGCTGAGACCCGATCGGAACCGTGGGATCAGGGGAGGATGATGAGGCTCAGGGGGAGGATGATGGGGGTCAGGGGGAGGATGATGGGGGTCAGGGGGAGATGTTCTCCATAGTGAAGCGGTCGTAGTGGAACCTACTGTCTTGGTAGGGGCAGAACCGTGGCGAGGTGGAGTGAGGGAACTCTGTGAGGTCCGATGTGGTTCCCAGCGGCGGTTCTGACAGGACGTCGGCCGTGTAGCAGGACTTCAGCTCCGTCAGGGAGCGAGACAGGTCGCACTCCGTGGCGTTGGAGCGGATGCATTGGTGGATCCTCTGTCTGTCTCCTCCAGACCTGCAACGGCAAGATCCCGGGTTAAAGGGGGGCTGTTGCTATGGAGACCAGAGCATGGGACAAGTGTGATCCAATCACGTGCTCTGAAGACAGAATACTTCACTGTCCTTTCCACTCCCACCCCACCCAGATCCATCCAAACCCAGCAGCTCCTGGTCGTCTGCTGTACCAGGGGCCTCTGGCAGACAGATGTGGAGCCTGAATCCTCGCTGTGGACCAAAGGTCCTCCAGCACCATTCATTGAAGTACATCTGTTCTGCAGCAACGTTAGGAGGGTATCTAATAACAGGGCGCTAGTACCCCCAGTATTAGCGGTAGTATCAGGTCATAGTATCAGTAGTACTGGCGGTATGAACTGGACTGATAATTGGCCCCCCAGGCCACGTCGGTAGAGTCTGAAAGCCTAGTTGGTTTTACCCCAGAAAGAGCCCTCCGTTGTCACATTTGGAAGGATATTGGGAACATTATTCAACTAAAGCTTCCTCTAAAAGCAGCAAGATGATGACATTTATTAAAATAAAAAAGTTAAAACAACAGAAACCTGGCTGCAGCAAGAGGATTATGTGAGCATAAATGAGGCAACTCCTTCAAGATATTTAAATTTTCACATCCCCAGAAGTTCTGGGCGAGGAGGAAGAGTAGCAACAATCTTCCAGTCTGACTTACTGATTACTCCCAAAACAGTTAATACCTACAACTCTTTGAACATTTAACCCTTAATTTCCCTCATCCAAATTTCAAGGCAAGAAAACCTCTTCTTTTTGTAACTTTGTATCGTCCACCAGGTCCTTACTCTGAATGTTTAGATGAGTTTTCAGACTTCCTTTCTTATTTGGTATTAAATACTGACAGGGTCATCATAGTGGGAGATTTTAACATCCATGCTGACATTGAAGGCGATAGCTTAAGAGCAGCCTTTAATGCTATCTTAGACACTATTGGCTTTGTTCAAAATGTGAATAGTCCCACACATTCTCATCTTCATACTTTGGATCTTGTGCCAACATACGGCATAGAATGTGAAGAAATAACAGTATTTCCTCACAACCCTGTCCTCTCTGACCACTTTCTAATAACCTTCAGGATTACTTTAACAGAGTTCTCCTCCCCCAAAAGAAGGTTACATTTTAGTAGATCTTTATCAGATGGTGCAGTTATAAATTTTAAAGAATCTGCTTCACTTTCTCTCTCCTCTGTCCTCTCTCGCACTGAGAAGAAATATCGTGACAGAAATACTCTGCCCAATTTTCACAACTTCTGAGGTTTAGCTAACTGAGTTTTAAAAATTCCAGAAAGATAGTTTAATTATTGTAGATCGTAGCAGGATAACTTCGTAACATCTTAACGTCTTAATCAAGAATTTGGTCCCTTATTGCCCTTCAAAACCTAATGATCTTGTTGATGTTGTGTATGAAATTAAAGACGCTACCCACTCAGGACACTTGGAATACATTGGACGAGCAGTATGGAGGAATATTGACACGTTTTTTGTGGACTTTTATGGACCTTTCTGCCTCGGGCGCCATAGACCTCCATTATTTGAATGTCAGCAGACAGCAAGAAGCCTCCCAGATCTCCAGATGCATTTGAGATATCAAAAAAGTACTCCAGAGTGTTGTTCAGCATGGGGGTGAGTAGAAAACGAAGGCTAATCATGTTTTGGGTGTACTATTCCTTTAAGGTTTTTTGGTAAAATGTTGAAGACCAATAATGTCTGGGCCGGATTGCAGCATTTATCCAGCCCTGGTTGCAGTAGTAGCTGTAGTTGTATATAAAGAAGTAGATATAAAGAGTCCTGGATCCAAACCTTCCTGCTGGACAGAGTTCTAGTTCTTAGACTGGTACCTGTTAGTAACTGATCCGTTGACCTGCAGCATCAAAGGACCTGTATACTCTGAAAGTTTCCAGGTAGTACTCACACAGAGAACTCCACGGTGTAGGAGTAATCGGCCGAAGGTTTGGGGGCCCAGCTCAGGAGGGTTTTGAAGTTGATCGAGGTCCAAGTGAGGTTGTGAGCTGGAGGATATGAGTCTGCAGCCCCTGTTGGTCACATGAAAGGTCAGACTTCATCACAATAAAGCTTTGCTGGGTTTTAACAGCTCATCACCGGCCCCGGGGCCAGGAGGTCATCCTGAGCTAATTACCGCTCTGTACCCGGCCCCGGGGCCAGGAGGTCATCCTGAGCTAATTACCGCTCTGTACCCGGCCCCGGGGCCAGGAGGTCATCCTGAGCTAATTACCGCTCTGTACCCGGCCCCGGGGCCAGGAGGTCATCCTGAGCTAATTACCGCTCTGTACCCGGCCCCGGGGCCAGGAGGTCATCCTGAGCTAATCACCGCTCTGTACCCGGCCCCGGGGCCAGGAGGTCATCCTGAGCTAATTACCGCTCTGTACCCGGCCCCGGGGCCAGGAGGTCATCCTGAGCTAATCACCGCTCTGTACCCGGCCCCGGGGCCAGGAGGTCATCCTCAGAACACCTTCTCCCAACAGGAGAAGCCTGAGGAAGCGGTTACCCAGCAGAGAAACGTCATTATCTGGAGACCTCATCCCTCACTGAGCTGTGATGTCATCCTGGAAACGGATTACTGAGGATTCAACGGCTGAATGATGGTGGCGCTGACATCATCGCTCCGCCATGCTCTCTGAGCGGGACGCTACACGTTTAGAGAAGCAGTGGGGGACTGCTAGGTTAACTTTAGGTTAACTTTAGGTTAACTTTGGGTTAACTTTAGGTTAATCTCAGGTTAACTTTAGGTTAACTTTAGGTTAATCTCAGGTTAACTTTAGGTTAACTTTAGGTTTAATTTATATTAATTTCTGTTAATTTAGGTTAACCTCAGGTTAACTTCAGGTTAACCTGAGGTTAATTTTAGGTTAACAGTGTTTATCTCTGGTTAGTTGTAGTTATTCCCAGTCAGCTGGTGGTTGGAGCTCCTCCACCTGAGCTCAGTTCAGACCCACCCTGCTCCTCCTCTTGATGGAGGAAGGTGGAGGTTCAGATTGTTCTGGACCAGGATCTGCTGTAGTTCCAGCCTCTAACCCCCCCAGGACTCACCGGAGCAGCTCTGCGCGGACAGCAGCAGCAGCAGCAGAGGTATCTTCATCCTGTCCGCTCAGCAGGTCCGGTTCGGTAGAGTCCAGATAGTCCGGTCCGGTACGGTCCTGGTCCCTGTCTCTCTCTGTCTGCTCTCCGTGCGCCAAAAAACCCTCCTTTATAGCGATGACGCTGCGCGGGGCAGGACCAAATAAGGCAGTCCGGCTGTGACGTCACCACACTCCGCGGTTTGCTGGTGAGGTAATCATATCTGCTCGGGGATGATGATGATGATGATCATCATCATCATCATCATCATGCAGAAACAGCTGAGCTCCGGACCGAACCACAGAACCTCCATCTGAAGCTCAGCAGGTGGACAGACACCTGATGGTTCTGCTCCTCTCTAACTGGACCACAGGAACATCAGCATCCAGATGGACCGGACCGGACCGGACCGGACCGGGTCTCTGTGAGGAGAGAAGCCGTGCTCCATGTGGAGAACATGACTCCTGTAGAACCCTGGTTCTGACTCATCTCACTGATTTAGGGCAGCTTCTGTTGGAGCCTCACCAGCTTCTGATTGGCCATCCTTTCATCACCATGGCAACCACGATAACTAAGGACATGAGGTCCAGTAGGAGGGAGGTTCTAGAAGAGGTCCGTGGGTTCTTAGCTCACTGAACCAACCAAGCTAAACATAGAGCTAGATATTCCAGATGCTAAAACCAGGTTTTTCCATCAGAATGAACTCATGGTTTGGATCAATGTGTGGATCAGACAGCAGACCGATAAAACCTCAGTCCTCTGGAGTCCTAGCACATTAACATGTTCAGGTAGGCATGATGGACACATCGTTGCTAGGGAGCCACGGCCCCTCTCTGGCTCCGCCCCCATCCAACACTTTCCTCTGTCAGGGACGGAGGTTCTGTTGTGTCTGGTGTCTCTGTTTTTTAATCAAATAAAAGTTTCTTTAAAAATGTTTCAATTCTATTGAGTTTATTTCTATAGCTCCAATTCACATCATGTCATCTCAGGTCACTTTCCAGTTCACCAGATCATCCAGTCAGATTGATTCAAAGTTTTCTATCTAAGGAAAACCAGCTGATTGCATCGACTCATTGACTCTTCAGCAATCCCTCACACTAAGCATGCTTGTAGCGACAGTGGAGAGGAAAAACTCCCTTTGAACAGGAAGAAACCTCCAGCAGAACCAGGCTCAGTGTGAGCGGCCATCTGCTGAGGCCCACTGGGGTTCAAGGAGACAGAAGCAGACATAGAAAAAGAAGCATAGATACAAAAGGCAACTGTCAACCAGCTCCACAGGCGGCCCCGTCCAGGAAACACACAGCCAGGCAGACGAGCTCCGAGCCAGCTCCCATGTCAGAGGATGAAGAGAGCACATCCAGTTAGTCACAGTCAGAGAAACAGGACTACACTGGAAAACAGGCCAAGCTCCAACATCTAGAAACAAAGGTGTTGATGGCAGCAGCACAGCTGATATTTCTCTCCAGGATGGAGTCACAGCCAAACAGGAACAGACCAGATGAAGCTACTATGAGAAAAAGCAGAGAGAGCAGAAGGTTAGAGATTGAACTAACAGATTCTGCAGAGTGGGAGAATAGAGATAGAATGAAGCAGAATGATGAAAAAGGGGTCCCTATGTCCTCCAGCAGTCTAAGCCTATAGCAGCAGAACTATAGAGATAGATCAGGATAACCTGAGCCACTCTAACTAGAAGCTTTATCAAAAAGGAAAGTTTTAAGCCTAGTCTTAAAAGTAGACAGAGTGTCTGCCTCACGGACTAAAACTGGTAGTTGGTTCCACAGGAGAGGAGCCTGATAACTAAAAGATCTGCCTCCCATTCTACTTTTAGAAGTTCTAGGAACCACTAGTAAACCTGCAGATTGAGAGCGAAGTGCTCTGTTAGGAACATAAGGAACAATCAGATCTCTGATATCAGATGGAGCTTGGCCATTTAAGGCTTTATATGTGAGAAGGAGGATTTTAAATTCAATTCTTGATTTAACAGGAAGCCAATGAAGAGAAGCCAGGATAGGAGAGATATGATCTCTCTTTTTCATTTTCATCAGAACTCTGGCTGCAGCATTTTGGATCAGCTGAAGGCTTTTAACTACAGTTTGTGGACTTCCTGATAGTAAAGAATTACAATAGTCCTGCCTTGAAGTAACAAATGCATGGACTAGTTTCTCAGCATCACCCCTGGACAGGAGATTTCTAATTTTTGCAATATTCCTCAGATGAAAGAAGGAAATTCTAGAAACCTCTTTGATCTGGGATTTAAATGACAGGTCCTGATCAAAAATAACACCAAGATTTTTTACCTTATTATCTGAAATCAGTTTAATCCCATCCAAATGAAGTGACTGGCTAATCAGCTTCTTTTTCAGAGACTCTGGTCCAAAGACTATAACTTCTGTTTTGTCTGCATTCAGAAGCAGAAAGTTAAGAGTCATCCAGGTTTTTATGTCTTCAGACATGCCTGTAATCTATGTAATGGGTTAACTTCATCTGGATTATAGACAGATATAGCTGGGTATCATCAGCATAACAGTGGAAATTAATCCCATGCTGTCTAATAATTCTACCGATTGGGAGCATGTATAAAGTAAAGAGAATTGGTCCTAGCACTGATCCCTGTGGTACTCCACAGGTAACTTTTGAGCATGTTGAAGATCTATCATTAACATGAACAAACTGAATTCGATCAGATAGATAAGATTTAAACCAGTCTAGTGCTGTTCCTTTAATTCCAACAAAATATTCAAGTCTTTCTAAAAGAATATTATGATCAACTGGATCAAATGCAGCACTAAGATCCAACAGGACGAGCACAGATACAAGTCCATTATCTGAGGCCATGAGAATATCATTAGTGACTTTATCCAGAGCTGTTTCAGTGCTATGATGAGCTCTAAAGCCAGACTGAAACTCTTCAAAAAGTTCATTATGGTGTAAGTGGTCGCAAACTTGTTTGGCAACTACTTTCTCAAGAATTTTAGATAAGAAAGGAAGATTGGATATAGGTCTATAATTGACCAAGTCATTTGGGTCAAGAGACGGTTTCTTAAGCAAAGAATTTTAGATCAGAAAGGAGGATTGGCAGATTTTTGGCAGAGCCCTTCCAGCAGAATGTTTTATCATAATTTTTCTAATCAGAACCATAGAAATGAAATCTTTCTGAGCCATTCAGAGATGCTGTTTCTGTTGCTAGGAGACCATCGTTTTACAGTCTGCTTCCTTCTTGGGTCTTTGATGTTTATAGTGTGAGGATGAGGGGAACATCAAAGGAGCGCCTCCTTTTCTTGCTTCCTTCCATTCTTCCTGCATCCTTCCCTCTATGTCTTTAGGAACATTTCTGAATTGTGTGCTTCTGGAGGTCCAGACTCCATCTGGGTCAGGGGGCCTTTGGTTCTGAGCAGCAGAGGAAGCGGGTCGCAGCAACGCTGTAGCCTCAGCAGCTCCTAAAGGAAATGTTCTCCTTGGTTCTGGAGGAAATTCCTTGAGACAAAAGCATGAGAGACTGGGCGTCGCCGTCACTTCCTGTTTGCTGGGCGCTCAGTGAGGATGTTTAACGGAGCCATCCTCAGCCCAGAACCATCAGCCCTCCTCACATGCAGAACCGAAGCAAACCCACTGGGATCTGATCCAGCCCGTGCTGCCGGTTCTGGAGGCTGTGGTCACAGCGGGAGGTTCTGAAGGTTCTGCTTCACTTCATCTGGCTGTGCAAGGAACTCGGATCCAGTCTGACCCAGATCAATTTGGTTCTGACCCGTTCCAGGTCTGACCCAGTCCAGGTCTGACCCAGTTCATTTTGACCCGGTCCACTTCTGACCCAGAATGATTGGGTTCTGACCGGGTCCAGTTCTGACCTAGAACTATTGGGTTCTGACTCGGTCCAGGTCTGACCCCGTCCAGGTCTGACCCAGTCCAGTTCTGACCATGTTCAGCTCTGACCCAGAATGATTTGGTTCTGACCGGGTCCAGTTTTGACCTAGAACTATTGGGTTCTGACTCGGTCCAGGTCTGACCCAGTCCAGTTCTGACCCTGTCCAGGTCTGACCCAGTCCAGTTGGGTGGGTAAACCAGGCTGAGCACTGCTGGTCAGCTGGACTAGAAGCCATGATAAACAGCAGTAAGGTTCTGATCCAGTCTGAGCAGAGTGGTTCAGGAAGGTTCAGGGCCGTAGCTACCAATGAGGACACCGATGTCATGTCCTCGCCAGTTTTAGGAGTTTGCTAGTTCGTTTTTCTGTTAGTTTTATTTATATTCCGTCTAAATAGCGATAAATAAACTCTGAAAATAAATGAGTGTGATTCTGAATCTAGGGCGATAATCTGGGTCTTCCACAGAACTACCAGGTGTTAAGGTTAACCTGACCAGAACTGCCAGGCCAGATTAGCGGCTTGAGGGTTCGGGGACCATCAATACGCAATGTTGCTATGGTAACCATATAGATTGCAGAGGTCATCAGGAAGTCCTTCAGATGGCAGCAAGCAGGTCTATTAATGCAGGAGGAGAGCAATGTTGATGATGGAGAGAAAAAAATGTATTTTAATGAGGAAATATTCATATTGTGCCATGTGCCATGTCCATGGGAACCAGTGTCCATGGGAACTAATGTCCATGTTCATGGGAGCTCATGTCCATGGGAACCAATGTCCATGGGAACTACTGTCCATATTCATGGAGCTATGGTCCATGGGAACCAGTGTCCATGGGAACTAATGTCCATGTTCATGGGAGCTAATGTCCATGGGAACCAATGTCCATGGGAACTACTGTCCATAATCATGGGAGCTAATGTCCATGGGAACCAGTGTCCATGGGAACTAATGTCCATGGGAACTACTGTCCATATTCATGGGAGTTAATGTCCATGGGAACCAGTGTCCATGGGAACTAATGTCCATGTTCATGGGAGCTAATGTCCATGGGAACCAGTGTCCATGGGAACCAATGTCCATGGGAACTACTGTCCATTTTCATGGGAGCTAATGTCCATGGGAACCAGTGTCCATGGGAACTAATGTCCATGTTCATGGGAGCTAATGGCCATGGGAACCAGTGTCCATGGGAACTACTGTCCATATTCATGGGAGCTAATGTCCATGGGAACCAATGTCCATGGGAACTACTGTCCATGTTCATGGGAGCTAATGTCCATGGGAACCAGTGTCCATGGGAACTACTGTCCATATTCATGGGAGCTAATGTCCATGGGAACCAATGTCCATGGGAGCTACTGTCCATGTTCATGGGAGCTGATGTCTATGGGAACCAGTGTCCATGGGAACTACTGTCCATGGTCATGGGAAATAATGTCCATGTTCATGGGAGCTAATGTCCATGGGAACTAGTGTCCATGGGAACTACTGTCCATATTCATGGGAGCTAATGTCCATGGGAACCAATGTCCATGGGAACTACTGTCCATGTTCATAGGAGCTAATGTCCATGGGAACCAATGTCCATGGGAACTAATGTCCATGTTCATGGGAGCTAATGTCCATGGGAACCAGTGTCCATGGGAACCAATGTCCATGGGAACTACTGTCCATGTTCATGGGAGCTAATGTCCATGGGAACTACTGTCCATATTCATGGGAGCTAATGTCCATGGGAACCAGTGTCCATGGGAACTAATGTCCATGTTCATGGGAGCTAATGTCCATGGGAACCAGTGTCCATGGGAACTAATGTCCATGTTCATGGGAGCTAATGTCCATGGGAACCAGTGTCCATGGGAACTACTGTCCATATTCATGGGAGCTAATGTCCATGGGAACCAATGTCCATGGGAACTACTGTCCATGTTCATGGGAGCTAATGTCCATGGGAACCAGTGTCAATGGGAACTAATGTCCATGTTCATGGGAGCTAATGTCCATGGGAACCAGTGTCCATGGGAACTAATGTCCATGTTCATGGGAGCTAATGTCCATGGGAACCAATGTCCATGGGAACTACTGTCCATGTTCATGGGAGCTATGGTCCATGGGAACCAGTGTTCATGTTCATGGGAGCTAATGGCCATGGGAACCAGTGTCCATGGGAACTACTGTCCATATTCATGGGAGCTAATGTCCATGGGAACCAGTGTCCATGGGAACCAATGTCCATGGGAACTACTGTCCATGTTCATGGGAGCTAATGTCCATGGGAACCAGTGTCCATGGGAACTAATGTCCATGTTCATGGGAGCTAATGGCCATGGGAACCAGTGTCCATGGGAACTACTGTCCATATTCATGGGAGCTAATGTCCATGGGAACCAATGTCCATGGGAACTACTGTCCATGTTCATGGGAGCTAATGTCCATGGGAACCAGTGTCCATGGGAACTACTGTCCATATTCATGGGAGCTAATGTCCATGGGAACCAATGTCCATGGGAACTACTGTCCATGTTCATGGGAGCTAATGTCCATGGGAACCAGTGTCCATGGGAACTACTGTCCATGGTCATGGGAAATAATGTCCATGTTCATGGGAGCTAATGTCCATGGGAACTAGTGTCCATGGGAACTACTGTCCATATTCATGGGAGCTAATGTCCATGGGAACCAATGTCCATGGGAACTACTGTCCATGTTCATAGGAGCTAATGTCCATGGGAACCAGTGTCCATGGGAACTACTGTCCATGTTCATGGGAACTAATGTCCATGTTCATGGGAACTACTGTCCATGTCCATGGGAGCTAATGGCCATGTCTCATCTTCTCATCTCTGTTTCCATGAGCTGCCAGAAAGTTCCAGCCACCATACCCAAAGGGCCCATATCTCCAGAATGAACAAAGATAAGTCATGATGGCTGACTTTTTCAATTCAATTCAGTTTATTTATATTTTCAGACCCAAACTGCTGCAAACTTTTTGCAACACTTTCCTCTTGAGTTTAAGGACTTGTAGAGACAGACTGGATGAGAAGGCCTCCTAAGGTTATATAAGGTTATAGTTATATGTGTATATATTTATATTTATATTATCTTGTGTGGTTTGTATATATATATATATATAAAACTGTTTTCTCACCCCTCGTGGGGTGGTATGTGTCATTCTCAAGCTCGGGTCCTCTACCAGAGGCCTGGGAGTTTGAGGGTTCTGCGCAGTATCTTAGCTGTTCCTAGGACTGCGCTCTTCTGGACAGAGACCTCTGATGTTTTACCTGGAATCTGCTGTAGCCACTCTCCCAGTTTGGGGGTCACAGCCCCCAGTGCTCCAATTACCACTGGCACCACTGCTGCTCTTACTTTCCACATCTTTTCTAGCTCCTCTTTCAGCCCTTGGTATTTCTCAAGCTTCTCGTGTTCTTTCTTCTTGATGTTGCTGTGGCTTGGGATTGCCACATCTATCACTACTGCCTTCTTCTGCTGTTTGTCGATCAACACGATGTCTGGTTGGTTAGCCATCACCTGTTTGTCAGTCTGGATCTTGAAGTCCCATAGGATCTTAGCTCGGTCATTCTCAACTACCTTAGGAGGTGTCTTCCATTTTGACCTTGGGACTTCCAGCCCATACTCATGGCAGATGTTCCTGTACACTATGACAGCTACCTGGTTGTGGCGTTCCATGTATGCACTTCCTGCCTGCATTTTACACCCTGCTGTTATGTGCTGTATTGTTTCAGAGGCATCTTTGCACAGTCTGCATCGGGGGTCCTGCCTGGTGTGGTAGACCCTGGCCTCTATTGATCTTGTACTGAGTGCCTGTTCTTGTGCTGCCATGATTAGTGCCTCTGTGCTGTCCTTCAGTCCAGCCTTTTCCAGCCACTGGTAGGATTTTTTGATATCAGCCACTTCTTCTATTTGTCTGTGGTATATGCCGTGCAGTGGCTTGTCCCTCCATGATGGTTCTCCTTCCTCTTTCTTGTCCTCGCTTTTGGTTTTCTCCTGCCTGAGGTATTCACCAAGCCATTTGTCTTTGGGGGCCATCTTTCTGATGTACTCCTGGGTCTTAGTTGTTTCATCCTGGACAGTGGTCTTGACACTCACTAGCCCTCGGCCTCCCTCGCTACGCTTGGTATACAGTCTCAGGGTGCTGGATTTGGGGTGGAACCCTCCATGCATTGTGAGGAGCTTTCTTGTCTTGATGTCAGTGGCCTCTATCTCCTCCTTTGGCCAGCTTATTATACCAGCGGGGTATCTGATGACTGGTAGGGCATATGTGTTCATGGCTTGGATCTTGTTTTTTCCATTCAGCTGACTTTTCAGGACCTGCCTTACTCTTTGTAGGTATTTAGCTGTGGCAGTCTTTCTTGCCATCTCCTCTTGGTTTCCGTTAGCCTGTGGCACCCCAAGGTATTTGTAGCTGTCCTGCACATCTGTAATGTGGCCTTCTGGTAGTTCAACCCCCTCGGTTCGGATCATCTTCCCTCTCTTTGAGACCATGCGACCGCACTTGTCCAGTCCGAATGACATCCCAATGTCGTTGCTGTAGATCCTGGTAGTGTGGATCAGTGAGTCGATGTCTCGCTCACTCCTGGCATACAGCTTGATGTCATCCATGTAGAGGAGGTGACTGATGATTGTTCCGCTTCGGAATTGGTATCCGTAGCCAGTCTTTGTGATGATCTGGCTGAGGGGGTTCAGGCCTATGCAGAACAGCAGCGGGGATAGTGCATCACCCTGGTATATGCCGCACTTGATGGTGACTTGTGCTATTGGCTTTGCATTGGCTTCCAGACTTGTTTTCCACAGCTTCATTGAGTTCTTGATGAAGGCTATTAGAGTCCTGTTGATCTTGTACATTTCCAAGCATTCCAGTATCCATGTATGTGGCATTGAGTCATAGGCTTTCTTATAGTCAATCCAGGCAGTGCACAGATTTGTCTGCCTGGTCTTACAGTCTCGAGTGACTGCTCTATCCACTAGTAGCTGGTGCTTGGCTCCTCTGGTGTTACTGCCTATTCCCTTCTGGGAAGGGTGCATGTATTGAGCCATGTGCCTATTCATCTTAGCCGCTATGATGCCTGACAGGAGCTTCCATGTTGTACATAGGCAAGTTATTGGCCGGTAGTTGGATGGGGTTGTTCCCTTCTGGGGATCCTTCATGATCAGGATTGTCCGTCCTTGGGTTAACCATTCTGGGTGGATCCCATCCATCAGCAGTTGGTTCATTTGTGCTGCGAGGCATGCATGAAGTGCGGTTAGTTTTTTCAGCCAGTAGGTGTGGATCATGTCAGGGCCTGGTGCTGTCCAGCTCTTCATACCTGCCGCTCTTTCTTGGACATCTGCCGTTGTAATGGTTACTGGTTCTTGTTCTGGGAGATTGCTGTGATCTGTTCTAAGATCTTCTAGCCACTGAGCATTGGTTTTGTGGGATGCCTCCTTCTCCCATATGTTTCTCCAGTACTGTTCAGTCTCAGCCCTGGGTGGATCTGATCTTGAATTACCCTGCCACTGTGAGTACACTTTGGATGGGTTGGTGGAGAACACCTGGTTTATTCTCCTGGCTTCTGCTTCTCCCTTGTATCTCTTTAGGCGGGTGGCCAGGGCGGCGAGTCTTTGTTTGGCAGTTTCTAGAGCCTCAGGAATGGACAGCTTGTTGTACTTAGGTAACCTTTTCCCTACACCTTTCTGCAGGTCTGAGAGCTGACTAACCTGTCTTCGTGTTGCCTTGATCTTGGCTTCCAGCCTTCTCCTCCATGGGGGCTCTGCTTTGTGGCCTTTGGTGTTTATCTTATAGCCAAGCATCTCTAGGATCACTGTAGCTGTGGCGTAGGTCAGCTCGTTCGTCTCAGTTGTCTTTAGTAGGGATAGTATGTAGTGCTGCATTTACATCTTCTAGAAGACTTTCAGAGGGTACTCTGTCACTTAGCCTTGGCAGTCTTGGACGTCGTACTAGGGGATCCAGTTTGGTCATGATCAGCCGTCGTAGGTCAGCCGCCCTTACGTTTAGTGGGCTTGTTGTTGTTGGGGCTGGGGACCCAATCTCTGTGTGTTGGGATGATGATATTTCCCTACTGACCTGTTGTCCTGACTCCTCCTTACTGCAGCATGTCAGTTGTACCTCATCAATTTCTAGTTGTGATAGGAGCTGCCGTTTGCGGATGTTAGAACACTGAGTTAGTAGTTGTTTCTTTGTCAGTGTGGATGATGGTTGTTGGAGCTGCCATAATTCCCATAGTCTCTATATGTAACCTCTCTCACTGGGGACGCTTGTATAGTAGCATTTCATCAGTACCAAGTTTTCTGCTCTAGTCCATCTATGTCTTGTTCCAGTAGTAATTTCCCTCTGGGATTATTAAAGTATTTCTGATTCTGATTGGTGAAGTAAACCCCTGTGTTGCTGTGAACCTGCCTGCTGAGCTGCAGCTGGATGAAAATTCAAGCCTTCCAAATAGACATGAACGAAGGTTTGCAGGTCTGGCACAATTAGGGACTGAATGAACAATATGTATTATGATAATGTTGATCATTTCATGTGTTTACTGATGAGTAAAGACAAAGCTAACAGGATGGACTGCATGCTACGCTATGCTACAGGAATATGTGTTGAGCTGTTGCTAAAGCTTAGACAAGCTTTATTCACTAAGGATTTAAACACTGATATAACATTAGTGTTCATGTGTTTCTCAGATGCTCATTACATTTCCATTACCAAGTCTGACCAAGAGTCATTTAGTGGAATCCTGATGTCTATTCACTGCTAGCTATTTCAAAGAGGGTAAAGAATCATTTAGCTAAAGGTTATTGGTTCTTGATTAAACAAATCATTCAATAAAACATTATTTGGCCAAATAATGTTTTATTCACCTCATGGATTTGCATTGTGAAATGGTCTGAAAACATTCCAATTTCTTTAAAATTAGTGAAAAGCTAATTTGATCAGATCCCAAATTCTTCCAGATAAACTTTGGTTTCAAACACAGAATCCATCTTAAACTGTAACATGGTTTTCAACCATGTTTCCCCTTCCTCTTTGTACATAGTAGTTAGTTTAGTTTAGTTGAGTTTTACTAGTCTTAGGTGAGAGTGTTAAACTGAAATATGTTTGACTTGGAGCTGAATGATTTTTGTTAATAAAATCTTATATTTTGAACAGAAGTTGTGGTGAATTTATTCCATGTCTGTGCAGAAATAACTGTTTGACCATGATTAGAGCTCGAATCACTCTTTCATCTATTGTTCTAACACACAGTTAGTAGGACTGTGTGTCATAAACAGTATATAACAGCTGAAATAATATCTGATTAAATAAGATATTTCAACACCCCTACAGGGGAGGGCAATAAACATCTTAAAGTATCAGAAACATAAAATTCCAACTGGCTGGGAATAGAACAGTTAATCACAACAACTGTTTAATATTTTTGTTGGAGGTTGAAACAGCGCAGCGAGATGGCAGCCAGCAGGTCAGGCGGGACAGGAAGTGATGCACAGAAACAAAAGAAAACATCCTCTTGATTTTCATCATAATAATAATATTAATTTTCTGTGGTAACTTGCCCTTACTTCAAGAGTCACCATAATGGCCCATCAAAAAAATCATTTTTACTCACTGTTGTAATGTTGTAGAGTCCTATATATATTTCATAGCATTGCTTAAATGTGTATATTTGACCTTGCTAATTTAATATATACTTATTTATAGCTATTATTACTATTTCATATTTGGACATTGGGCTCCTCAGGAACCTGCAAGACTGACTTCATTTAATGTCAACATGCATGGAAAAGACAAATACAAGCAATGAAAGACGATGCAGAAATGTGGCCATGGTTTCATTTCTATCAGTTAGTTGATATTCAGCACCAAAGAGAAAACAGGATAAGGAGGAAAAGGCAGAGTCAAACCGAGCTCCACTTTGGGAAGAGCAGCAGGAGGAGCAGCAGAAGGAGGAGCAACTATTCTAACCGTCAAAGTCTTTCCTCTGCTCTCTCAGCTCTCTCGGCCATCGGGTCCATCCTCTACTTTCCTCCATCGGGTCCATCCTCTGCTCTCTGCCATTGGGTCCATCCTCTGCTCTCTGCCATTGGGTCCATCCTCTGCTCTCCGCCATCGGGTCCATCCTCTACTTTGCTCCATCCGGTCCATCGTCTGCTCTCTGCCATCGGGTCCATCGTCTGCTCTTTGCCATTGGGTCCATCCTCTGCTCTCTGCCATTGGGTCCATCCCCTGCTCTCTCCGCCATCGGGTCCATCCTCTGCTCTCTCCGACATCGGGTCCATTGTCTGCTCTCTCTGCCATTGGGTCCATCCTCTGCTCTCTCCGCCATCGGGTCCATCCTCTGCTCTTTGCCATCAGGTCCATCCTCTGCTCTCTGCCATTGGGTCCATCCTCTGCTCTCTGCCATTGGGTCCATCCTCTGCTCTCCGCCATCGGGTCCATCCCCTACTTTCCTACATCCGGTCCATCCTCTGCTCTCTGCCATCGGGTCCATCCTCTGCTCTCTGCCATTGGGTCCATCCTCTGCTCTCTCCGCCATCGGGTCCATCCTCTGCTCTCTGCCATCGGGTCCATCCTCTGCTCTCTGCCATTGGGTCCATCCTCTGCTCTCTCCACCATCGGGTCCATCCTCTGCTCTCTCCGACATCGGGTCCATCCTCTGCTCTCTCTGCCATCGGGTCCATCCTTTACTCTCTGCCATCGGGTCCATCCTTTACTCTCTGCCATCGGGTCCATCCTCTGCTCTCTCCGCCATCGGGTCCATTCTCTGCTCTCTGCCATCGGGTCCATCCTTTACTCTCTGCCATCGGGTCCATCCTTTACTCTCTGCCATCGGGTCCATCCTCTCCTCTCCGCCATCGGGTCCATCCTCTGCTCTCTCCGCCATCGGGTCCATCCTTTACTCTCTGCCATCGGGTCCATCCTTTACTCTCTGCCATCTGGTTCATCCTCTGCTCTCTGCCATCGGGTCCATCCTCTGCTCTCTGCCATCCTCTGCTCTCTGCCATCGGGTCCATCCTCTGCTCTCTGCCATCGGGTCCATCCTTTACTCTCTGCCATCGGGTCCATCCTTTACTCTCTGCCATCGGGTCCATCCTCTGCTCTCCGCCATCGGGTCCATCCTCTGCTCTCCGCCATCGGGTCCATCCTCTGCTCTCTCCGCCATCGGGTCCATCCTTTACTCTCTGCCATCGGGTCCATCCTTTACTCTCTGCCATTGGGTCCATCCTCTGCTCTCCGCCATCGGGTCCATCCTCTGCTCTCTCCGACATCGGGTCCATCCTCTGCTCTCTCCGACATCGGGTCCATCCTCTGCTCTCTGCCATCGGGTCCATCCTCTGCTCTCTGCCATTGGGTCCATCCTCTGCTCTCTGCCATCGGGTCCATCCTTTACTCTCTGCCACCGGGTCCATCCTTTGCTCTCTGCCATCGGGTCCATCCTCTGCTCTCTGCCATCGGGTTCATCCTCTACTCTCCGCCATCGGGTCCATCCTCTGCTCTCTGCCATCGGGTCCATCCTCTGCTCTCTGCTCTCTTCCATCGGGTCCATCCTCTGCTCTCTCCGACATCGGGTCCATCCTCTGCTCTCTCCGACATCGGGTCCATCCTCTGCTCTCTGCCATCGGGTCCATCCTCTGCTCTCTGCCATCGGGTCCATCCTCTGCTCTCTGCCATCGGGTCCATCCTTTACTCTCTGCCATCGGGTCCATCCTTTGCTCTCTGCCATCGGGTCCATCCTTTGCTCTCTGCCATCGGGTCCATCCTCTGCTCTCTGCCATCGGGTCCATCCTCTACTCTCCGCCATCGGGTCCATCCTCTGCTCTCTGCCATCGGGTCCATCCTCTGCTCTCTGCTGTCTGCCATCGGGTCCATCCTCTGCTCTCTGCCATCGGGTCCATCCTCTGCTCTCTGCCATCAGGTCCATCCTTTACTCTCTGCCATCGGGTCCATCCTTTACTCTCTGCCATCGGGTCCATCCTCTGCTCTCTGCCATCGGGTCCATCCTCTGCTCTCTGCTATCGGGTGCATCCTTTACTCTCTGCCATCGGGTCCATCCTCTGCTCTCTCTGCCATCGGGTCCATCCTCTGCTCCCTCTGCCATCGGGTCCATCCTCTGCTGTCTCTGCCATCGGGTCCATCCTCTGCTCCCTCTGCCATCGGGTCCATCCTCTGCTCTCGGCCATCGGGTCCATCCTCTGCTGTCTCTGCCATCGGGTCCATCCTCTGCTCTCGGCCACCGGGTCCATCCTCTGCCATTTGCCACTTGGTCCATCGTCTGCTCTTTGCCATCAGGTACATCCTCTACTCTTTGCCATCGGGTCCATCCTCTACTCTTTGCCACTTGGTCCATCGTCTGCTCTTTGCCATCAGGTACATCCTCTACTCTTTGCCATTGGGTCCATCCTCTGCTCTCTGCCATCAGGTCCATCTTCTGCTCTCCGCCATCGGGTCCATCATCTGCTCTCTGCCATCGGGTCCATCCTCTGCTCTCTCTGCCATCAGGTACATCCTCTGCTCTTTGCCATTGGGTCCATCCTCTGCTCTCTGCCATCAGGTCCATCCTCTACTCTTTGCCATTGGGTCCATCCTGAACTAAGAGGCTTTGCTGGGTCCTCATAAAAATAGCTGCAGTAATAAAATAACCACAGGAAGTCCATAGTCCAAAGGCACACATTCAGTATTTCACAACCGTTAGAACCCGTCCTGCTACTCTCTGGTCCATCCTTTACTCTCTGCCACCGGGTCCATCCTCTGCTCTCTGCCATCGGGTCCATCCTCTGCTCTCCGCCATCGGGTCCATCCTCTGCTCTCTACTCTCCGCCATCGGGTCCATCCTCTGCTCTCTGCCATCAGGTCCATCTTCTGCTCTCCGCCATCGGGTCCATCATCTGCTCTCTGCCATCGGGTCCATCCTCTGCTCTCTCTGCCATCAGGTACATCCTCTACTCTTTGCCATTGGGTCCATCCTCTGCTCTCTGCCATCAGGTCCATCCTCTACTCTTTGCCATTGGGTCCATCCTGAACTAAGAGGCTTTGCTGGGTCCTCATAAATATAGCTGCAGTAATAAAATAATCACAGGAAGTCCATAGTCCAAAGGCACACATTCAGTATTTCACAACCGTTAGAACCCGTCCTGCTACTCTCTGGTCCATCCTTTACTCTCTGCCATCGGGTCCATCCTCTGCTCTCTGCCATCAGGTCCATCCTTTACTCTCTGCCATCGGGTCCATCCTTTACTCTCTGCCATCGGGTCCATCCTCTGCTCTCTGCCATCGGGTCCATCCTCTGCTCTCTGCCATCGGGTCCATCCTTTACTCTCTGCCATCGGGTCCATCCTCTGCTCTCTCTGCCATCGGGTCCATCCTTTACTCTCTGCCATCGGGTCCATCCTCTGCTCTCTGCCATCGGGTCCATCCTCTGCTCTCGGCCATCGGGTCCATCCTCTGCTGTCTCTGCCATCGGGTCCATCCTCTGCTCCCTCTGCCATCGGGTCCATCCTCTGCTCTCGGCCATCGGGTCCATCCTCTGCTGTCTCTGCCATCGGGTCCATCCTCTGCTCTCGGCCACCGGGTCCATCCTCTGCCATTTGCCACTTGGTCCATCGTCTGCTCTTTGCCATCAGGTACATCCTCTACTATTTGCCATCGGGTCCATCCTCTACTCTTTGCCACTTGGTCCATCCTCTGCTCTTTGCCATCAGGTACATCCTCTACTCTTTGCCATCGGGTCCATCCTCTGCTCTCTGCCATCAGGTCCATCTTCTGCTCTCCGCCATCGGGTCCATCATCTGCTCTCTGCCATCGGGTCCATCCTCTGCTCTCTCTGCCATCAGGTACATCCTCTACTCTTTGCCATTGGGTCCATCCTCTGCTCTCTGCCATCAGGTCCATCTTCTGCTCTCTGCATCGGGTCCATTGTCTGCTCTCTGCCATCGGGTCCATCCTCTGCTCTCTCTGCCATCGGGTCCATCCTCTGCTCTCTCTGCCATCAGGTCCATCCTCTACTCTTTGCCATTGGGTCCATCCTGAACTAAGAGGCTTTGCTGGGTCCTCATAAAAATAGCTGCAGTAATAAAATAATCACAGGAAGTCCATAGTCCAAAGGCACACCTTCAGGATTTCACAACCGTTATAACCCGTTCTGCATCATGCCACCTCCCTCCATCCAAACAGCTGAAACCGGTTCTTTTGCCTCTTAATCTTGGAGAATTCGAGCTGAGACACAAACAGAGCCTGGAGAAGGATGAGACACATGGGGACCAGCTGAGTAAGGCCCCTCCACCCCCTGCCTACCTCTGAATTCTTGGGAATGAACAGAAGCAGCTGCCAGGAGGAACAGAGGCACGGCAGAGAATACCTACTCTGATCCTCTGTAGATCCAGTCAAATAGAAATCCTTTCAATCAGGTTTTGGAGTTGGTACAGTCCAGATAGGCTAGCCAACCAGAGCAACTCCAGGATGCTACAACCCCATGCCCCCAATGAGTTCCACACTCTCCTCCAAGAAACCTGCTTTTTAGACCACCTCCTGACAGACCTGAATGAAACCAGGACTATCAGAACTTCTGGCTTTAGTTTGATTCCAGCTGTTCTGTTTGTTAGGTATGACAAAGAATGTTAGAGCAGAACCCTAGAGACCCAGAACACAGCTCAAAGAAGAAAGTTCTGGAGAATAGTTAGATTCTTGTAGAAGAGGCGTCAGCTACCTCTGGAGGAGCTGCAGAGATCAGCGCTTCACGTCAGAGAACCTAAAGCTGTACAGGTCAACTTAGATAAAACCATCAGAGGAATTTGGGTTGATGTTGGTCACAAGTTGAGCAAAGGAGGTTAGACTTTAGACTTAGACAACTTTTATTGATATTTTGTATATGCAGAGTATATACCAAACGGCATTTCTTTTAGTACAGCTCTCAGACAGTAAATTATCATTTTCATTTCTTAAAGTTCAGCAGTGATTAAATGTAAACACTGTGGGAGAAAAAACATGGTGTAAAGCAACAGATTGATACGGAAGTTCAGAGCATTAATATACTTTATATGGTGCAAGTATGTAGTATTGTTGGTTTGGTGTCATCAGTGTGATGCAGAGTCTGGGACATGATTCAGAGTTTTCTCAACAGTTCATCAGTCTGGTGGTAGTGGGGAAGAAGCTGCTGCAGAACCTGCTGGACCTGCATTGAATGCTGTTATTGTGACTTTATATTCAATTTCCACCCAGGTTGGACGCCATATTAATGCTGTGATTAACTGTTCAATTATATTCCCAGCCAACTGGGAATTTATGTTTCTGATACTTTAAGATGCTTATTGCCCTCCCCTGTAGGGGTGGTAAATATCTTATTTAATCAGATATTATTTCAGCTGTTATATGCTGTTTATGACACACAGTCCTACTAACTGTGTGTTAGAACAATAGATGAAAGAGTGATTCGAGCTCTAATCATGGTCAAACAGTTATTTCTGCACAGACATGGAATAAATTCACCACAACTTCTGTTCAAAATATAAGATTTTATTAACAAAAATCATTCAGCTCCAAGTCAAACATATTAACACTCTCAACTAAGACTAGTAAAACTCAACTAAACTAAACAAATACTATGTACAAAGAGGAAGGGGAAAACGGTTGAAAAACAGATTACAGTTTAAGATGGATTCTGTGTTTGAAACCAAAGTTTATCTGGAAGAATTTGGGATCTGATCAAATTAGCTTTTCACTAATTTAGAGGAATTGAAATGTTTTCAGACCAATTCACAATGCAAATCCATGAAGTGAATAAAACATTATTTGGCCAAATAATGTTTTATTGAATGATTTGCTTAATCAAGAACCAATAACCTTTAGCTAAATGATTCTTTACCCTCTTTGAAATAGCTAGCAGCGAATAGACATCAGGATTCCACTAAATGACTCTTGGTCAGACTTGGTAATGGAAATGTAACGAGCATCTGAGGAACACATGAACACTAATGTTATATCAGTGTTTAAATCCTTAGTGAATAAAGCTGGTCTAAGCTTTAGCAACAGCTCAACACACGTTTCTATAGCATAGCGTAGCATGCAGTCCATCCTGTTAGCTTGTCTTTACTCAGCAGTAAACACGTGATCTGATTAACATCATCAAAAAACATATTATTTGTTCTGTCCTTAATTGTTCCAGACCTGCAAACCTGTGTTCATGTCTATTTGGAAGGCTTGAGTTTCATTCAGCTGCAGCTCTGCAGGCAGGTTAACAGCAGAACGGGGGGGTGGCAAGTCACTCCTTTGGAGGCGTTCCTGTGGAGGCACTTGGCTGAGAAGGGGGGTAGCAGAGGTCTTACAGCTTTTTATGAGCCAAAACTGCATCTTCTGGTTCCCTTGTCAGTTTCACACGGTTTTATTTCTGATAGCAAGGAGTAGCTAGCCTAGGCTAGCGCTAGCTTAGCATTGCTATGGCTTCTCTCTCTCCCTCCCTTGACTCTTTTCCAACTCTTCCTTCTTCCTCTCCTCTCTCCTGCTCTCTGTGTCAGATGTTCAGTTATTCCTCTGCCTCCTTTAGTGATAATGGGATGTGTAATAAGTGTAGTATTTTTGTAGCTTTGGAGGCGAGGGTGTCAGAGTTAGAATCCAGGCTTCAGGCTGTTGAACATCCAGGAGTTAAAGTAGGCCCCCCACGTAGCTGTCCTCCAAAAGTGCCTGAGCAGCCAGGCGATTGGGTAACTGTACGCAGAAAGCGTAGTCGTGGATCTCTGCCCACTGGTCACCACCAACCCGTTCACGTTTCTAACCGGTTTTCCCCACTCAGTGACACACCCACTGAGAAGCCCACTCTGGTTATTGGCAGCTCCATAGTCAGAAACGTGGCATTAGAGACACCAGGGACCATAGTCACATGTTTGCCGGGGGCCAGAACGGGCGACATCAAATCCTACCTGAAACTGCTGGCTAAGGATAAGGTTAAATACAGTAAGATTGTTATTCACGCTGGTGGTAATGACACCCGGTTATGCCCATCGGAGGTCACTAAAATTAGTGTTGCTTCGGTGTGTAAGTTTGCCAAAAAAATGTGGGACTCCCCTCCCTGATCTGACCAGTGATGACATGTTTAGCCGCATGTCGTCATTCAACCGCTGGTTGTCTAGGTGGTGTCCTGAAAACAACGTGGGCTACATTAATAATTGGCAATCCTTTTGGGGAAAGCCTGGTCTGATTCGGAGAGACGGCATCCATCCCACTTTGGATGGTGCAGCTCTTCTTTCTAGGAATCTGGCCACATTTATTAGTCCTCCAAAACCCTGACCCCCCAGGGTGCAGACCAGGAAGCAGAGTTGTAGTTTAACACACATCTCTGCAGCTTCTCTACTGTTACCCACTCTTTACTCCATCCAGACAGTGTCTTGCCCACGACCAAAATCTAATAAATTAGCAAAGATTCCCAAAGGAGTAAATCATGATAATCTAATTAAAATCAAAATAACTCCAATTGGGGAAAAAGTTAAAACAATTAAATGCGGTCTGTTTAACATAAGATCGCTTTCCTCTAAAAGTCTGCTAGTTAATGACTTGATTTGTGATAATCACATTGACTTGTTTTGCCTTACAGAAACCTGGCTGCAGCAAGAGGATTATGTGAGCATAAACGAGGCAACTCCTTCAAGCTATTTAAATTTTCACATACCCAGAAGTTCTGGGCGAGGAGGAGGAGTAGCAACAATCTTCCAGTCTGACTTACTGATTACTCCCAAAACAGTTAATACCTACAACTCTTTTGAACATTTAACCCTTAATTTCCCTCATCCAAATTTCAAGGCAAGAAAACCTCTTCTTTTTGTAACTTTGTATCGTCCACCAGGTCCTTACTCTGAATTTTTAGATGAGTTTTCAGAGTTCCTTTCTGATTTGGTATTAAATACTGACAGGGTCATCATAGTGGGAGATTTTAACATCCATGCTGACATTGAAGGCGATAGCTTAAGAGCAGCCTTTAATGCTATCTTAGACACTATTGGCTTTGTTCAAAATGTGAATAGTCCCACACATTCTCATCTTCATACTTTGGATCTTGTGCTGACATACGGCATAGAATGTGAAGAAATAACAGTATTTCCTCACAACCCTGTCCTCTCTGACCACTTTCTAATAACCTTCAGGATTACTTTAACAGAGTTCTCCTCCCCCAAAAGAAGGTTACATTTTAGTAGATCTTTATCAGATAGTGCAGTTATAAATTTTAAAGAATCTGTTTCACTTTCTCTCTCCTCTGTGTCGCTGAGCAGTGCTGCAGAGTGCAAAAGCATAGCTTATTCCCCTTCACAGGTTGATGATTTTGTTGATGGGGTTGCTAGTTCTCTGCGTACTGCCTTAGACAACGCAGCTCCTTTGAAAATGAAAACCGTTAAAAATAGAAAGCTTGCTCCTTGGTTTAATGCAGAGCTGCGTACTTTGAAGCAAAATGCTAGGAAACTGGAGAGAAAATATCGCTCCACAGGCCTACGGGAATCCTTCCTAGTCTGGAAAAATGGTTTACTGCTGTATAAGAGGACCCTTTGTAAAGCAAGAGCAGCATACTTCTCCTCATTAATAGAGGAGAATAAGAATAATCCTAGATTTCTTTTTAATACAGTTGCCAAACTCACCCAGAGCCATAGCTCAGTTGAACCGTCCATTCCACCTGCTCTTAGCAGCAATGATTTTATGGGATTCTTTATAAATAAGATTGATCTTATTAAAAATAAGATCATAAGCACTCCTCTATCTGTGATTGGTTTATCTCTGGAGGGGGGGCTAGCATCTGAGCTAGTCATGGAATCTGAACCGGGTTTAGACTGCTTTGATCCAGTTGAACTTTCTGAATTAGCAAAACTATTGTCTTCATCTAAGCCTTCAACTTGTATGTTAGATCCAGTTCCAACCAGGTTATTTAAGGAGGTATTCCCTTTGATCTCCTCCTCCATTTTAGATGTGATTAATCTATCTCTGTTACAGGGATATGTACCTAAAGCTTTTAAGGTTGCTGTAATTAAACCTCTGCTTAAGAAACCGTCTCTTGACCCAGATGACTTGGTCAATTATAGACCCATATTCAATTATATAAAGAATTATATATTCAATTCAATTCAGTTTATTTATATAGCGCCAAATTCACAACACATGTCATCTCAAGGCACTTTACAGTTCAACCAGATCATACAGTCAAATTGATACAAAGTTTTCCATCTAAGGAAAACCAGTTGATTGCATCGACTCATTGACTCTTCAGCAATCCCTCACACTAAGCATGCTTCTAGCGACAGTGGAGAGGAAAAACTCCCTTTGAACAGGAAGAAACCTCCAGCAGAACCAGGCTCAGTGTGAGCGGCCATCTGCTGAGGCCCACTGGGGTTCAAGGAGACAGAAGCAGACATAGAAAAAGAATCATAGATACAAAAAGCAGCTGTAAAAGGCGGCCCCGTCCAGGAAACACACAGCCAGGCAGACGAGCTCCGAGCCAGCTCCAATGTCAGAGGATGAAGAGAGCACATCCACCCAGCCACGGCCAGAGAAACAGGACCACACTGGAAAACAGGCCAATCTCCAACATCTACAAACAAGGGTGTTGATGGAAGCAGCACAGCTGATGTTTCTTTCCAGGATGACGTCACAGCCAAACAGGAACAGACGAGGCATATCCAATCTTACTTTTCTATCTAAAACTAGTCCATGCATTTGTTACTTCAAGGCTGGACTATTGTAATTCTTTACTATCAGGAAGTCCACAAACTGTAGTTAAAAGCCTTCAGCTGATCCAAAATGCTGCAGCCAGAGTTCTGATGAAAATGAAAAAGAGAGATCATATCTCTCCTATCCTGGCTTCTCTTCATTGGCTTCCTGTTAAATCCAGAATAGAATTTAAAATCCTCATTCTCACATATAAAGCCTTAAATGGCCAAGCTCCATCTGATATCAGAGATCTGATTGTTCCTTATGTTCCTAACAGAGCACTTCGCTCTCAATCTGCAGGTTTACTAGTGGTTCCTAGAATTTCTAAAAGTAGAATGGGAGGCAGATCTTTTAGTTATCAGGCTCCTCTCCTGTGGAACCAACTACCAGTTTTAGTCCGTGAGGCAGACACCCTGTCTACTTTTAAGACTAGGCTTAAAACTTTCCTTTTTGATAAAGCTTCTAGTTAGAGTGGCTCAGGTTATCCTGATCTATCTCTATAGTTCTGCTGCTATAGGCTTAGACTGCTGGAGGACATAGGGACCCCTTTTTCATCATTCTGCTTCATTCTATCTCTATTCTCCCACTCTGCAGAATCTGTTAGTTCAATCTCTAACCTTCTGCTCTCTCTGCTTTTTCTCATAGTAGCTTCATCTGGTCTGTTCCTGTTTGGCTGTGACTCCATCCTGGAGAGAAATATCAGCTGTGCTGCTGCCATCAACACCTTTGTTTCTAGATGTTGGAGCTTGGCCTGTTTTCCAGTGTAGTCCTGTTTCTCTGACTGTGACTAACTGGATGTGCTCTCTTCATCCTCTGACATGGGAGCTGGCTCGGAGCTCGTCTGCCTGGCTGTGTGTTTCCTGGACGGGGCCGCCTGTGGAGCTGGTTGACAGTTGCCTTTTGTATCTATGCTTCTTTTTCTATGTCTGCTTCTGTCTCCTTGAACCCCAGTGGGCCTCAGCAGATGGCCGCTCACACTGAGCCTGGTTCTGCTGGAGGTTGCTTCCTGTTCAAAGGGAGTTTTTCCTCTCCACTGTCGCTACAAGCATGCTTAGTGTGAGGGATTGCTGAAGAGTCAATGAGTCGATGCAATCAGCTGGTTTTCCTTAGATAGAAAACTTTGAATCAATCTGACTGGATGATCTGGTGAACTGGAAAGTACCTTGAGATGAAGTGTGCTGTGAATTGGCGCTATAGAAACAAACTGAATTGAATTGGATTAATTAGAACACCCTCCTTCTATAGAGCACCCTCCTTCTATAGAGCACCCTCCCCCTATAGAGCGCCCTCCTTCTATAGAGCACCCTCTCCCTATAGAGCGCCCTCCTTCTATGGAGCACCCTCCTTTTATAGAGAACCCTCCTTCTATAGAGCACCCTCCCCCTATAGAGCGCCCTCCTTCTATGGAGCACCCTCCTTTTATAGAGAACCCTCCTTCTATAGAGCACCCTCCCCCTATAGAGCGCCCTCCTTCTATAGAGCACCCTCCTTTTATAGAGAACCCTCCTTTTATAGAGAACCCTCCTTCCATGGGGCACCCTCCCCCTATAGAGCACCCTCCCCCTATAGAGCACCCACCCCCTATAGAGCACCCACCCCCTATAGAGCACCCACCCCCTGTGGAGCACCCTCCTTCTATAGAGCACCCTCCCCCTATAGAGCGCCCTCCTTCTATGGAGCACCCTCCTTTTATAGAGAACCCTCCTTCTATAGAGCTTTCTCTCCCTATAGAGCGCCCTCCTTCTATGGAGCACCCTCCTTTTATAGAGAACCCTCCTTCTATAGAGCACCCTCCCCCTATAGAGCGCCCTCCTTCTATGGAGCACCCTCCTTTTATAGAGAACCCTCCTTCTATAGAGCACCCTCCCCCTATAGAGCGCCCTCCTTCAATAGAGGACCCTCCGTCTATAGAGCACCCTCCCCCTATAGAGCGCCCTCCTTCAATAGAGGACCCTCCGTCTATGGAGCACACTCCTCCTATAGGGCACCCTCCTTCTATAGAGCACCCTCCCTCTATAGAGCACCTTCCTTCTATGGAGCACCTTCCGTCTACAGAGCACCCTCCCTCCAGAACATGCTCCTTAAAATCATGCCTCTCTCAGGTCTTGTTCTGAGTCTTTATTGTGACTTTGGTCTCTTTCCTCAGATATTGACCTTCTGCTGGAGATAGTGTTTTAGTTCCTTTTGTTTGAGATGTAACCTTTGTTTATGTGGTAGAACCAGACACAGGGTTCTCTGCTGTCTTCACCCTGCCTGTGCTTGTTGTTCTTCTAGCTTTGAACTGTTTACAGCTGAAACACGCTGTGATGGTAACATTCCTGTGAACGAAACTCCAGATTGTCATGCTCCAACAAGACAGACTCCCACCTCCACTAAGCGCATACCAGCACTTTCAGGAGCTATTGTGTAAGTTCCTGGACATGCTCAGACAGCACGCAGCCACCTCACAGGCCACCACAAACTCTCTGTTAGGACACATTTCAGACGGGATTATCACACATTATAAACCCAGGAGGAATCCAACCTTTGCTTTGGTTCTTCAAGGAGCACAAATACTCAAAACTCTTCTGGAAACTCATGAAGTTTTTTAGGAAGTGAATATTAAAGTTTGAAGTACTGACATGACTTACATTTAAATGATGGAAAAATATAAGCACTTCAAACTTAAATATTCAAACTTCCTCAAAAACCCTAACCCTAGTATTCTGAACGTATTCTAGTGGTGGTGGTGGGGAGGTGAGGCTGCTGTCCCACTGAGGGGTTCTGGCTGGATTAGGCTAATTCAGAGCGAGTCAGAAAGAGACTGAACAAACTGGTGAGAAAGGCCGTTTCTGTCCAAGGCTGCAGAGGCTGAGGAGGGAGCTGTCCAAGCTTCCATCCATCATGGACGCCACCTTCCACCCTCTGCAGCAGACTGGAGAGGAGCTGAGCAGCTCCTTTAGTCAAAGACTTTTACAGCCTGTTTGGAAAAAGGAGCACTACTGCAGGTCATTGATTCCTGCTGCAACCAGACTCTACAATGAGACGCTACAACCACAATAACTGCTGCTATGGAGAATAATTACTATTTAATACTCTGTGAAATAACCTGTTTCTCTATATGTGACACCCACTGCAATAACTATAAATATTAATACCGATCTATATATCACCTTGACTATATATAGATGGGTATTATACTGATGGGTGGTCCAAAGACCACCTGGATCCTTGGACAACCTGGATCCATGTTGGACCACCTGGATCCTCGGACCACCTGGATCCTTGTTGGACCACCTGGATCCTTGGTGGACCGCCTGGATCCTGGGTGGACCGCCTGGATCCTTGGACCACCTGGATCCTTGGACCACCTGGATCCTTGTTGGACCACCTGGATCCTTGGTGGACCGCCTGGATCCTGGGTGGACCGCCTGGATTCTTGGACCACCTGGATCCTTGGATCACCTGGATCCTTGTTGGATCGCCTGGATCCTTGGATCACCTGGATCCTTGTTGGACCACCTGGATCCTTAGACCAACTGGATCCTTGGAATACCTGGTTCCTTGGACCACCTGGTTCCTTGGGACACCTTGATCCTTGGGTCACCTGGATCCTTGGACCACCTGGATCAATGGACCACCTGGACCCTCGGACCACCTGGATCCTTAGACCATCTGGATCCTTGGACCACCTGGTTCCTTGGGACACCTTGATCCTTGGGCCACCTGGATCCATGGACCACCTGGATCCTTGGACCACCTGGATCCATGGACCACCTGGATCCTTGGACCACCTGGATCCTTGGACCACCTGGATCCATGGACCACCTGGATCCTTGGACCACCTGGATCAATGGACCACCTGGACCCTCGGACCACCTGGATCCTTGGACCACCTGGATCCATGGACCACCTGGATCCTTGGACCACCTGGATCCATGGACCACCTGGACCCTCTGACCACCTGGATCCTTGGACCACCTGGATCCATGGACCACCTGGATCCTTGGGCCACCTGGATCCATGGACCACCTGGATCCATGGACCACCTGGATCCTTGGACCACCTGGATCAATGGACCACCTGGACCCTCGGACCACCTTGATCCTTGGGCCACCTGGATCCATGGACCACCTGGATCCTTGGACCACCTGGATCCATGGACCACCTGGATCCTTGGACCACCTGGATCAATGGACCACCTGGACCCTCGGACCACCTTGATCCTTGGGCCACCTGGATCCTTGGACCACCTGGATCCTTGGACCACCTGGATCCATGGACCACCTGGATCAATGGACCACCTGGACCCTCGGACCACCTGGATCCTTGGACCACCTGGATCCATGGACCACCTGGATCCTTGGACCACCTGGATCCATGGACCACCTGGACACTCTGACCACCTGGATCCTTGGACCACCTGGATCCATGGACCACCTGGATCCATGGACCACCTGGAGCCTTGGACCACCTGGATCCTTGGGCCACCTGGATCCATGGACCACCTGGATCCTTGGACCACCTGGATCCATGGACCACCTGGACACTCTGACCACCTGGATCCTTGGACCACCTGGACACTCTGACCACCTGGATCCTTGGACCACCTGGATCCATGGACCACCTGGATCCATGGACCACCTGGAGCCTTGGACCACCTGGATCCTTGGGCCACCTGGATCCTTGGGCCACCTATAGGCAGGATCTTCTGTTCCCCTTTAAAGGGGTTGGGGTAGCGATGATAGTTCGGAAGGAATCAACTCAACCTCACCAATTCATCCAGACCAACAATTCCCTCTAATGACCCCCCCATTCAGAGACATAGACAGGTATGGGGCATTTCCTAAACTAAAACCAGGCTTAGTTGGGCTGCTGGATAAAACCTGGAACTAAACGCTGTTTCTGACATTTTGGATTGAAAAAACTTCCTGGATGGAAGAGAAACGTTTTCAAACTGGGAAACAAAGTCCAGTGTTTTTTTTTTACTATTTTGCAGGTTCTCTTTAACGTTTGTTTGGAGCTGATAGAACTAAACTGAGTGTGATGCAATCTTTGGAAGCTCCTCCGTTTGAAGCTCTCAGGGCAGCGTGACCATGGGGGAGCTGGACCTTACTGCAGTGAGAGACGTTTGCAGTTTACTCTCACTACTCATGAGCCAGGAGGAAGACATTCATCATCTTCCATCCTTTGTAAAAATGGCCATCAGATGTTATTCTACCTGAAAAATTCTCAGCTAGATCCTTTATTTTTCCTCAGTGAGGAAATTCATGTGTGACAGCGATAAGGAACAGAAAACCAGAGAAATAATATGGGACTGGATTTCAATCAGCACCTACGATGCCAGAGCGACGTCCTGCAGACAGCTGGAGATCAGTCCAGTCAGCTGCAGACTGTCTCCCAGAAAACTCCACCTGTTTGGAGCAGCTGGTTCTGAAGTCTAGGAGGAAGGATCTGCTTTGTGTGTCTAGGATGCAGCAGCAGAGCTGATCTCAGGAGGAGATGGACCTGGGTCGTCTCTGAACCAATAAATCAAACGTAGAAAAAGAAAGAAAACCAGAAGAAAAGAGATGAAATAAAGACCTGATCAGTCAGACGTTAGTCTGTTTAGGATCTGTGTCCAGACAGAGGAGTGCTCTGGTTCTGTCTGCTGAGGCTGGGCCCAAATGGATCAGTCACAGCTGGGACCACAACTTCTCATTAATCATGATATTTTTTCCATTTTCACTGGATTCTTTTCTTGTGTGGCTTCTAGTAGCAGTAGAGCTTTTATTCTCAGAGTTTATCCGTTCATCTAACAGGAAGACCTGCTGCAGGACCCGCCGTTCCACATGTTGACCTGAAGCTGGTCTTGGCTCCTGAGAACTTCTGAGCTTTTCTCCTTATCAGCTGCTGCAGCGTGTTCTGATTAGCCTCCTGCATTTCCTTCTCTGCAGCTCTGCTGAAAAGGTTCTGGGAGTCCTGGAAGCAGGTCTGCATGGCCGTCTGGATGGGATTCTATCCCTGCTTTATCTAGAACCTGGCTTCCTGTCTTCTGCTGAATGTGTTTCCGTCATTGTGAGGTCCGGGACGTTCTTCCTCTGTTTACATTCCCGAGGCTCCGTCCAGTGCAGCTCATATCTGTGTCCCTGCAAACCAGCGTTTACTCCATGGAGCGCTGAACAGGAGCTGCTGAACCGTTTGGTTCTGTCCTCCTGCCCACAGATATCTGTGACTAATGGGAGATGACTGAACTGTTGCCGTGACGCTCAAACCGCTAAAATCTGCTGCTGTGGAGCTTCTGGGAGTCTAAACGTTCAGTTCATGAAGGAGCTCCACGGTGGGAACAAAAGACTCTCAGCCTTCCATGGATGCATTCTAGAGTCAATTTCTATGCTGCTTATAGCTGGCAGGCTGAGTGGAAATGGAGGAAAATGATGCTGGTCACTGGAAACGGCCCATCAAGTAGAAAAGCTCCTCTAAAGATCAACTGGCAGGAATGTGGTTGTTACTAAGTAGGAGCTAAAAATAGGCATATCTGACCTCCATTAGGAGCTAAGAAGGGACAGCGCTGGGGGTGGTGGGGGTGGGGGGGGTTGGTTCAGTGGAGAACTGGAAAATCTGAAAAAAGACTTTAAAGACTTTAAAGTTTGCAGAATGGTGTTTGTTGTCTTTGTCTCAGCATGGAGCCCCAGAGAGATCAGCGCAGCGATGAAGGTCACAGATTGAAAGTCCTTTTTAAAGCTACATTCTCCACTCTAATTATAGAGCAGCACAGATATTTGGCTCTTTAGAAACAAAACATGCTCCATGGTTCATACAGTATAGCTGAACACACACTGCCTGAAGGAGGATATCAGAGAAAAGTTTATTCAGTCTGAACCAATTCTGAGTCATTATGCAAATATGATCGTATATATTGATCAGCTCTAGTTTATTGTTTTCTATCTCAAGAAGTAGCAGGAGATTCTATCAAGTCATTAACTTTTAGCAGATGGATGGATGTCTAATCAGTCAAGGCATTGACTTTACAGGATGAGCGGTTAGAGACAGTAGATATTGACTCTTCAGCAATCCCTCACACTAAGCATGCTTGTAGCGACAGTGGAGAGGAAAAACTCCCTTTGAACAGGAAGAAACCTCCAGCAGAACCAGGCTCAGTGTGAGCGGCCATCTGCTGAGGCCCACTGGGGTTCAAGGAGACAGAAGCAGACATAGAAAAAGAATCATAGATACAAAAGGCAACTGTCAACCAGCTCCACAGGCGGCCCCGTCCAGGAAACACACAGCCAGGCAGACGAGCTCCGAGCCAGCTCCCATGTCAGAGGATGAAGAGAGCACATCCAGTTAGTCACAGTCAGAGAAACAGGACTACACTGGAAAACAGGCCAAGCTCCAACATCTAGAAACAAGGGTGTTGATGGCAGCAGCACAGCTGATATTAATCCCATGCTGTCTAATAACTCTACCAATTGGGAGCATGTATAAAGTACAGAGAATTGGTCCTAGCACTGATCCCTGTGGTACTCCACAGGTAACCTTTGAGCATGAGGAAGATCTGTCATTAACATGAACAAACTGAAATAGATCAGATTACTCCTCTAGAACCGATGGAGATGAAGACGATGATGGACAGCATCCTCTTCATCAGACTGTTAGACACCAACAGAGGGTCTTCAGTCAGAGGCTGATCCAGATCTGCTGTAGACAGACCTCTACAGGAGATCCTTCCTATCTAAAGCATCAACATCTACAACAGCTGGATTTTAAAAAAGAAAACATGAGTTCTTTCAACATTTAATTCTCTTTGGGATTTATAAAGTATTTCTGAAGTGAAGTCAATTGAACATGTTGTCGTGGCGACCACCGAAGGGGACTGTTGTTGAGTTTTCCATTCTGTGAGTTCAGTAAAGTGGTGGGAAAGCATGTTGTGGAGCAGAATAACAATTAGTGTGAATGCAGGAACATTAGTCCTCATTGAGCATGCTAAGCTGCTCCTACAGTCCATTCACAGACAGCTGACTCATACTGCTGACTCAGCAAAAAGCCCAGATCTGCTCTGTCCAGGACTGAGACCATCTGAATCCATGACTGAAGGCTGTGAAAGGAACGATTCATGGATGTTATGGACATGATGAAAGGGACAGACGGCCTTTAGTCTTCCTGTTGCCTGGTTCCTCCTGTCGTCTGTCCAGAGAATGCAGCTGTGTTGTTTTTCAGGAAAAGAACAACAAGGAGAGCAGCGTTTTCCTCCCCTCTCTGGGGAGAGTTCAGGTTCTGCTATGTAGATGGAAACTTTCACACCATGGAGCCCAGCTCCCAGGAGGCCTAAGGTTCCTCAGCTCGGCTCTAATGAAGACCACCGGACCCCGGTGGTCTTCATTAGAGCCCAAAGACTGTGACCCTCTCCTCCTGAATCTCCCCAGACCACCAGAAAGACACCTCCATTCTGTCCGTAGCAGCTCTGTGCCGGACCCCCGGGCAGCTCTGTGGGCTCCAGTGGGAAGGGCAGGGGCCAGTCAGACTGTGATGGCCCCCCCACAGGAACAGGATCACCTTTGGTCTGTTTCTCAGAGCACAGCTGCTGGTTATGTAAGGACTTCCTGATGCGTCTACAGATGGTTAGGTTCATTCGTCTTAATTATTCCGTATTCAGCAGGTTTTCTCCTCGTTTGCTATATTGATGCTGATTTTCATTTGTTTTTCATTTCTGTCTCTCAGATTGTTTTCAAAGTCAAATGTCTCAACATGATTTCACTGTGGTCTCAAAAAGCTGAAAACTATTCACATACAATAGCAGTCATTGACGAACCAGAAGGAAACCAGAAAGGACGTGGTAATGATGCAGTCTGAGAAAAACAGGTAGAGACGTGGTGCAAAAGCCTTCAGCTGATCCAAAATGCTGCAGCCAGAGTTCTGATGAAAATGAAAAAGAGAGATCATATCTCTCCTATCCTGGCTTCTCTTCATTGGCTTCCTGTTAAATCCAGAATACAATTTAAAATCCTCCTTCTCACATATAAAGCCTTAAATGGCCAAGCTCCATCTGATATCAGAGATCTGATTGTTCCTTATGTTCCTAACAGAGCACTTCGCTCTCAATCTGCAGGTTTACTAGTGGTTCCTAGAACTTCTAAAAGTAGAATGGGAGGCAGATCTTTTAGTTATCAGGCTCCTCTCCTGTGGAACCAACTACCAGTTTTAGTCCGTGAGGCAGACACCCTGTCTACTTTTAAGGCTAGGCTTAAAACTTTCCTTTTTGATAAAGCTTCTAGTTAGAGTGGCTCAGGTTATCCTGATCTATCTCTATAGTTCTGCTGCTATAGGCTTAGACTGCTGGAGGACATAGGGACCCCTTTTTCATCATTCTATCTCTATTCTCCCACTCTGCAGAATTTACTGGGAAAACAATAATTTCAGAATATTAATCCTAAAATAAAAGATTCCAAACACACATTAGTACACAAACAAACAGGATAAAATCTCAGGCTTTTATAACTGGTTAGATCTTAACCTAGAGTGGATGAACATTACGTTCATTTTTAGATTCAATTAATTTACCTAAATGAGGATCAAAACAAAGGTCTCATTCGAGAAGTAACTGAAGTAGAAATAAAAAAAAACATCTGTGTCTAGAGCTAAAAAAAACTACTAAGAAACTCTGTTGTTTTTCTTATTTTTACCAAAGTGTGAACATCGGAGCCCTAATGATGGAGTGAAGCAGGCAGTTTACTCAGATCCGTTGCTCTAGATAGCAGCTGAGCTGCACTACTGAAGTCATCAGAATTCAATTCAATTCAATTCAATTCAGTTTATTTATATAGCGCCAAATTCACAACACATGTCATCTCAAGGCACTTTACAGTTCAACCAGATCATACAGTCAAATTGATACAAAGTTTTCTATCTAAGGAAAACCAGTTGATTGCATTGACTCATTGACTCAAATACAATCCCTCACACTAAGCATGCTTGTAGCGACAGTGGAGAGGAAAAACTCCCTTTTAACAGGAAGAAACCTCCAGCAGAACCAGGCTCAGTGTGAGCGGCCATCTGCCAAGGCCGACTGGGGTTCAAGGAGACAGAAGCAGAGATACAAGAAGCAGAGATACAAAAAGCAGCTGTAAAAGGCGGCCCCGTCCAGGAAACACACAGCCAGGCAGACGAGCTCCAAGGCAGCTCCCATGCCAGAGGATGAAGAGAGCACATCCACCCAGCCACGGCCAGAGAAACAGGACCACACTGGAAGACAGGCCGATCTCCAACATCTACAAACAAGGGTGTTGATGGAAGCAGCACAGCTGATGTTTCTTTCCTGGATGACGTCACAGCCAAACAGGAACAGACGAGGCAAAGCTACTCTGAGGAAAAGCAGAGAGAGCAGAAGGTTAGAGATTGAACTAACAGATTCTGCAGAGTGGGAGAATAGAGATAGAATGAAGCAGAATGATGAAATGGGGGTCCCTATGTCCTCCAGCAGTCTAAGCCTATAGCAGCATAACTATAGAGAGAGAGCTCAGGATAACCTGAGCCACCCTAACTATAAGCTTTATCAAAAAGGAAAGTTTTAAGCCTAGTCTTAAAAGTAGACAGGGTGTCTGCCTCACGGACTAAAACTGGTAGTTGGTTCCACAGGAGAGGAGCCTGATAACTAAAATATCTGCCTCCCATTCTACTTTTAGAAATTCTAGGAACCACTAGTAAACCGGCAGATTGAGAGCGAAGTGCTCTGTTAGCAACATAAGGAACAATCAGATCTCTGATATCAGATGGAGCTTGGCCATTTAAGGCTTTATATGTGAGAAGGAGGATTTTAAATTCTATTCTGGATTTAACAGGAAGCCAATGAAGAGAAGCCAGGATAGGAGAGATATGATCTCTCTTTTTCATTTTCATCAGAACTCTGGCTGCAGCATTTTGGATCAGCTGAAGGCTTTTAACTACAGTTTGTGGACTTCCTGATAGTAAAGAATTACAATAGTCCAGCCTTGAAGTAACAAATGCATGGACTAGTTTCTCAGCATCACCCCTGGACAGGAGATTTCTCATTTTTGCAATGTTCCTCAGATGAAAGAAGGAAATTCTAGAAACCTCTTTGATCTGGGATTTAAATGACAGGTCCTGATCAAAAATAACACCAAGATTTTTTACTTTATTATCTGAAATCAGTTTAATCCCATCCAAATGAAGTGACTGGCTAATCAGCTTCTTTTTCAGAGACTCTGGTCCAAAGACTATAACTTCTGTTTTGTCTGCATTCAGAAGCAGAAAGTTAACAGTCATCCAGGTTTTTATGTCTTCAAGACATGCCGGTAATCTATGTAATGGGTTAGCTTCATCTGGATTTATAGACAGATATAGCTGGGTATCATCAGCATAACAGTGGAAATTAATCCCATGCTGTCTAATAACTCTACCGATTGGGAGCATGTATAAAGTAAAGAGAATTGGTCCTAGCACTGATCCCTGTGGTACTCCACAGGTAACCTTTGAGCGTGTTGAAGATCTATCATTAACATAAACAAACTGAATTCGATCAGAGAGATCAGAGTTAAACCAGTCTAGTGCTGTTCCTTTAATTCCAACAAAATATTCAAGTCTTTCTAAAAGAATATTATGGTCAACTGTATCAAATGCAGCACTGAGATCCAACAGGACGAGCACAGATACAAGTCCATTATCTGAGGCCTTGAGAATATCATTAGTGACTTTCACCAGAGCTGTTTCAGTGCTATGATGAGCTCTAAAGCCAGACTGAAACTCTTCAAAAAGTTCATTATGGTGTAAGTGGTCGCAAACCTGTTTGGCAACTACTTTCTCAAGAATTTTGGATAAGAAAGGAAGATTGGATATAGGTCTATAATTGACCAAGTCATCTGGGTCAAGAGACGGTTTCTTAAGCAGAGGTTTAATTACAGCAACCTTAAAAGCTTTAGGTACATATCCCTGTAACAGAGATAGATTAATCACATCTAAAATGGAGGAGGAGATCAAAGGGAATACCTCCTTAAATAACCTGGTTGGAACTGGATCTAACATACAAGTTGAAGGCTTAGATGAAGACAATAATTTTGCTAATTCAGAAAGTTCAACTGGATCAAAGCAGTCTAAACCCGGTTCAGATTCCATGACTACCTCAGGTACAATCGCGGATAGAGGAGTGCTTATGATCTTATTTTTAATAACATCAATCTTATTTATAAAGAATCCCATAAAATCATTGCTGTTAAGAGCAGGTGGAATGGACGGTTCAACAGAGCTATGGCTCTGGGTGAGTTTGGCAACTGTATTAAAAAGAAATCTAGGATTATTCTTATTCTCCTCTATTAATGAGGAGAAGTATGCTGCTCTTGCTTTACAAAGGGTCCTCTTATACAGCAGTAAACCATTTTTCCAGACTAGGAAGGACTCCTGCAGGCCTGTGGAGCGATATTTTCTCTCCAGTTTCCTAGCATTTTGCTTCAAAGTACGCAGCTCTGCATTAAACCAAGGAGCAAGCTTTCTATTTTCAACGGTTTTCATTTTCAAAGGAGCTGCGTTGTCTAAGGCAGTACGCAGAGAACTAGCAACCCCATCAACAAAATCATCAACCTGTGAAGGGGAATAAGCTATACTTTTGCACTCTGCAGCACTGTTTAGCGACACAGAGGAGAGAGAAAGTGAAGCCGATTCTTTAAAATTTATAACTGCACTATCTGATAAAGATCTACTAAAATTGAACCTTCTTTTGGGGGAGGAGAACTCTGTTAAAGTAATCCTGAAGGTTATTAGAAAGTGGTCAGAGAGGACAGGGTTGTGAGGAAATACTGTTATTTCTTCACATTCTATGCCGTATGTTGGCACAAGATCCAAAGTATGAAGATGAGAATGTGTGGGACTATTCACATTTTGAACAAAGCCAATAGTGTCTAAGATAGCATCAAAGGCCGCTCTTAAGCTATCGCCTTCAATGTCAGCATGGATGTTAAAATCTCCCACTATGATGACCCTGTCAGTATTTAATACCAAATCAGAAAGGAACTCTGAAAACTCATCTAAAAATTCAGAGTAAGGACCTGGCGGACGATACAAAGTTACAAGAAGAAGAGGTTTTCTTGCCTTGAAATTTGGATGAGGGAAATTAAGGGTTAAATGTTCAAAAGAGTTGTAGGTATTAACTGTTTTGGGAGTAATCAGTAAGTCAGACTGGAAGATTGTTGCTACTCCTCCTCCTCGCCCAGAACTTCTGGGTATGTGAAAATTTAAATAGCTTGAAGGAGTTGCCTCGTTTATGCTCACATAATCCTCTTGCTGCAGCCAGGTTTCTGTAAGGCAAAACAAGTCAATGTGATTATAAATATAATAATAAATTAGAACAAATGGATATAAAAGACAACAAAGATGCCTTGAATAGAGTGTATTTATCATAAAATAAGACAAATTGTTTTCAAATTCATATTGAATGTTATCCGCTTTCTATTTTTTATTTCTCAGACTAAGGCTAAATTGATGGTCATTTGGTTGCTCATTTGAGGTATTTACTCAACTTTATACTTTAACGCACCAGAACCATGGTGTCTTTCTAAACTAACACTGCCCCCTGGTGGACGAACCGCTCACAGTCATTCAGGCCTTTAGAGATCCATTTCCTGATCTGATATCATATTGATTATGGCTCAAATCTGTGTCATTGCACAACATCTACCTGACTGGATGATCTGGTTGATCTGGATCTATGAGCTGACCTAAGATGATGGGATGGGAATTGGAGCATAGAAACAACGAGAATAGAATTATGGAGGCAACCGCTGACTCCTCAAAGAGAAGGTAGAAATGTCTTTTTGCCAGATGTGTTGGCCGCACAAAGCCATCTGATTGGTGGAGCTCTGTGTGGTGGGAGGAGCCTGAGGAGAAGAGCTCAGGTAGCAGGGTGGTGAAGAGGATGGAGGGGTTGAAGATATTTAGGTCCTTTTCAGGACCAAAGGGATAACATCTGATGTTTATTGATGGTTGATTGGAAAACAGCAGCAAAATAAAGATTTCTGAGAGAAGATTCAGCATTTTAACACATGAAGCATTTTTTGGTTCTTTCAAAAGATTTTAATTTCCGTCCCATTTATGCTCCATGTCTGATTTCCTTCATGACATGAAGGAGAAGATGTTTCTGTTCCAACAAAGGACTGGAGTAACATTTTTTCCTTTACATCATCATCATCATCATCATCTAGCAGATCCCTGATGGCGGTTCTGGGCATAGAACTAAACAAACATGGTCCCAGCGGTGCAGGTCAGGCTGTCTTCACTCCTTCTGGCTTTTTTCTGTCTCCTTGAACCCCAGTGGGCCTCAGCAGATGGCCGCTCACACTGAGCCTGGTTCTGCTGGAGGTTTCTTCCTGTTCAAAGGGAGTTTTTCCTCTCCACTGTCGCTACAAGCATGCTTAGTGTGAGGGATTGCTGAAGAGTCAATGAGTCGATGCAATCAGCTGGTTTTCCTTAGATAGAAAACTTTGAATCAATCTGACTGGATGATCTGGTGAACTGGAAAGTGACCTGAGATGACATGATGTGGATTGGAGCTATAGAAATAAACTGAATAGAATTGAATTTTCCTTCTCTGAAATGAACTGGGAATCATTTTCAAAGCTCGACTTAAAGCTTTTGACAGGGTTTTAGGACCTGATGACGTTTTCAGGTCCTAAAACCCTGCAGCCTGATGAGGCGTCAGCCATCAGAGGAGCCTCTGTAGGTTCATGACTGGATTCCTCCTGTGATCCGTCCGGTAGCTCCGGAACCAAGCGGAACCATACGGGTCCCTGGGAGCTCTGCATGTTCCCTCTGGAGTCTGGAACAGGTTCCCAGTTCTTAGCTGAATTTAAACAATCGCTCCTTTTTCTGCTCCCTCAGCAAATCCTGACGATTAGAAGGAGACTTTTGTTCTCTGCTCTCATGGAGCCAAACCAGCCCTGATGTTGGAGGGACAAAGGTTCATCTGATATAACTCTGTAACCTGCAGTCATCGCCATGGCAACAAGGGGCCCTGGTCACACATAACAATGGCCCATCAGCCCCCCCTCTCCTTCTATAGGGCCTGTAGAACAGTAACAGCAGTGAAAGCCATTCAGAGCTGGGAGCCATTTGATGAGTTTTTCAGAAGGATAAGCACCAGCTGAAATGAGCCTGACTGCAGACTGCTTCCAGTAATAAACTGGTTTCCAGTGCAGGTTCCAGTTACTCTGCTTTCTGGCAGCTGATGATCCCACCCTCTCCAGCTTCCAGCCAACCGAAGGCATCAGGAACCCAGACAAAGACAGAAGGAATGTGGTGTCCTCTTTCAAGCTCAGTCAGCATGACGTAACCAGCATGGCTGCTCTCTCACTGGTTCCTGCACTGGTTTCCAGTATGCTGGCTAACCGCCACACATGGAAAACCCATCAGCTGGCTGCAGCGTCTCCATTCATGGCTCTGCCAGATGTCGGAGTGGATGATGTAAAAACGGTTCCTGCTAATCCAGCCCTGCCTTTCATGGTCCTGCAGCCAGAGTTCTGATGAAAATGAAAAAGAGAGATCATATCTCTTCTATCCTGGCTTCTCTTCATTGGCTTCCTGTTAAATCCAGAATAGAATTTAAAATCCTCCTTCTCACATATAAAGCCTTAAATGGCCAAGCTCCATCTGATATCAGAGATCTGATTGTTCCTTATGTTCCTAACAGAGCACTTCGCTCTCAATCTGCAGGTTTACTAGTGGTTCCTAGAATTTCTAAAAGTAGAATGGGAGGCAGATCTTTTAGTTATCAGGCTCCTCTCCTGTGGAACCAACTACCAGTTTTAGTCCGTGAGGCAGACACCCTGTCTACTTTTAAGGCTAGGCTTAAAACTTTCCTTTTTGATAAAGCTTCTAGTTAGAGTGGCTCAGGTTATCCTGATCTATCTCTATAGTTCTGCTGCTATAGGCTTAGACTGCTGGAGGACATAGGGACCCCTTTTTCATCATTCTATCTCTATTCTCCTATTGTTTATCAGCTATGTCAGCATCTAGCTTCTCTTCTCTTTATAGGAGCTCCATCTGGCCTTGCGCTAGCCAAGCTTATGCCACCATTTACTTCCTGTTGTACTTCTATAGAACAGGAAGTAAAGGCCGCACCTTTGTTTGGACCAAGGTGTAGCAGATCTGAGGAAAACCATCAGAATGGGAACTTGCAGAACTAGAAGATGTGCAGCCCCATTTACATTACCCTCTGAAAACCAATCTGTGCCAAGCTCATTTCCTTAATACCATTTAGACACCACGCTAGCTTGGTTCCTTGTCTCCTAGTGGCAATCTATGGTACTACTGCTCTCTGTGACTGACTGAGGGAATCAAGCAAACCAACATGGCGGTGCCTGTAACATTCAGGACGTTTGCAGAGAGTCAGGCGAAGAAGGCAGCCTTTGTTGAATTTACTTGACAGAGTCGGCTTTCGGGGAGTGAATACGACAAACGATCGTCTAATCAGGGCTTCCAGACGCAGGAAACGAGGACAGACGTTGAGGTTCATCACACTGCTAACCAGAACCATCTCTGGAAATCGTGCGGCACGGTAGGGAAGCTAGGATTTTAGGAATGTCTGAGATGACGCGGTCTTCTCATGCGCTCTTTGTTGTCTGCGAACTGAGCCAGAACTGAACCCCGCTGAGCCCTACTGATGAACTAGCACCATGTTGTTGTTGTTGTGTCTGGCGCGGTCCAGTTCAGTTTAATGTGCCATTTATACTCAACTGTTACCTTGGTTACTGTGCTCGGACCGACCTCAGCGCGGTTTGTGAAGGGTAGTGGAAATGGGACTAATGACTTGGTTATTTGAGGCCATTTCCCAGTGGCTCAGTGGGGTTAGCTGTGAATGGAAATGTGCAGACAGGCTGATTCACACACGGTGAGACTTTAATGAAAGGTAGGATTTTATTAATAAACACGGATTGGTCTAAAAAAAGGAAAGAAGGTAAGAACGTAGAAAAGGTTATGAGCGCCTCGCGTCCATCAGGATGACGTAACTCAGAGAAAGGAATGAATCTAGATCGTGAAAATCTACAGACTTTAACAGGTACACTGATAGGGTCAACACTGGTCCGCTACAGGTATGCCGTACAGGACAGCAAAGCTTCTATCAAAGACGTCCTTCAAAAATCACTCTTCACCACTTATCTGCCGTGCTTAGAACTAAAACTGGAGCTCTGCGGCTCAGAGTCTAGTTTCATAGAAAGTCCAGTGAGGACAGCGAAGGTCTGATGACGTAATACTGCTCTAGACCTGAAGCCCTGCACTAGTAGTCACTGTGGGGCTCGTTATAGAGGGGGTCGTAGTCGTCATGGTAGCCGGCGTGGTACTCCTCCTCCTGGAACTCGGCCTGGTAGTCGCTGTCGCTGATCTCTGAGCCGTTGGTGCCGGTGCCCTGGCTGCCGTTTTTGTGAATTACCGGTTCCGTCGGTGCGGCGCAGTACTTGGGGTCATAGACCTGCCGGCCCAGACCGTACACGCTCATGCCTCTCTGAGACGCCACCTTGTTGGTGCCCATCTGGAGGGAGATGGTAGAGTTGTCGACCGGCTGCAGCGCCACCTTCTGGTCAAAGATGTCCCTACGGGTACCAGGGGCCGACATCCCCGCCTGTCAGGAACCACAAAGCAGCGTTAGGTTCAACCGGAGCTACATTAGCTGGTTCTGATGGAACAACATGGCCTCATTACTGCAGCAGCTTGGGACACTAATTGGTCAAAATGACTCGTGACTAGCGTAGCTGGAAACAGCATGTGATGCGCAGTGAGAGGCTGGCGAAGCTAGGCTAGGCTGCATAGGTATAAGAGGACCCTTAATAAAGCATTAATAGAGGAGAATAATCCTAATTTATTTTTAATCCCAAACTCACCCAGAGCCATAGCTCTGTTGAACCGTCCATTCCACCTGCTCTTAGCAGCAATGATTTTATGGGATTCTTTATAAATAAGATTGATCTTATTAAAAATAAGATCATAAGCACTCCTATCTAATAAATGGGCTTTGACTAGACCCACAATGGTTTAACTCTATGTCTGGTCCAGATTGTTGTGATGTCACAGGCTGCATTCTCCTGGTATTTGAAGGCAACTCTCCTTAAAGTGGGATGACTGATTTCAGATCCTTCACCATTAACTGCTACCATGTTCTTCCACTGTTACCCTTTGGGGTACACTGGGCTAACTGGGTTAAACAGTGCTGAGTGCTGAGTCAGTGCATTCAGCTGCTGTTTACGGCTGTAACTTTAGCCAAGTTAAGGAGGATCCAGTTAGACAGACAATGCTTCAATTCATCAGCATGCTCAGAGAGAGGGATTGCTGAAGAGCTGGTTTGAACCTTAAATCTGACTGGATGATCTGTTTTATCTGGATCTATCCACCTTATTCCAATGGATGGAAGCAGCTCATTTAAATATTTATTCATAGAATAAGGAGAAATAAAACACGCTGACCTGTTCAAGGAATAAGGAGGATATAGGTGGTGCTGTTTGGAGCTCTAGAAATAGACTGAATAGAATTTCAACCATAGAGTTAATTGTGTGTGTGATGTATGGGTCTAACTAGTCTCTGATGCGGTGACAGCAGTCAGTATGGTGCACAGAGAGGCGGGCTTTAACCTGGCTGGCTCCTTTGTTGGTGCCCATCTGCAGGCTGATGGTGGTCTGGTCGTACGGTTTATCGCTGTGAGTCTTCGGGTCGTACAGATGCCTCCTGGTTCCGTACGCCGTCATTCCAGCCTGACTGGCACACTTGTTTGTTCCCATCTGGACGTAAAGCAGAAACAGGTTCTGTTGAACTCAACCCGGCAGAGAATGTTGCTAGACTGAAGGTCTCTGCCATCAGGACTCATGAGGACCAGGAGCCCTTACCTGCAGTCCGATCACACACTGTCCAGCCTTGATCTTGTCTTCATCAAACTGCCGTCTTTGTTTGTCTGCATATTTCACCCCAATATCCACCTTTGTGTCCAAGCCTTTGGTCTTGGCCTGACGGACCCAACAGAAGAGAACCAGGACCAACGTCAGTTCAACGCTTCTAGGCTGCGGTTCTGCTCAGTGCTGCCTGGACTCACCATGCTGGCCAGTGCTAGCAGCGTGGTCTGCACTTGAGTCATGTTCCCGTTTTCAAACAGGTCGTTGGCCTCGAAGATGTCGCTGGGCTTCAGGCCGTAGGCCAGGATGGCTTTGATAAAATTCCCCAGGTTCTCCAGCTGCAGACAGACATGGGTCAGTGCTTCTGGAGGCTTTGGCAGGGAGGAGAAAACTCCCAGGTGGGCTTACCTTGTGCCAGTTCAGCTGGGAGTGGTTGATTTTCTTCACTGAGCCGGGCTGGAGCTTATTGATCAGCCTGGATAAAACAGGAGAGATTCAGGGACGGTTCTGTAGACTGAGCCAGAACCGCTTCCTGTAGGAGAACCGGATCACACATCCTCCCTTTAGAGGACAACCCTTCAGCACCCAGCTGCAGAGACTCAGACAGAATAAGCTGTTGGTAATGTAGCCTGTTCCATCACTGAGACCTGTGTGATGGTGGCAGACCGACCAGGAGGATGGCCAGCAGACACAGTGGGAGGGCGGGGCCTGACTCCTGCTTCCTGCTTCACCCTCACCTCACTTACACCCTCTCTTCATCTCAACTGGCCAATCTTTAGGGTACAGGAGTGGCCTACAATCTGACGACTTTTAATCTGAATGCCTTTAATCTGGAGGCCTTTAGTCAGAAGGCTTTTAATCTGGAGGCCTTTAATCTGAAGGCTTTTAATCTGAAGGCCTTTAATCTGAATGCCTTTAATCTGGAGGCCTTTAGTCAGAAGGCTTTTAATCTGGAGGCCTTTAATCTGAAGGCCTTTAGTCTGAAGGCTTTTAATCTGAAGGCCTTTAATCTGAAGGCGTTTAATCTGAAGGCCTTTAGTCTGAAGGCTTTTAATCGGAAGGCCTTTAATCTGAAGGCTTTTAATCTGAAGGCCTTTAGTCTGAAGGCCTTTAGTCTGAAGGCTTTTAATCTGAAGGCCTTTAATCTGAAGGCGTTTAATCTGAAGGCCTTTAGTCTGAAGGCTTTTAATCTGAAGGCCTTTAATCTGAAGGCGTTAAATCTGAAGGCCTTTAGTCTGAAGTCTTTTAATCTGAAGGCCTTTAATCTGAAGGCCTTCAGTCAGAAGGCTTTTAATCTGGAGGCCTTTAATCTGAAGGACTTTAGTCTGAAGGCTTTTAATCTGAAGGCCTTTAATCTGAAGGCTTTTAATCTGAAGGCCTTTAGTCTGAAGGCTTTTAATCTGAAGGCCTTTAGTCTGAAGGTTTTTAATCTGAAGGCCTTTAATCTGAAGGCTTTTAATCTGAAGGCCTTTAGTCAGAAGGCTTTTAATCTGGAGGCCTTTAATCTGAAGGCGTTTAATCTGAAGGCCTTTAGTCTGAAGGCTTTTAATCTGAAGGCCTTTAATCTGAAGGCGTTTAATCTGAAGGCCTTTAGTCTGAAGGCTTTTAATCTGAAGGCCTTTAGTCTGAAGGCTTTTAATCTGAAGGCCTTTAATCTGAAGGCGTTTAATCTGAAGGCCTTTAGTCTGAAGGCTTTTAATCTGAAGGCCTTTAATCTGAAGGCTTTTAATCTGAAGGCCTTTAATCTGGAGGCCTTTAGTCAGAAGGCTTTTAATCTGGAGGCCTTTAATCTGAAGGCGTTTCATCTGAAGGCCTTTAGTCTGAAGGCTTTTAATCTGAAGGCCTTTAATCTGAAGGCTTTGAATCTGAAGACCTTTAGTCTGAAGGCTTTTAATCTGAAGGCCTTTAGTCTGAAGGTTTTTAATCTGAAGGCCTTTAATCTGAAGGCTTTTAATCTGAAGGCCTTTAGTCAGAAGGCTTTTAATCTGGAGGCCTTTAATCTGAAGGCGTTTAATCTGAAGGCCTTTAGTCTGAAGGCTTTTAATCTGAAGGCCTTTAATCTGAAGACTTTTAATCTGAAGATTTTTAATCTGGAGGCTTTTAATCTGAAGGCTTTTAATCTGAAGGCTTTTAATCTGAAGGCCTTTAGCCTGGAGCCCTTTAATTTGAAGACTTTCAATCTGAGGGTTTTAAGTCTGAAGACTTTTAATGTGAAGGCCTTTAATCTGAATGCCTTTAATCTGAAGGCGTTTAATCTGAAGGCCTTTAGTCTGAAGGCTTTTAATCTGAAGGCCTTTAATCTGAAGGCGTTTAATCTGAAGGCCTTTAGTCTGAAGGCTTTTAATCTGAAGGCCTTTAGTCTGAAGGCTTTTAATCTGAAGGCCTTTAATCTGAAGGCGTTTAATCTGAAGGCCTTTAGTCTGAAGGCTTTTAATCTGAAGGCCTTTAATCTGAAGGCTTTTAATCTGAAGGCCTTTAATCTGGAGGCCTTTAGTCAGAAGGCTTTTAATCTGGAGGCCTTTAATCTGAAGGCATTTAATCTGAAGGCCTTTAGTCTGAAGGCTTTTAATCTGAAGGCCTTTAATCTGAAGGCTTTGAATCTGAAGACCTTTAGTCTGAAGGCTTTTAATCTGAAGGCCTTTAGTCTGAAGGTTTTTAATCTGAAGGCCTTTAATCTGAAGGCTTTTAATCTGAAGGCCTTTAGTCAGAAGGCTTTTAATCTGGAGGCCTTTAATCTGAAGGCGTTTAATCTGAAGGCCTTTAGTCTGAAGGCTTTTAATCTGAAGGCCTTTAATCTGAAGACTTTTAATCTGAAGATTTTTAATCTGGAGGGTTTTAATCTGAAGGCTTTTAATCTGAAGGCCTTTAGCCTGGAGCCCTTTAATTTGAAGACTTTCAATCTGAGGGTTTTAAGTCTGAAGACTTTTAATGTGAAGGCCTTTAATCTGAATGCCTTTAATCTGAAGGCCTTTATTCTGATGGCTTTTAATCTGAAGGCCTTTAATCTGAAGGCTTTTAATCTGAAGGCCTTTAATCTGGAGGCCTTTAGTCAAAAGGCTTTTAATCTGGAGGCCTTTAATCTGAAGGCGTTTAATCTGAAGGCCTTTAGTCTGAAGGCTTTTAATCTGAAGGCCTTTAATCTGAAGGCTTTGAATCTGAAGACCTTTAGTCTGAAGGCTTTTAATCTGAAGGCCTTTAGTCTGAAGGTTTTTAATCTGAAGGCCTTTAATCTGAAGGCTTTTAATCTGAAGGCCTTTAGTCAGAAGGCTTTTAATCTGGAGGCCTTTAATCTGAAGGCGTTTAATCTGAAGGCCTTTAGTCTGAAGGCTTTTAATCTGAAGGCCTTTAATCTGAAGACTTTTAATCTGAAGATTTTTAATCTGGAGGCTTTTAATCTGAAGGCTTTTAATCTGAAGGCCTTTAGCCTGGAGCCCTTTAATTTGAAGACTTTCAATCTGAGGGTTTTAAGTCTGAAGACTTTTAATGTGAAGGCCTTTAATCTGAATGCCTTTAATCTGAAGACTTTTAATCTGAAGGCCTTTAATCTGAAAGCTTTTAATCTTAAGGTTTTTAATCTGAAGGCCTTTAGTCTGGAGCCCTTTAAGTTGAAGACATTCAATCTGAGGGTTTTAAGTCTGAAGACTTTTAATGTGAAGACTTTTAATCTGATGACTTTTAATCTGGAGGCCTTTAATCTGAAGGCTTTTAATCTGAAGGCCTTTAGTCTGGAGCCCTTTAATCTGAAGACTTTCAATCTGAGGGTTTTTAAGTCTGAAGACTTTTAATGTGAAGGCCTTTAATCTGAAGACTTTCAATCTGAGGGTTTTAGGTCTGAAGACTTTTAATGTGAAGGCCTTTAATCTGAAGGCTTTTAATCTGCAGGCTTTTAAGAGCATATAGTTAAATGTTCTCTTTTCTCCTAAAGGTGTCCTCTCTGCAGAGCCGACACACCGCTGCCTCTGATGTTTTTTTTTTGCTCAATGGTTCGTTTGATTCCTGTTAATCTGAACCACTTATAATCATCTAGATGCTGTTAACGCAGCTCCAGACGAGCTGAGTACGTGGTGACGTCATGAGAACGTTTCTGTTCCAACTGATTTATTCTGCGTGCTCTGTTCTCCCCGAGTCCATAGTTCCTGAGTTCTCTTGAAGGACGGACTTGGAGAGAACACTGGTCCCTGCTGGGGTTCCAGTGACCTGAGAACTAGTGAAGGCCTCCAGGCCATCACCCTCATCTCCACCATTCCTGTCTGCTACCCAGACTGCAGACCCCCCTCCCTCCCTCAGAGGCAGGCTGTGAGTCATGGTGGAAACATTCCCCACTGAACCAGACCTGGCTGATGCTGCTGTCTGACTCGGCGCCGCTGCATCAGGACGTCTCTGAGGCTTTGGGTCCCCCTGCTCAGTAAACCTGGTACCACACAGAACCCTGACAGAACAGAACCAGACCTTCTGTGGAGGAGAGCTGATCTGAAATCATCTAGCATCTGAGAGGTCCAGTGTTGGGCACGTTACTTTGAAAAAGTAATTAGTTATAGTTACCAGTTACTTCTCCCAAAAAGTTCCTGAGTTACTGCACAATAAAAGTAACTAGTTACTAGTAAAAGGAACTATTGCGTTACTTTTGCGTTTCTCGCCCCCGTAACCCTCCCCACCCGGCCCCCACCTTCTCGCCGTGTGTTTCAAAGCCAGCTGAATAGAGAGGATGACAAAGACAAGAACCTGCAGAGAGTTTAGCATTTATTGCAACTCAACGTAAATGACATCAGGGGGGAACGCAATCTGACGGGGCTATAAACCCCGTCAGATAGCGTTCCCGCTGCTTAACATGGGGGGAACGCTATCTGACGGGGCTATAAACCCCGTCAGATAGCGTTCCCCCCTGCTTAACATGGGGGGAACGCTATCTGACGGGGCTATAAACCCCGTCAGATAGCGTTCCCGCTGCTTAACATGGGGGGAACGCTATCTGACGGCCTATAAACCCCGTCAGATAGCGTTCCCCCCTGCTTAACATGGGGGGAACGCTATCTGACGGGGCTATAAACCCCGTCAGATAGCGTTCCCCCCTGCTTAACATGGGGGGAACGCTATCTGACGGCCTATAAACCCCGTCAGATAGCGTTCCCCCCTGCTTAACATGGGGGGGAACGCTATCTGACGGGGCTATAAACCCCGTCAGATAGCGTTCCCCCTGCTTAACATGGGGGAACGCTATCTGACGGGGCTATAAACCCTGCTTAACATGGGGTTTAGGTATCTGATGTGGTGTAAATATCATCGGGTTGCATTACCTCTACTCATGGGTGTGAAGTTTTTTAACAGGGCGTTCAGATCTGGTGAGTTTATGAAATTAATAACTGGGGATGTCTAATTCTGAAATCCTGTGTGTTTGGGTTGTTATAGATACTGCAACATCTATCTATCCATCTATCTATCTAGTAGGGTTGTCACGATACTAAACTTTTCAACTCGATACAGATACTAAGGAAAATATTCGATACTCGATACTATTTTCGATACCAGAAGGATAAAAACAAAGACTCCAAAATTCTACAGAAATATTTTCTTTAATAAATAAAATACAATAAATACAGAATATTAACGTTGTATCCGGATACAATACTCGTTTTTAAAAGTATCGATACAGTGCCACCACCAGTCATTCATCTAAAGTGCATAGTGAATAGAGGACAATGCACTTTCTGAACACTGTGTGATTGAATAATTCTACGCACTTTTCAGTTTCAGACTTTTTTAGTATCGGTATCGAGTTGAAAAGTTTAGTATCGTGACAACCCTATACAGATTAAACAAAGGAGCAGCAGAAAGATTGTCTTCTTTCCAGAATAAAACACCATTTATGGAAAAGCCCAGAACTCCTCCTTCACCTCCCCATAGCACTGAAACAGCTCTGGATAAAGTCACTAATGATATTCTCATGGCCTCAGATAATGGACTTGTATCTGTGCTCGTCCTGTTAGATCTCAGTGCTGCATTTGATCCAGTTGATCATAATATTCTTTTAGAAATACTTTTTTGTTGGAATTAAAGGAACAGCTTTATGGAGATGAAGATGACCTGGCACCTGCTCACAGAGCCAAAACCACTGGTAAATGGTTTACTGCCCATGGTATCACTCGGCTCAATTGGCCTGCCAACTCTCCTGACCTGAACCCCATAGAGAATCTGTGGGATATTGTGAAGAGAAAGTTGAGAGACACAAGACCCAACACTGTGGATGAGCTAAAGGCTAAACGCTATGGAAGCATCCTGGGCCTCCATGACACCTCAGCAGAGACACAGGCTGATTGCCTCCATGCCACGCCGCATTGAAGCAGTCATTTCTACAAAAGGATTCGCCACCAAGTATTGAGTGCATGAGCTGTCTGCTAAAATCATCCGTATGAAGACAATAAAAGACCTGAAATATTTCAGTGTAATATAAAATATATGAATGTTCAAGTTTTATCATTACATTATGGAAAATAAATAACTTTATCACAATATGCTAATATTTAGAGAAGGACCTGTACGTTGATCGTACGTTGATCGCACGTTGATCGTACGTTGATCGTACGTTGATCGTACGTTGATCGTACGTTGATCGTACATTGATCGTACATTGATTGTATGTTGGTCGTATGTTGATCGTATGTTGGTCGTATGTTGGTCGTACTTTGGTCGTACGTTGATCGTACGTTGATCGTACGTTGGTCGTATGTTGGTCGTACTTTGGTCGTACATTGATCGTATGTTGATCGTATGTTGATCGTATGTTGATCGTATGTTGGTCGTATGTTGGTCGTACTTTGGTCGTACTTTGGTCGTACTTTGGTCGTACGTTGATCGTACGTTGATCGTACGTTGATCGTATGTTGATCGTATGTTGATCGTACGTTGATCGTATGTTGATCGTATGTTGATTGTATACTGATCGTATGTTGATCGTATGTTGATCTTAGATGAATTGTGAATCTGACATATCTTCACCATCACTGTGAACATAATGCTTTGATCAAATCACTGGTTAAGGACCGAGACCTGACTGGACGGACGGCAGGCTTTGCTCTGATTGGTCCAGATGAGGCTGAGCACAGCTGGGGACCAGCGAGTGGGATCAGTCAGAGGAACTGGGAGAGCAGACTTACTCGCAGAGGATGACTCCGTCCTTCAGACCCTTCTGGAAGTTCTCTCCGATGGCCATCCCTGTCACCTCCTCCATCCAGAAGCGCAGCTCCTCCTCCTTCTGGGGGTCGTATTTCTGAGCAATCTGGGAAGAAGAGGAAGGCTGTTCAGTCAACAGAACCGGGCCTGTGAAGGTCCGGAAGTTACTGAAAGAGGGCGGTTCTGTTCAACCCAAACCTCTATAAGACTTCAGTTACTAAAAGGATCCCAACATCAGCAGCATTTAGGACCACACCTCCAGAACCAAACCACCCCATCTTCTTCTGATTGGACCAACAGGTCTGACCCGTTTAGGTCCAGCAGAACCGGGCTCTGATAAACATGTTCTCCTCATGGGGCTCATCTGATCAGAAACACTGGCCGCTCTCTCATTCAGATTCCTGTTACCGTGGTAACCACTAACAGCCCCCTCCATGACTGGCCGAGGCTTTTATTGTGAAAGTCTTCCCTGCCATGAACAGGCCCAGTAACTGTTCCAGTTCATCATCCAACCAGTTCAAACCCTGGGCAACAAACATCACTAAGAGGAACAAAACGAGGAAGAACTCTGGGCTGAGCCTCTAGGAGGATGACCTGACTACTGGTGTGACTGGACTCCAAGTCACTGACCCACTGGTAGCACTGGGAGCTGAACTGGTAGAAGTTCCTCACAGAGGCCCAACCCCAACCTGACCCCTAAGCTCCACCCCCTTCACCATCGGTGTCCCTCCCTATGAAGCCTGCCTCAGCTGTGGAGGGGTTCTGTACCAGGAGGAAATCTCACATAGAGCTACATCACATAGAGTGAACCTCATTTATAGAGGTTCATCACATAGACTTAACCTCATTTATAGAGGTTCATCACATAGAGTAAACCTCATTTATAGAGGTTCATCACATAGAGTGAACCTCATTTATAGAGGTTCATCACATAGAGTGAACCTCATTTATAGAGGTTCATCACATAGAGTGAACCTCATTTATAGAGGTTCATCACATAGAGTGAACCTCATTTATAGAGGTTCATCACATAGAGTAAACCTCTGTTCTAGAGGTTCATCACATAGAGTGAACTTCATTTATAGAGGTTAATGACAGAGTAAACCTCATTTATAGAGGTTCATCACATAGAGTAAACCTCTGTTCTAGAGGTTCATCACATAGAGTAAACTTAATTTATAGAGGTTGATCACATAGAGTGAACCTCATTTATAGAGGTTCATCACATAGAGTAAACCTCTGATATAGAGGTTCATCACATAGAGTGAACCTCTGTTCTACAGATTCATCACATAGAGTGAACCTGTTCTAGAGATTCATCACATAGAGTGAACCTCATTTATAAAGGTTTACATTTATAGATTCATCACATAGAGTAAACCTCTGTTCTAGAGATTCATCACATAGAGTGAACCTCATTTATAAAGGTTTACATTTATATTCATCACATAGAGTGAACCTCATTTATAGAGATTCATCACATAGAGTGAACCTCTGTTATAAAGGTTCATCATATGGAGTGAACCTCATTTATAGAGATTCATCGCATAGAGTGAACCTCATTTATAGAGGTTCATCACATAGAGTGAACCTCTGTTATAGAGGTTCATCACATAGAGTGAGCCTCCTTTATAGAGGTTCATCACATAGAGTGAGCCTCCTTTATAGAGGTTCATCACATAGAGTGAACCTCATTTATAGAGGTTCATCACATAGAGTGAGCCTCCTTTATAGAGGTTCATCACATAGAGTGAGCCTCATTTATAGAGGTTCATCACATAGAGTAAACCTCTGTTCTAGAGGTTCATCACACAGAGTGAACTTCATTTATAGAGGTTAATGACAGAGTAAACCTCATTTATAGAGGTTCATCACATAGAGTAAACCTCTGTTCTAGAGGTTCATCACATAGAGTAAACTTAATTTATAGAGGTTGATCACATAGAGTGAACCTCATTTATAGAGGTTCATCACATAGAGTAAACCTCTGATATAGAGGTTCATCACATAGAGTGAACCTCTGTTCTACAGATTCATCACATAGAGTGAACCTGTTCTAGAGATTCATCACATAGAGTGAACCTCATTTATAAAGGTTTACATTTATAGATTCATCACATAGAGTAAACCTCTGTTCTAGAGATTCATCACATAGAGTGAACCTCATTTATAAAGGTTTACATTTATATTCATCACATAGAGTGAACCTCATTTATAGAGATTCATCACATAGAGTGAACCTCTGTTATAAAGGTTCATCATATGGAGTGAACCTCATTTATAGATTCATCACATAGAGGGAGCCTCCTTTATAGAGGTTCATCAGATAGAGTGAACCTCATTTATAGAGATTCATCGCATAGAGTGAACCTCATTTATAGAGGTTCATCACATAGAGTGAACCTCTGTTATAGAGGTTCATCACATAGAGTGAGCCTCCTTTATAGAGGTTCATCACATAGAGTGAGCCTCCTTTATAGAGGTTCATCACATAGAGTGAGCCTCCTTTATAGAGGTTCATCACATAGAGTGAACCTCATTTATAGAGGTTCATCACATAGAGTGAACCTATTTATAGAGATTCATCACATAGAGTGAACCTCATTTATAGAGGTTCATCACATAGAGTGAACCTGTTAAAGAGGTTCATCACATAGAGTGAGCCTCCTTTATTGAAGTTCATCACATAGAGTGACCCTCCTTTATAGAGGTTCATCACATAGAGTGAACCTCATTTATAGAGGTTCATCACATAGAGTAAACCTAATTTATAGAGGTTCATCACATAGAGTGAACCTCATTTATAGAGGTTCATCACTTAGAGTGAACCTCTGTTCTAGAGGTTGATCACATAGAGTGAACCTCTGTTCTAGATGTTGATCACATAGAGTAAACCTCATTTATAGAGGTCGTCACATAGAGTGAACCTCATTTATAGAGGTCGTCACAAAGAGTGAACCTCTGTTCTAGAGATTCATCACATAAAGAGAACCTCATTTATAGGGGTTCATCACATAGAGTGAACCTCATTTATAGGGGTTCATCACAGAGTGAACCTCTGTTCTAGAGGTTCATCACATAGAGTGAACCTCTGTTCTAGAGGTTCATCACATAGAGTGAACCTCATTTATAGAGGTTCATCACATAGACTGAACCTCATTTATAGAGGTTCATCACATAGAGGGAACCTCATTTATAGAGGTTCATCACATAGAGTGAACCTCTGTTCTAGAGATTCATCACATAGAGTGAACCTCATTTATAGAGGTTAATGACAGTAAACCTCTGTTCTAGAGGTTCATCATGGAGTGAACCTGTGTTCTATAGATTCATCACATAGAGTGAACTTCATTTATAGAGGTTCGTCACATAGAGTGAACCTCATTTATAGAGATTCATCACATAGAGTAAACCTCATTTATAGAGGTTCATCACATAGAGTAAACCTCTGTTCTAGAGGTTCATCACAGAGTGAACTTCATTTATAGAGATTCATCACATAGAGTAAACCTCATTTATAGAGGTTCATCACATAGAGTAAACCTCTGTTCTAGAGGTTCATCACATAGAGTAAACTTAATTTATAGAGGTTGATCACATAGAGTGAACCTCATTTATACAGATTCATCACATAGAGTGAACCTCACTTATAGAGGTTCATCACATAGAGTAAACCTCTGTTCTAGAGGTTCATCACATAGAGTGACCTTCATTTATAGAGATTCATCACATAGAGTAAACCTCATTTATAGAGGTTCATCACATAGAGTAAACCTCATTTATAGAGGTTAATCACATAGAGTAAACCTCTGTTCTAGAGGTTCATCACATAGAGTAAACTTAATTTATAGAGGTTGATCACATAGAGTGAACCTCATTTATACAGATTCATTACATAGAGTGAACCTCATTTATAGAAGTTCATCACATAGAGTAAACCTCTGTTACAGAGGTTCATCACATAGAGTGAACCTCATTTATAAAGGTTTACATTTATAGAGATTCATCACATAGAGTAAACCTCTGTTCTAGAGATTCATCACAAAGAGTGAACCTCATTTATAGAGATTCATCACATAGAGTGAACCTCATTTATAGAGATTCATCACATAGAGTGAATCTCATTTATAGAGATTCATCACATAGAGTGAACCTCATTTATAGAGATTCATCAAATAGAGTGAACCTCATTTATAGAGGTTCATCACATAGAGTGAACCTCTGCTCTAGAGATTCATCACATATAGTGAACCTCATTTATAGAGATTCATCACATAGAGTGAACCTCATTTATAGAGATTCATCACATAGAGTGAACCTCATTTATAGAGATTCATCACATAGAGTGAACCTCTGTTATAGAGGTTCATCACATGGAGTGAACCTCCTTTATAGAGGTTCATCACATAGAGGGAGCCTCCTTTATAGAGGTTCATCACATAGAGTGAGCCTCCTTTATACAGGTTCATCACATAGAGTGAACCTCTGTTATAGAGGTTCATCACATGGAGTGAACCTCATTTATAGATTCATCACATAGAGGGAGCCTCCTTTATAGAGGTTCATCACATACGCTGAGCCTCCTTTATAGAGGTTCATCACATAGAGTGAGCCTCCTTTATAGAGGTTCATCACATAGAGTGAACCTCATTTATAGAGATTCATCGCATAGAGTGAACCTTTTTTATAGAGGTTCATCAGATAGAGTAAACCTCTGTTCTAGAGATTCATCACATAGAGTGAACCTCATTTATAGAGGTTCATCACATAGAGTGAACCTCTGTTATAGAGGTTCATCACATAGAGTGAGCCTCCTTTATAGAGGTTCATCACATAGAGTGAACCTCATTTATAGAGATTCATCACATAGAGTGAACCTCATTTATAGAGATTCATCACATAGAGTGAACCTCTGTCATAGAGGTTCATCACATAGAGTGAGCCTCCTTTATAGAGGTTCAACACATAGAGTGAACCTCATTTATAGAGATTCATCACATAGAGTGAACCTCATTTATAGAGGTTCATCACATAGAGTGAACCTGTTAAAGAGGTTCATCACATAGAGTGAGCCTCCTTTATAGAAGTTCATCACATAGAGTGAGCCTCCTTTATAGAGGTTCATCACATAGAGTGAACCTCATTTATAGAGGTTCATTACATAGAGTAAACCTAATTTATAGAGGTTCATCACATAGAGTGAACCTCATTTATAGAGGTTCATCACTTAGAGTGAACCTCTGTTCTAGATGTTGATCACATAGAGTAAACCTCATTTATAGAGGTCGTCACATAGAGTGAACCTCATTTATAGAGGTCGTCACATAGAGTGAACCTCTGTTCTAGAGGTTGATCACATAGAGTGAACCTCATTTATAGAGGTCGTCACATAGAGTGAACCTCTGTTCTAGAGATTCATCACATAGAGAGAACCTCATTTATAGGGGTTCATCACATAGAGTGAACCTCATTTATAGGGGTTCATCACATAGAGTGAGCCTCTTGTAGAGGTTCATCAGAGTGAACCTGTTATAGAGATTCATTACATAGAGTGAACCTCATTTATAGAGGTCGTCACATAGAGTGAACCTCTGTTCTAGAGGTTGATCACATAGAGTAAACCTCATTTATAGAGGTCGTCACATAGAGTGAACCTCATTTATAGAGGTCGTCACATAGTGAACCTCTGTTCAAGAGGTTGATCACATAGAGTGAACCTCATTTATAGAGGTCGTTACATAGAGTGAACCTCTGTTATAGATGTTCATTACAGAGTGAACCTCATTTATAGAGATTCATCACATAGAGTGAACCTCTTTTGTAGAGGTTCATCAGAGTGAACCTGTTATAGAGATTCATTACATAGAGTGAACCTCATTTATAGAGGTTCACCACATAGAGTGAACCTCTGTTATAGATGTTCATTACAGAGTGAACCTCATTTATAGAGATTCATCACATAGAGTGAACCTCATTTATAGAGGTTCATCACATAGAGTGAGCCTCTTTTGTAGAGGTTCATCAGAGTGAACCTGTTATAGAGATTCATTACATAGAGTGAACTTCATTTATAGAGGTTGATCACATAGAGTGAACCTCATTTATAGAGGTTCATCACATAGAGTGAACCTCTGTTATAGATGTTCATTACAGAGTGAACCTCATTTATAGAGATTCATCTCATAGAGTGAGCCTCTTGTAGAGGTTCATCACAGAGTGAACCTGTTATAGAGATTCATTACATAGAGTAAACCTCTGTTCTAGAGATTCATCACATAGAGTGAACCTCTGTTCTAGAGGTTCATCACATAGTGAACCTCTGTTCTAAAGGTTCATCACATAGAGTGAACCTCTGTTCTAGAGATTCATCACATAGAGTGAACCTCATTTATAGAGGTTGATCACATAGAGTGAACCTCATTTATAGAGGTTCATCACATAGAGTAAACCTCTGTTCTAGAGGTTCATCACATAGAGTGAACCTCTGTTCTAAAGGTTCATCACATAGAGCGAACCTCTGTTCTAAAGGTTCATCACATAGAGCGAACCTCTGTTCTAAAGGTTCATCACATAGAGCGAACCTCTGTTCTAAAGGTTCATCACATAGAGTGAACCTCATTTATAGAGGTTGATCACATAGAGTGAACCTCATTTATAGAGGTTCATCACATAGAGTAAACCTCTGTTCTAGAGGTTCATCACATAGAGTGAACCTCTGTTCTAAAGGTTCATCACATAGAGCGAACCTCTGTTCTAAAGGTTCATCACATAGAGTGAACCTCATTTATAGAGGTTGATCACATAGAGTGAACCTCATTTATAGAGGTTGATCACATAGAGTGAACCTCATTTATAGAGGTTCATCACATAGAGTAAACCTCTGTTCTAGAGGTTCATCACATAGAGTGAACCTCTGTTCTAAAGGTTCATCACATAGAGCGAACCTCTGTTCTAAAGGTTCATCACATAGAGCGAACCTCTGTTCTAGAGATTCATCAAATAGAGTGAACCTCATTTATAGAGGTTGATCACATAGAGTGAACCTCATTTATAGAGGTTGATCACATAGAGTGAACCTCATTTATAGAGGTTCATCACATAGAGTAAACCTCTGTTCTAGAGGTTCATCACATAGAGTGAACCTCTGTTCTAAAGGTTCATCACATAGAGCGAACCTCTGTTCTAAAGGTTCATCACATAGAGCGAACCTCTGTTCTAGAGATTCATCAAATAGAGTGAACCTCATTTATAGAGGTTGATCAAATAGAGTGAACCTCATTTATAGAGGTTCATCACATAGAGTGAACCTCATTTATAGAGTTCCATCACATAGAGTGAACCTCTGTTCTAGAGATTCATCACATAGAGTGAACCTCATTTATAGAGGTTGATCACATAGAGTGAACCTCATTTATAGAGGTTCATCACATAGAGTGAACCTCTGTTCTAGAGATTCATCACATAGAGTAAACCTTATTTATAGAGGTTCATCACAGAGTGAACCTCTGTTCTAGAGGTTGATCACATAGAGTGAACCTTCCTTTTTAAGAGGTTCATCAGATAGATTAAACCTCTGTTCTATAGATTTATCACATAGAGTGAGCCTCCTTTATAGAGGTTCATCACATAGAGTGAACCTCATTTATAGAGATTCATCACATAGAGTGAACCTTTGTTCTAGAGGTTCATCACATAGAGTGAACCTTTGTTCTAGAGGTTCATCACATAGAGTGAACCTCTGTTCTAAAGGTTCATCACATAGAGTGAACCTCTGTTCTAGAGATTCATCACATAGAGTGAACCTCATTTATAGAGGTTGATCACATAGAGTGAACCTCATTTATAGAGGTTCATCACATAGAGTAAACCTCTGTTCTAGAGGTTCATCACATAGAGTGAACCTCTGTTCTAAAGGTTCATCACATAGAGCGAACCTCTGTTCTAAAGGTTCATCACATAGAGCGAACCTCTGTTCTAGAGATTCATCACATAGAGTGAACCTCATTTATAGAGGTTGATCACATAGAGTGAACCTCATTTATAGAGGTTCATCACATAGAGTAAACCTCTGTTCTAGAGGTTCATCACGTAGAGCGAACCTCTGTTCTAAAGGTTCATCACATAGAGTGAACCTCTGTTCTAAAGGTTCATCACATAGAGTGAACCTCTGTTCTAAAGGTTCATCACATAGAGTGAACCTCTGTTCTAGAGATTCATCAAATAGAGTGAACCTCATTTAAAGAGGTTGATCAAATAGAGTGAACCTCATTTATAGAGGTTCATCACATAGAGTGAACCTCATTTATAGTTTCATCACATAGAGTGAACCTCTGTTCTAGAGATTCATCACAAAGAGTGAACCTCATTTATAGAGGTTGATCACATAGAGTGAACCTCATTTATAGAGGTTGATCACATAGAGTGAACCTCATTTATAGAGGTTCATCACATAGAGTGAACCTCTGTTCTAGAGATTCATCACAGAGTAAACCTCATTTATAGAGATTCATCACATAGAGTGAACCTCATTTATAGAGGTTGATCACATAGAGTGAACCTCATTTATAGAGGTTCATCACATAGAGTGAACCTCTGTTCTAGAGATTAATCACATAGAGTAAACCTTATTTATAGAGGTTCATCACAGAGTGAACCTCTGTTCTAGAGGTTGATCACATAGAGTGAACCTTCCTTTTTAAGAGGTTCATCAGATAGATTAAACCTCTGTTCTATAGATTTATCACATAGAGTGAACCTCATTTATAGAGGTTCATCACATAGAGTGAACCTCTGTTCTAAAGGTTCATCACATAGAGTGAACCTCTGTTCTAGAGATTCATCACATAGAGTGAACCTCATTTATAGAGGTTGATCACATAGAGTGAACCTCATTTATAGAGGTTCATCACATAGAGTAAACCTCTGTTCTAGAGGTTCATCACATAGAGTGAACCTCTGTTCTAAAGGTTCATCACATAGAGCGAACCTCTGTTCTAAAGGTTCATCACATAGAGCGAACCTCTGTTCTAGAGATTCATCACATAGAGTGAACCTCATTTATAGAGGTTGATCACATAGAGTGAACCTCATTTATAGAGGTTCATCACATAGAGTAAACCTCTGTTCTAGAGGTTCATCACATAGAGCGAACCTCTGTTCTAAAGGTTCATCACATAGAGTGAACCTCTGTTCTAAAGGTTCATCACATAGAGTGAACCTCTGTTCTAGAGATTCATCAAATAGAGTGAACCTCATTTATAGAGGTTGATCAAATAGAGTGAACCTCATTTATAGAGGTTCATCACATAGAGTGAACCTCATTTATAGAGTTTCATCACATAGAGTGAACCTCTGTTCTAGAGATTCATCACATAGAGTGAACCTCATTTATAGAGGTTGATCACATAGAGTGAACCTCATTTATAGAGGTTGATCACATAGAGTGAACCTCATTTATAGAGGTTCATCACATAGAGTGAACCTCTGTTCTAGAGATTCATCACATAGAGTGAACCTCATTTATAGAGGTTGATCACATAGAGTGAACCTCATTTATAGAGGTTCATCACATAGAGTAAACCTCTGTTCTAGAGGTTCATCACATAGAGTGAACCTCTGTTCTAAAGGTTCATCACATAGAGCGAACCTCTGTTCTAGAGATTCATCACATAGAGTGAACCTCATTTATAGAGGTTGATCACATAGAGTGAACCTCATTTATAGAGGTTCATCACATAGAGTAAACCTCTGTTCTAGAGGTTCATCACATAGAGCGTACCTCTGTTCTAAAGGTTCATCACATAGAGTGAACCTCTGTTCTAAAGGTTCATCACATAGAGTGAACCTCTGTTCTAAAGGTTCATCACATAGAGTGAACCTCTGTTCTAGAGATTCATCAAATAGAGTGAACCTCATTTATAGAGGTTGATCAAATAGAGTGAACCTCATTTATAGAGGTTCATCACATAGAGTGAACCTCATTTATAGAGTTTCATCACATAGAGTGAACCTCATTTATAGAGGTTGATCAAATAGAGTGAACCTCATTTATAGAGGTTCATCACATAGAGTGAAACTCATTTATAGAGGTTTATCACATAGAGTGAACCTCTGTTCTAGAGATTCATCAAATAGAGTGAACCTCATTTATAGAGGTTCATCACATAGAGTGAACCTCATTTATAGAGTTTCATCACATAGAGTGAACCTCTGTTCTAGAGATTCATCACATAGAGTGAACCTCATTTATAGAGGTTGATCACATAGAGTGAACCTCATTTATAGAGGTTGATCACATAGAGTGAACCTCATTTATAGAGGTTCATCACATAGAGTGAACCTCTGTTCTAGAGATTCATCACATAGAGTGAACCTCATTTATAGAGGTTGATCACATAGAGTGAACCTCATTTATAGAGGTTCATCACATAGAGTAAACCTCTGTTCTAGAGGTTCATCACATAGAGTGAACCTCTGTTCTAAAGGTTCATCACATAGAGCGAACCTCTGTTCTAAAGGTTCATCACATAGAGCGAACCTCTGTTCTAGAGATTCATCACATAGAGTGAACCTCTGTTCTAGAGGTTCATCACATAGAGCGAACCTCTGTTCTAAAGGTTCATCACATAGAGTGAACCTCTGTTCTAAAGGTTCATCACATAGAGTGAACCTCTGTTCTAAAGGTTCATCACATAGAGTGAACCTCTGTTCTAGAGATTCATCAAATAGAGTGAACCTCATTTATAGAGGTTGATCAAATAGAGTGAACCTCATTTATAGAGGTTCATCACATAGAGTGAACCTCATTTATAGAGTTTCATCACATAGAGTGAACCTCTGTTCTAGAGATTCATCACATAGAGTGAACCTCATTTATAGAGGTTGATCACATAGAGTGAACCTCATTTATAGAGGTTCATCACATAGAGTGAACCTCTGTTCTAGAGATTCATCACAGAGTAAACCTCATTTATAGAGTTTCATCACATAGAGTGAACCTCTGTTCTAGAGATTCATCACATAGAGTGAACCTCATTTATAGAGGTTGATCACATAGAGTGAACCTCATTTATAGAGGTTCATCACATAGAGTGAACCTCTGTTCTAGAGATTCATCACAGAGTAAACCTTATTTATAGAGGTTCATCACAGAGTGAACCTCTGTTCTAGAGGTTGATCACATAGAGTGAACCTTCCTTTTTAAGAGGTTCATCAGATAGATTAAACCTCTGTTCTATAGATTTATCACATAGAGTGAACCTCATTTATAGAGGTTCATCACATAGAGTGAACCTTTGTTCTAGAGGTTCATCACATAGAGTGAACCTTTGTTCTAGAGATTCATCACATAGAGTAAACCTCATTTATAGAGGTTGATCAAATAGAGTGAACCTCATTTATAGAGGTTCATCACATAGAGTGAACCTCATTTATAGAGTTTCATCACATAGAGTGAACCTCTGTTCTAGAGGTTCATCACATAGAGTGAACCTCTGTTCTAAAGGTTCATCACATAGAGCAAACCTCTGTTCTAAAGGTTCATCACATAGAGCGAACCTCTGTTCTAGAGATTCATCACATAGAGTGAACCTCTGTTCTAGAGGTTCATCACATAGAGCGAACCTCTGTTCTAAAGGTTCATCACATAGAGTGAACCTCTGTTCTAAAGGTTCATCACATAGAGTGAACCTCTGTTCTAGAGATTCATCAAATAGAGTGAACCTCATTTATAGAGGTTGATCAAATAGAGTGAACCTCATTTATAGAGGTTCATCACATAGAGTGAACCTCATTTATAGAGTTTCATCACATAGAGTGAACCTCTGTTCTAGAGATTCATCACATAGAGTGAACCTCATTTATAGAGGTTGATCACATAGAGTGAACCTCATTTATAGAGGTTCATCACATAGAGTGAACCTCTGTTCTAGAGATTCATCACAGAGTAAACCTCATTTATAGAGTTTCATCACATAGAGTGAACCTCTGTTCTAGAGATTCATCACATAGAGTGAACCTCATTTATAGAGGTTGATCACATAGAGTGAACCTCATTTATAGAGGTTCATCACATAGAGTGAACCTCTGTTCTAGAGATTCATCACAGAGTAAACCTTATTTATAGAGGTTCATCACAGAGTGAACCTCTGTTCTAGAGGTTGATCACATAGAGTGAACCTTCCTTTTTAAGAGGTTCATCAGATAGATTAAACCTCTGTTCTATAGATTTATCACATAGAGTGAACCTCATTTATAGAGGTTCATCACATAGAGTGAACCTTTGTTCTAGAGGTTCATCACATAGAGTGAACCTTTGTTCTAGAGATTCATCACATAGAGTAAACCTCATTTATAGAGGTTGATCAAATAGAGTGAACCTCATTTATAGAGGTTCATCACATAGAGTGAACCTCATTTATAGAGTTTCATCACATAGAGTGAACCTCTGTTCTAGAGATTCATCAAATAGAGTGAACCTCATTTATAGAGGTTGATCAAATAGAGTGAACCTCATTTATAGAGGTTCATCACATAGAGTGAACCTCATTTATAGAGTTTCATCACATAGAGTGAACCTCTGTTCTAGAGATTCATCAAATAGAGTGAACCTCATTTATAGAGGTTGATCAAATAGAGTGAACCTCATTTATAGAGGTTCATCACATAGAGTGAACCTCATTTATAGAGTTTCATCACATAGAGTGAACCTCTGTTCTAGAGATTCATCACATAGAGTGAACCTCATTTATAGAGGTTGATCACATAGAGTGAACCTCATTTATAGAGGTTCATCACATAGAGTGAACCTCTGTTCTAGAGATTCATCACAGAGTAAACCTCATTTATAGAGTTTCATCACATAGAGTGAACCTCTGTTCTAGAGATTCATCACATAGAGTGAACCTCATTTATAGAGGTTGATCACATAGAGTGAACCTCATTTATAGAGGTTCATCACATAGAGTGAACCTCATTTATAGAGTTTCATCACATAGAGTGAACCTCTGTTCTAGAGATTCATCAAATAGAGTGAACCTCATTTATAGAGGTTGATCAAATAGAGTGAACCTCATTTATAGAGGTTCATCACATAGAGTGAACCTGATTTATAGAGTTTCATCACATAGAGTGAACCTCTGTTCTAGAGATTCATCACATAGAGTGAACCTCATTTATAGAGGTTGATCAAATAGAGTGAACCTCATTTATAGAGGTTCATCACATAGAGTGAACCTCATTTATAGAGTTTCATCACATAGAGTGAACCTCTGTTCTAGAGATTCATCAAATAGAGTGAACCTCATTTATAGAGGTTGATCAAATAGAGTGAACCTCATTTATAGAGGTTCATCACATAGAGTGAACCTCATTTATAGAGTTTCATCACATAGAGTGAACCTCTGTTCTAGAGATTCATCAAATAGAGTGAACCTCATTTATAGAGGTTGATCAAATAGAGTGAACCTCATTTATAGAGGTTCATCACATAGAGTGAACCTCATTTATAGAGTTTCATCACATAGAGTGAACCTCTGTTCCAGAGATTCATCACATAGAGTGAACCTCATTTATAGAGGTTGATCACATAGAGTGAACCTCATTTATAGAGGTTCATCACATAGAGTGAACCTCTGTTCTAGAGATTCATCACAGAGTAAACCTCATTTATAGAGTTTCATCACATAGAGTGAACCTCTGTTCTAGAGATTCATCACATAGAGTGAACCTCATTTATAGAGGTTGATCACATAGAGTGAACCTCATTTATAGAGGTTCATCACATAGAGTGAACCTCTGTTCTAGAGATTCATCACAGAGTAAACCTTATTTATAGAGGTTCATCACAGAGTGAACCTCTGTTCTAGAGGTTGATCACATAGAGTGAACCTTCCTTTTTAAGAGGTTCATCAGATAGATTAAACCTCTGTTCTATAGATTTATCACATAGAGTGAACCTCATTTATAGAGGTTCATCACATAGAGTGAACCTTTGTTCTAGAGGTTCATCACAGAGTGAACCTCATTTATAGAGGTTCATCAGATAGAGTGAACCTCTGTTCTAGAGATTCATCACATAGAGTAAACCTCATTTATAGAGGTTCATCATAGAGTGAACCTCTGTTCTAGAGGTTGATCACATAGAGTGAACCTCATTTATAGAGGTTCATCAGATAGAGTGAACCTCTGTTCTAGAGATTCATCACATAGAGTAAACCTCATTTATAGAGGTTCATCATAGAGTGAACCTCTGTTCTAGAGGTTGATCACATAGAGTGAACCTCATTTATAGAGGTTCATCACATAGAGTGAACCTCTGTTCTAGAGATTCATCACAGAGTAAACCTCATTTATAGAGTTTCATCACATAGAGTGAACCTCTGTTCTAGAGATTCATCACATAGAGTGAACCTCATTTATAGAGGTTGATCACATAGAGTGAACCTCATTTATAGAGGTTCATCACATAGAGTGAACCTCTGTTCTAGAGATTCATCACAGAGTAAACCTTATTTATAGAGGTTCATCACAGAGTGAACCTCTGTTCTAGAGGTTGATCACATAGAGTGAACCTTCCTTTTTAAGAGGTTCATCAGATAGATTAAACCTCTGTTCTATAGATTTATCACATAGAGTGAACCTCATTTATAGAGGTTCATCACATAGAGTGAACCTTTGTTCTAGAGGTTCATCACATAGAGTGAACCTTTGTTCTAGAGGTTCATCACATAGAGTGAACCTCTGTTCTAAAGGTTCATCACATAGAGTGAACCTCTGTTCTATAGATTTATCACATAGAGTGAACCTCATTTATAGAGGTTCATCACATAGAGTGAACCTCATTTATAGAGGTTCATCACATAGAGTGAACCTTTGTTCTAGAGGTTCATCACATAGAGTGAACCTTTGTTCTAGAGGTTCATCACATAGAGTGAACCTCTGTTCTAAAGGTTCATCACATAGAGTGAACCTCTGTTCTAGAGATTCATCACATAGAGTGAACCTCATTTATAGAGGTTGATCACATAGAGTGAACCTCATTTATAGAGGTTCATCACATAGAGTAAACCTCTGTTCTAGAGGTTCATCACATAGAGTGAACCTCTGTTCTAAAGGTTCATCACATAGAGCGAACCTCTGTTCTAAAGGTTCATCACATAGAGCGAACCTCTGTTCTAGAGATTCATCACATAGAGTGAACCTCATTTATAGAGGTTGATCACATAGAGTGAACCTCATTTATAGAGGTTCATCACATAGAGTAAACCTCTGTTCTAGAGGTTCATCACGTAGAGCGAACCTCTGTTCTAAAGGTTCATCACATAGAGTGAACCTCTGTTCTAAAGGTTCATCACATAGAGTGAACCTCTGTTCTAGAGATTCATCAAATAGAGTGAACCTCATTTATAGAGGTTGATCAAATAGAGTGAACCTCATTTATAGAGGTTCATCACATAGAGTGAACCTCATTTATAGAGTTTCATCACATAGAGTGAACCTCTGTTCTAGAGATTCATCACATAGAGTGAACCTCATTTATAGAGGTTGATCACATAGAGTGAACCTCATTTATAGAGGTTGATCACATAGAGTGAACCTCATTTATAGAGGTTCATCACATAGAGTGAACCTCTGTTCTAGAGATTCATCACAGAGTAAACCTCATTTATAGAGATTCATCACATAGAGTGAACCTCATTTATAGAGGTTGATCACATAGAGTGAACCTCATTTATAGAGGTTCATCACATAGAGTGAACCTCTGTTCTAGAGATTCATCACATAGAGTAAACCTTATTTATAGAGGTTCATCACAGAGTGAACCTCTGTTCTAGAGGTTGATCACATAGAGTGAACCTTCCTTTTTAAGAGGTTCATCAGATAGATTAAACCTCTGTTCTATAGATTTATCACATAGAGTGAACCTCATTTATAGAGGTTCATCACATAGAGTGAACCTTTGTTCTAGAGGTTCATCACATAGAGTGAACCTTTGTTCTAGAGGTTCATCACATAGAGTGAACCTCTGTTCTAAAGGTTCATCACATAGAGTGAACCTCTGTTCTAGAGATTCATCACATAGAGTGAACCTCATTTATAGAGGTTGATCACATAGAGTGAACCTCATTTATAGAGGTTCATCACATAGAGTAAACCTCTGTTCTAGAGGTTCATCACATAGAGTGAACCTCTGTTCTAAAGGTTCATCACATAGAGCGAACCTCTGTTCTAAAGGTTCATCACATAGAGCGAACCTCTGTTCTAGAGATTCATCACATAGAGTGAACCTCATTTATAGAGGTTGATCACAGAGTGAACCTCATTTATAGAGGTTCATCACATAGAGTAAACCTCTGTTCTAGAGGTTCATCACATAGAGCGAACCTCTGTTCTAAAGGTTCATCACATAGAGTGAACCTCTGTTCTAAAGGTTCATCACATAGAGTGAACCTCTGTTCTAGAGATTCATCAAATAGAGTGAACCTCATTTATAGAGGTTGATCAAATAGAGTGAACCTCATTTATAGAGGTTCATCACATAGAGTGAACCTCATTTATAGAGTTTCATCACATAGAGTGAACCTCTGTTCTAGAGATTCATCACATAGAGTGAACCTCATTTATAGAGGTTGATCACATAGAGTGAACCTCATTTATAGAGGTTGATCACATAGAGTGAACCTCATTTATAGAGGTTCATCACATAGAGTGAACCTCTGTTCTAGAGATTCATCACATAGAGTGAACCTCATTTATAGAGGTTGATCACATAGAGTGAACCTCATTTATAGAGGTTCATCACATAGAGTAAACCTCTGTTCTAGATGTTCATCACATAGAGTGAACCTCTGTTCTAAAGGTTCATCACATAGAGCGAACATCTGTTCTAAAGGTTCATCACATAGAGCGAACCTCTGTTCTAGAGATTCATCACATAGAGTGAACCTCATTTATAGAGGTTGATCACATAGAGTGAACCTCATTTATAGAGGTTCATCACATAGAGTAAACCTCTGTTCTAGAGGTTCATCACATAGAGCGAACCTCTGTTCTAAAGGTTCATCACATAGAGTGAACCTCTGTTCTAAAGGTTCATCACATAGAGTGAACCTCTGTTCTAAAGGTTCATCACATAGAGTGAACCTCTGTTCTAGAGATTCATCAAATAGAGTGAACCTCATTTATAGAGGTTGATCAAATAGAGTGAACCTCATTTATAGAGGTTCATCACATAGAGTGAACCTCATTTATAGAGTTTCATCACATAGAGTGAACCTCATTTATAGAGGTTGATCAAATAGAGTGAACCTCATTTATAGAGGTTCATCACATAGAGTGAAACTCATTTATAGAGGTTCATCACATAGAGTGAACCTCTGTTCTAGAGATTCATCAAATAGAGTGAACCTCATTTATAGAGGTTGATCAAATAGAGTGAACCTCATTTATAGAGGTTCATCACATAGAGTGAACCTCATTTATAGAGTTTCATCACATAGAGTGAACCTCATTTATAGAGGTTGATCACATAGAGTGAACCTCATTTATAGAGGTTCATCACATAGAGTAAACCTCTGTTCTAGAGGTTCATCACATAGAGTGAACCTCTGTTCTAAAGGTTCATCACATAGAGCGAACCTCTGTTCTAAAGGTTCATCACATAGAGCGAACCTCTGTTCTAGAGATTCATCACATAGAGTGAACCTCATTTATAGAGGTTGATCACATAGAGTGAACCTCATTTATAGAGGTTCATCACATAGAGTAAACCTCTGTTCTAGAGGTTCATCACATAGAGCGAACCTCTGTTCTAAAGGTTCATCACATAGAGTGAACCTCTGTTCTAAAGGTTCATCACATAGAGTGAACCTCTGTTCTAAAGGTTCATCACATAGAGTGAACCTCTGTTCTAGAGATTCATCAAATAGAGTGAACCTCATTTATAGAGGTTGATCAAATAGAGTGAACCTCATTTATAGAGTTTCATCACATAGAGTGAACCTCTGTTCTAGAGATTCATCACATAGAGTGAACCTCATTTATAGAGGTTGATCACATAGAGTGAACCTCATTTATAGAGGTTCATCACATAGAGTAAACCTCTGTTCTAGAGGTTCATCACGTAGAGCGAACCTCTGTTCTAAAGGTTCATCACATAGAGTGAACCTCTGTTCTAAAGGTTCATCACATAGAGTGAACCTCTGTTCTAGAGATTCATCAAATAGAGTGAACCTCATTTATAGAGGTTGATCAAATAGAGTGAACCTCATTTATAGAGGTTCATCACATAGAGTGAACCTCATTTGTAGAGTTTCATCACATAGAGTGAACCTCTGTTCTAGAGATTCATCACATAGAGTGAACCTCATTTATAGAGGTTGATCACATAGAGTGAACCTCATTTATAGAGGTTGATCACATAGAGTGAACCTCATTTATAGAGGTTCATCACATAGAGTGAACCTCTGTTCTAGAGATTCATCACAGAGTAAACCTCATTTATAGAGATTCATCACATAGAGTGAACCTCATTTATAGAGGTTGATCACATAGAGTGAACCTCATTTATAGAGGTTCATCACATAGAGTGAACCTCTGTTCTAGAGATTCATCACATAGAGTAAACCTTATTTATAGAGGTTCATCACAGAGTGAACCTCTGTTCTAGAGGTTGATCACATAGAGTGAACCTCATTTATAGAGGTTCATCACATAGAGTGAACCTCTGTTCTAGAGATTCATCACAGAGTAAACCTCATTTATAGAGTTTCATCACATAGAGTGAACCTCTGTTCTAGAGATTCATCACATAGAGTGAACCTCATTTATAGAGGTTGATCACATAGAGTGAACCTCATTTATAGAGGTTCATCACATAGAGTGAACCTCTGTTCTAGAGATTCATCACATAGAGTAAACCTTATTTATAGAGGTTCATCACAGAGTGAACCTCTGTTCTAGAGGTTGATCACATAGAGTGAACCTTCCTTTTTAAGAGGTTCATCAGATAGATTAAACCTCTGTTCTATAGATTTATCACATAGAGTGAACCTCATTTATAGAGGTTCATCACATAGAGTGAACCTTTGTTCTAGAGGTTCATCACATAGAGTGAACCTTTGTTCTAGAGGTTCATCACATAGAGTGAACCTCTGTTCTAAAGGTTCATCACATAGAGTGAACCTCTGTTCTAGAGATTCATCACATAGAGTGAACCTCATTTATAGAGGTTGATCACATAGAGTGAACCTCATTTATAGAGGTTCATCACATAGAGTAAACCTCTGTTCTAGAGGTTCATCACATAGAGTGAACCTCTGTTCTAAAGGTTCATCACATAGAGCGAACCTCTGTTCTAAAGGTTCATCACATAGAGCGAACCTCTGTTCTAGAGATTCATCACATAGAGTGAACCTCATTTATAGAGGTTGATCACAGAGTGAACCTCATTTATAGAGGTTCATCACATAGAGTAAACCTCTGTTCTAGAGGTTCATCACATAGAGCGAACCTCTGTTCTAAAGGTTCATCACATAGAGTGAACCTCTGTTCTAAAGGTTCATCACATAGAGTGAACCTCTGTTCTAGAGATTCATCAAATAGAGTGAACCTCATTTATAGAGGTTGATCAAATAGAGTGAACCTCATTTATAGAGGTTCATCACATAGAGTGAACCTCATTTATAGAGTTTCATCACATAGAGTGAACCTCTGTTCTAGAGATTCATCACATAGAGTGAACCTCATTTATAGAGGTTGATCACATAGAGTGAACCTCATTTATAGAGGTTGATCACATAGAGTGAACCTCATTTATAGAGGTTCATCACATAGAGTGAACCTCTGTTCTAGAGATTCATCACATAGAGTGAACCTCATTTATAGAGGTTGATCACATAGAGTGAACCTCATTTATAGAGGTTCATCACATAGAGTAAACCTCTGTTCTAGATGTTCATCACATAGAGTGAACCTCTGTTCTAAAGGTTCATCACATAGAGCGAACATCTGTTCTAAAGGTTCATCACATAGAGCGAACCTCTGTTCTAGAGATTCATCACATAGAGTGAACCTCATTTATAGAGGTTGATCACATAGAGTGAACCTCATTTATAGAGGTTCATCACATAGAGTAAACCTCTGTTCTAGAGGTTCATCACATAGAGCGAACCTCTGTTCTAAAGGTTCATCACATAGAGTGAACCTCTGTTCTAAAGGTTCATCACATAGAGTGAACCTCTGTTCTAAAGGTTCATCACATAGAGTGAACCTCTGTTCTAGAGATTCATCAAATAGAGTGAACCTCATTTATAGAGGTTGATCAAATAGAGTGAACCTCATTTATAGAGGTTCATCACATAGAGTGAACCTCATTTATAGAGTTTCATCACATAGAGTGAACCTCATTTATAGAGGTTGATCAAATAGAGTGAACCTCATTTATAGAGGTTCATCACATAGAGTGAAACTCATTTATAGAGGTTCATCACATAGAGTGAACCTCTGTTCTAGAGATTCATCAAATAGAGTGAACCTCATTTATAGAGGTTGATCAAATAGAGTGAACCTCATTTATAGAGGTTCATCACATAGAGTGAACCTCATTTATAGAGTTTCATCACATAGAGTGAACCTCATTTATAGAGGTTGATCACATAGAGTGAACCTCATTTATAGAGGTTCATCACATAGAGTAAACCTCTGTTCTAGAGGTTCATCACATAGAGTGAACCTCTGTTCTAAAGGTTCATCACATAGAGCGAACCTCTGTTCTAAAGGTTCATCACATAGAGCGAACCTCTGTTCTAGAGATTCATCACATAGAGTGAACCTCATTTATAGAGGTTGATCACATAGAGTGAACCTCATTTATAGAGGTTCATCACATAGAGTAAACCTCTGTTCTAGAGGTTCATCACATAGAGCGAACCTCTGTTCTAAAGGTTCATCACATAGAGTGAACCTCTGTTCTAAAGGTTCATCACATAGAGTGAACCTCTGTTCTAAAGGTTCATCACATAGAGTGAACCTCTGTTCTAGAGATTCATCAAATAGAGTGAACCTCATTTATAGAGGTTGATCAAATAGAGTGAACCTCATTTATAGAGTTTCATCACATAGAGTGAACCTCTGTTCTAGAGATTCATCACATAGAGTGAACCTCATTTATAGAGGTTGATCACATAGAGTGAACCTCATTTATAGAGGTTCATCACATAGAGTAAACCTCTGTTCTAGAGGTTCATCACGTAGAGCGAACCTCTGTTCTAAAGGTTCATCACATAGAGTGAACCTCTGTTCTAAAGGTTCATCACATAGAGTGAACCTCTGTTCTAGAGATTCATCAAATAGAGTGAACCTCATTTATAGAGGTTGATCAAATAGAGTGAACCTCATTTATAGAGGTTCATCACATAGAGTGAACCTCATTTGTAGAGTTTCATCACATAGAGTGAACCTCTGTTCTAGAGATTCATCACATAGAGTGAACCTCATTTATAGAGGTTGATCACATAGAGTGAACCTCATTTATAGAGGTTGATCACATAGAGTGAACCTCATTTATAGAGGTTCATCACATAGAGTGAACCTCTGTTCTAGAGATTCATCACAGAGTAAACCTCATTTATAGAGATTCATCACATAGAGTGAACCTCATTTATAGAGGTTGATCACATAGAGTGAACCTCATTTATAGAGGTTCATCACATAGAGTGAACCTCTGTTCTAGAGATTCATCACATAGAGTAAACCTTATTTATAGAGGTTCATCACAGAGTGAACCTCTGTTCTAGAGGTTGATCACATAGAGTGAACCTTCCTTTTTAAGAGGTTCATCAGATAGATTAAACCTCTGTTCTATAGATTTATCACATAGAGTGAACCTCATTTATAGAGGTTCATCACATAGAGTGAACCTTTGTTCTAGAGGTTCATCACATAGAGTGAACCTTTGTTCTAGAGGTTCATCACATAGAGTGAACCTCTGTTCTAAAGGTTCATCACATAGAGTGAACCTCTGTTCTAGAGATTCATCACATAGAGTGAACCTCATTTATAGAGGTTGATCACATAGAGTGAACCTCATTTATAGAGGTTCATCACATAGAGTAAACCTCTGTTCTAGAGGTTCATCACATAGAGTGAACCTCTGTTCTAAAGGTTCATCACATAGAGCGAACCTCTGTTCTAAAGGTTCATCACATAGAGCGAACCTCTGTTCTAGAGATTCATCACATAGAGTGAACCTCATTTATAGAGGTTGATCACAGAGTGAACCTCATTTATAGAGGTTCATCACATAGAGTAAACCTCTGTTCTAGAGGTTCATCACATAGAGCGAACCTCTGTTCTAAAGGTTCATCACATAGAGCGAACCTCTGTTCTAAAGGTTCATCACATAGAGTGAACCTCTGTTCTAGAGATTCATCAAATAGAGTGAACCTCATTTATAGAGGTTGATCAAATAGAGTGAACCTCATTTATAGAGGTTCATCACATAGAGTGAACCTCATTTATAGAGTTTCATCACATAGAGTGAACCTCTGTTCTAGAGATTCATCACATAGAGTGAACCTCATTTATAGAGGTTGATCACATAGAGTGAACCTCATTTATAGAGGTTGATCACATAGAGTGAACCTCATTTATAGAGGTTCATCACATAGAGTGAACCTCTGTTCTAGAGATTCATCACATAGAGTGAACCTCATTTATAGAGGTTGATCACATAGAGTGAACCTCATTTATAGAGGTTCATCACATAGAGTAAACCTCTGTTCTAGATGTTCATCACATAGAGTGAACCTCTGTTCTAAAGGTTCATCACATAGAGCGAACATCTGTTCTAAAGGTTCATCACATAGAGCGAACCTCTGTTCTAGAGATTCATCACATAGAGTGAACCTCATTTATAGAGGTTGATCACATAGAGTGAACCTTATTTATAGAGGTTCATCACATAGAGTAAACCTCTGTTCTAGAGGTTCATCACATAGAGCGAACCTCTGTTCTAAAGGTTCATCACATAGAGTGAACCTCTGTTCTAAAGGTTCATCACATAGAGTGAACCTCTGTTCTAAAGGTTCATCACATAGAGTGAACCTCTGTTCTAGAGATTCATCAAATAGAGTGAACCTCATTTATAGAGGTTGATCAAATAGAGTGAACCTCATTTATAGAGGTTCATCACATAGAGTGAACCTCATTTATAGAGTTTCATCACATAGAGTGAACCTCATTTATAGAGGTTGATCAAATAGAGTGAACCTCATTTATAGAGGTTCATCACATAGAGTGAAACTCATTTATAGAGGTTCATCACATAGAGTGAACCTCTGTTCTAGAGATTCATCAAATAGAGTGAACCTCATTTATAGAGGTTGATCAAATAGAGTGAACCTCATTTATAGAGGTTCATCACATAGAGTGAACCTCATTTATAGAGTTTCATCACATAGAGTGAACCTCTGTTCTAGAGATTCATCACATAGAGTGAACCTCATTTATAGAGGTTGATCACATAGAGTGAACCTCATTTATAGAGGTTGATCACATAGAGTGAACCTCATTTATAGAGGTTCATCACATAGAGTAAACCTCTGTTCTAGAGGTTCATCACATAGAGTGAACCTCTGTTCTAAAGGTTCATCACATAGAGCGAACCTCTGTTCTAAAGGTTCATCACATAGAGCGAACCTCTGTTCTAGAGATTCATCACATAGAGTGAACCTCATTTATAGAGGTTGATCACATAGAGTGAACCTCATTTATAGAGGTTCATCACATAGAGTAAACCTCTGTTCTAGAGGTTCATCACATAGAGCGAACCTCTGTTCTAAAGGTTCATCACATAGAGTGAACCTCTGTTCTAAAGGTTCATCACATAGAGTGAACCTCTGTTCTAAAGGTTCATCACATAGAGTGAACCTCTGTTCTAGAGATTCATCAAATAGAGTGAACCTCATTTATAGAGGTTGATCAAATAGAGTGAACCTCATTTATAGAGGTTCATCACATAGAGTGAACCTCATTTATAGAGTTTCATCACATAGAGTGAACCTCTGTTCTAGAGATTCATCACATAGAGTGAACCTCATTTATAGAGGTTGATCACAGAGTGAACCTCATTTATAGAGGTTCATCACATAGAGTGAACCTCTGTTCTAGAGATTCATCACAGAGTAAACCTCATTTATAGAGTTTCATCACATAGAGTGAACCTCTGTTCTAGAGATTCATCACATAGAGTGAACCTCATTTATAGAGGTTGATCACATAGAGTGAACCTCATTTATAGAGGTTCATCACATAGAGTGAACCTCTGTTCTAGAGATTCATCACAGAGTAAACCTTATTTATAGAGGTTCATCACAGAGTGAACCTCTGTTCTAGAGGTTGATCACATAGAGTGAACCTTCCTTTTTAAGAGGTTCATCAGATAGATTAAACCTCTGTTCTATAGATTTATCACATAGAGTGAACCTCATTTATAGAGGTTCATCACATAGAGTGAACCTTTGTTCTAGAGGTTCATCACATAGAGTGAACCTTTGTTCTAGAGATTCATCACATAGAGTAAACCTCATTTATAGAGGTTGATCAAATAGAGTGAACCTCATTTATAGAGGTTCATCACATAGAGTGAACCTCATTTATAGAGTTTCATCACATAGAGTGAACCTCTGTTCTAGAGATTCATCAAATAGAGTGAACCTCATTTATAGAGGTTGATCAAATAGAGTGAACCTCATTTATAGAGGTTCATCACATAGAGTGAACCTCATTTATAGAGTTTCATCACATAGAGTGAACCTCTGTTCTAGAGATTCATCAAATAGAGTGAACCTCATTTATAGAGGTTGATCAAATAGAGTGAACCTCATTTATATAGGTTCATCACATAGAGTGAACCTCATTTATAGAGTTTCATCACATAGAGTGAACCTCTGTTCTAGAGATTCATCACATAGAGTGAACCTCATTTATAGAGGTTGATCACATAGAGTGAACCTCATTTATAGAGGTTGATCACATAGAGTGAACCTCTGTTCTAGAGATTCATCACAGAGTAAACCTCATTTATAGAGTTTCATCACATAGAGTGAACCTCTGTTCTAGAGATTCATCACATAGAGTGAACCTCATTTATAGAGGTTGATCACATAGAGTGAACCTCATTTATAGAGGTTCATCACATAGAGTGAACCTCATTTATAGAGTTTCATCACATAGAGTGAACCTCTGTTCTAGAGATTCATCAAATAGAGTGAACCTCATTTATAGAGGTTGATCAAATAGAGTGAACCTCATTTATAGAGGTTCATCACATAGAGTGAACCTCTGTTCTAGAGATTCATCACATAGAGTGAACCTCATTTATAGAGGTTGATCAAATAGAGTGAACCTCATTTATAGAGGTTCATCACATAGAGTGAACCTCATTTATAGAGTTTCATCACATAGAGTGAACCTCTGTTCTAGAGATTCATCAAATAGAGTGAACCTCATTTATAGAGGTTGATCAAATAGAGTGAACCTCATTTATAGAGGTTCATCACATAGAGTGAACCTCATTTATAGAGTTTCATCACATAGAGTGAACCTCTGTTCTAGAGATTCATCAAATAGAGTGAACCTCATTTATAGAGGTTGATCAAATAGAGTGAACCTCATTTATAGAGGTTCATCACATAGAGTGAACCTCATTTATAGAGTTTCATCACATAGAGTGAACCTCTGTTCTAGAGATTCATCACATAGAGTGAACCTCATTTATAGAGGTTGATCACATAGAGTGAACCTCATTTATAGAGGTTCATCACATAGAGTGAACCTGTTCTAGAGATTCATCACAGAGTAAACCTCATTTATAGAGTTTCATCACATAGAGTGAACCTCTGTTCTAGAGATTCATCACATAGAGTGAACCTCATTTATAGAGGTTGATCACATAGAGTGAACCTCATTTATAGAGGTTCATCACATAGAGTGAACCTCTGTTCTAGAGATTCATCACATAGAGTAAACCTCATTTATAGAGGTTCATCATAGAGTGAACCTCTGTTCTAGAGGTTGATCACATAGAGTGAACCTCATTTATAGAGGTTCATCAGATAGAGTGAACCTCTGTTCTAGAGATTCATCACATAGAGTAAACCTCATTTATAGAGGTTCATCATAGAGTGAACCTCTGTTCTAGAGGTTGATCACATAGAGTGAACCTCATTTATAGAGGTTCATCACATAGAGTGAACCTCTGTTCTAGAGATTCATCACAGAGTAAACCTCATTTATAGAGTTTCATCACATAGAGTGAACCTCTGTTCTAGAGATTCATCACATAGAGTGAACCTCATTTATAGAGGTTGATCACATAGAGTGAACCTCATTTATAGAGGTTCATCACAGAGTGAACCTCTGTTCTAGAGGTTGATCACATAGAGTGAACCTTCCTTTTTAAGAGGTTCATCAGATAGATTAAACCTCTGTTCTATAGATTTATCACATAGAGTGAACCTTTGTTCTAGAGGTTCATCACAGAGTGAACCTCATTTATAGAGGTTGATCACATAGAGTGAACCTCATTTATAGAGGTTCATCACAGAGTGAACCTCTGTTCTAGAGGTTGATCACATAGAGTGAACCTTCCTTTTTAAGAGGTTCATCAGATAGATTAAACCTCTGTTCTATAGATTTATCACATAGAGTGAACCTCATTTATAGAGGTTCATCACATAGAGTGAACCTTTGTTCTAGAGGTTCATCACAGAGTGAACCTCATTTATAGAGGTTCATCAGATAGAGTGAACCTCTGTTCTAGAGATTCATCACATAGAGTAAACCTCATTTATAGAGGTTCATCATAGAGTGAACCTCTGTTCTAGAGGTTGATCACATAGAGTGAACCTCATTTATAGAGGTTCATCAGATAGAGTAAACCTCTGTTCTAGAGATTCATCACATAGAGTAAACCTCATTTATAGAGGTTCATCAGATAGAGTGAACCTCTGTTCTAGAGATTCATCACATAGAGTAAACCTCATTTATAGAGGTTCATCATAGAGTGAACCTCTGTTCTAGAGGTTGATCACATAGAGTGAACCTCATTTATAGAGGTTCATCAGATAGAGTAAACCTCTGTTCTAGAGATTCATCACATAGAGTGAACCTCTGTTCTAGAGATTCATCACAGAGTAAACCTTATTTATAGAGGTTCATCACAGAGTGAACCTCTGTTCTAGAGGTTGATCACATAGAGTGAACCTTCCTTTTTAAGAGGTTCATCAGATATATTAAACATCTGTTCTATAGATTTATCACATAGAGTGAACCTCATTTATAGAGGTTGATCACATAGAGTGAACCTCATTTATAGAGGTTCATCACATAGAGTGAACCTCTGTTCTAGAGATTCATCACAGAGTAAACCTTATTTATAGAGGTTCATCACAGAGTGAACCTCTGTTCTAGAGGTTGATCACATAGAGTGAACCTTCCTTTTTAAGAGGTTCATCAGATAGATTAAACCTCTGTTCTATAGATTTATCACATAGAGTGAACCTCATTTATAGAGGTTCATCACATAGAGTGAACCTTTGTTCTAGAGGTTCATCACAGAGTGAACCTCATTTATAGAGGTTCATCAGATAGAGTGAACCTCTGTTCTAGAGATTCATCACATAGAGTAAACCTCATTTATAGAGGTTCATCATAGAGTGAACCTCTGTTCTAGAGGTTGATCACATAGAGTGAACCTCATTTATAGAGGTTCATCAGATAGAGTAAACCTCTGTTCTAGAGATTCATCACATAGAGTAAACCTCATTTATAGAGGTTCATCAGATAGAGTGAACCTCTGTTCTAGAGATTCATCACATAGAGTAAACCTCATTTATAGAGGTTCATCATAGAGTGAACCTCTGTTCTAGAGGTTGATCACATAGAGTGAACCTCATTTATAGAGGTTCATCAGATAGAGTAAACCTCTGTTCTAGAGATTCATCACATAGAGTAAACCTCTGTTCTAAAAAGGTTCTGTTGAGGTCCAGCAGGAGGTTCTCCTGAGGACCAGAAGAAGGTTCTGCTGAGGTCCAGTAGGAGGTTCTGAAAGGTTCTACTGCGATAGAAGCTCAGGAACCAGAACCAGCAGACCGGACCTCCAGCATGGTTCTGGTTCCATATAGATTCTGGATTTATGATCAGTCTGCTGGTTCTGGTTCTGCTGAGCCCAGATAAGAATCTTCTGAGGTTCTGGACTGCCTTCACACAGGAGGTGGTCCAGAGGGGGGGGGTTGTCTCCAGAACTTGGTCTGGGTTCTTCTGGACCTCCTCTCCACTGACATGCTGACCCAATCCCAGCCGATTCTAGAAGAATCTTTGGTTTTCACCCCCCCCCCCCCCTAATGTTCAGTTCTATAGAAGCACACTGGATGTGAGACCGTGAGGAGCGGTCTCAGGTCCGGTCCGGTCCGGTCCCTCTGGACTCCTGCGCCCCAGGAGCAGGACGGCGCATTGCGTCATGGAGCTCCAGGTTCTGATTCAAACGGAACGTTCTGGAGAGAATCAGCTCCAGACCCGAACTTGTGGAGTTCGGAAAAGTTCGGAGAGTTTCGGCAGAAAGTTTTTCCAGAGCGGATCCCTGCCTGCAAACAAAGTTCTGGCAGCACTTACTTTGCTCCGGACCTCCGCAGACAGGCCGTAGGCTGGTCCCTTGTTGAAGTGGCTCATCTTCTGCTGCTGCTCCCGGATCCAGAGGGAAGCTCGCTCCGCCAGCGCACAGGAAACAAAGCAGAGCGCAGAGCTGGCAGACAGCACGTCAGGAAAACGCGCTGACGTCACGCTGCATCCAGGCGCCCAGCCTCGCCGCTGCTGTCCTCTCCTGGCTGCAGACATTGTTGGACCCAGTTCCTCCTGCAGACTGAACCCAGTGAGCTTTGAGTTCTGCTGGATGTTCCAGAACTTTCAGTAGACTTGACACAACTGTAGAATACCAGGCTGGCAACCAGACTGCTGACTGGGACACACCTGTAGAATACCAGGCTGGCAACCAGACTGCTGACTGGGACACACCTGTAGAATACCAGGCTGGCAACCAGACTGCTGACTGGGACACACCTGTAGAATACCAGGCTGGCAACCAGACTGCTGATGGTCCATAAAGATGTGGACACTGTGGACAGCAGCCCTGTGTTCCTACAGGAAGCCATCTTTGTCTTTCCTCATATATTTTAGGCCAATAAATAAAAATGGAAGGTGGTGTAGACGTAACGTTCTGCGGGGTCCAACAAGGACCGCTATCAGCGCAGCGAGGGGTCCAAAATGTGAATAGTCCCACACATTCTCATCTTCATACTTTGGATCTTGTGCTGACATACGGCATAGAATGTGAAGAAATAACAGTATTTCCTCACAACCCTGTCCTCTCTGACCACTTTCTAATAACCTTCAGGATTACTTTAACAGAGTTCTCCTCCCCCAAAAGAAGGTTACATTTTAGTAGATCTTTATCAGATAGAGCAGTTATACATTTTAAAGAATCTGCTTCACTTTCTCTCTCATCTGTGTCGCTGAGCAGTGCTGCAGAGAGCAAAAGCTTAGTTTATTCGCCTTCACAGGTTGATGATTTTGTTGATGGGGTTGCTAGTTCTCTGCATACTGCCTTAGACAACGCAGCTCCTAGACTGGAAAAATAGTTTACTGCTTTACGCTGTGTGCAGAATTATTAGGCAAATTAGTATTTTCGACCACATTTTCATACGTTGTCCTACTCCAAACTGTATAAGTTTGAAAGCCAACTACCAATTAAGTAAATCAGGTGGTGTGCATCTCTGTAATTAGAAGGGGTGTGGCCTAATGACATCAACACCCTAGGTGTGCTTAGGCAACCTCCTTTGCTTTGGCTAAATGTGTCAGAAAAGATTTGACACTGAAAAATCAAAAAGTTTTGATTTTTGGACCAAAAACTTGTGGGGATGTGAAAATTTAAATAGGTTGAAGGAGTTGCCTCATTTATGCTCACATAATCCTCTTGCTGCAGCCAGGTTTCTGTAAGGCAACACAAGTCAATGTGATTATCACAAATCAAGTCATTAACTAGCAGACTTTTAGAGGAAATCAAATCAAATTATTTTGTATAGCCCTTTACAATAGCCAGATGGTACCCAAAGTGCTTTACAACAAAGCCATAAAAACAATACATAGCACATATAAAACATACAAGATACAATTAAAAGTGCTGTAGTGGTGCAGCTGCAGGACATTAAAAGCTTTCCAGAGGTGCATAGAAAGGAGCAAAGGAAGATGACATCTAAGAGACATTATTATAGTTAGAATTAAATGCTAATTTAAAAAAGTGGGTTTTAAGCTTTTTTAAAAAAAGGCTGAGGTCAGTAGTGGTGCAGATGTCAGGGGGTAGTTTGTTCCACAGTCAGGGAGCAGCGACGGCAAAAGAACCATCGCCCCGCTGTTTGAGTCTTGACCTAGGGACCTCTAGCAGAAGCTGACCTGATCTTATGTTAAACAGACCACATTTAATTGTTCCCCATTGGCAGAGGACAGTGAAGGCAGCGCGGTTTCACCGCCCCCTTGGTAGAGGACAGTGAAGGCAGCGCTGTTTCACCGCCCCCTTGGCAGAGGACAGTGAAGGCAGCGCTGTTTCACCGCCCCCTTGGCAGAGGACAGTGAAGGCAGCGCTGTTTCACCGCCCCCTTGGCAGAGGACAGTGAAGGCAGCGCTGTTTCACCGCCCCCTTGGCAGAGGACAGTGAAGGCAGTGCGGTTTCACCGCCCCCTTGGCAGAGGACAGTGAAGGCAGCGCGGTTTCACCGCCCCATGGCAGAGGACAGTGAAGGCAGCGCTGTTTCACCGCCCCCTTGGTAGAGGACAGTGAAGGCAGCGCTGTTTCACCGCCCCCTTGGCAGAGGACAGTGAAGGCAGCGCGGTTTCACCGCCCCATGGCAGAGGACAGTGAAGGCAGCGCTGTTTCACCGCCCCCTTGGTAGAGGACAGTGAAGGCAGCGCTGTTTCACCGCCCCCTTGGTAGAGGACAGTGAAGGCAGCGCTGTTTCACCGCCCCCTTGGCAGAGGACAGTGAAGGCAGCGCTGTTTCACCGCCCCCTTGGCAGAGGACAGTGAAGGCAGCGCTGTTTCACCGCCCCCTTGGCAGAGGACAGTGAAGGCAGCGCTGTTTCACCGCCCCCTTGGCAGAGGACAGTGAAGGCAGTGCGGTTTCACCGCCCCCTTGGCAGAGGACAGTGAAGGCAGCGCGGTTTCACCGCCCCATGGCAGAGGACAGTGAAGGCAGCGCTGTTTCACCGCCCCCTTGGTAGAGGACAGTGAAGGCAGCGCTGTTTCACCGCCCCCTTGGCAGAGGACAGTGAAGGCAGCGCGGTTTCACCGCCCCATGGCAGAGGACAGTGAAGGCAGCGCTGTTTCACCGCCCCCTTGGTAGAGGACAGTGAAGGCAGCGCTGTTTCACCGCCCCCTTGGCAGAGGACAGTGAAGGCAGCGCTGTTTCACCGCCCCCTTGGCAGAGGACAGTGAAGGCAGTGCGGTTTCACCGCCCCCTTGGCAGAGGACAGTGAAGGCAGCGCGGTTTCACCGCCCCCTTGGTAGAGGACAGTGAAGGCAGCGCTGTTTCACCGCCCCCTTGGCAGAGGACAGTGAAGGCAGCGCTGTTTCACCGCCCCCTTGGCAGAGGACAGTGAAGGCAGCGCTGTTTCACCGCCCCCTTGGCAGAGGACAGTGAAGGCAGCGCTGTTTCACCGCCCCCTTGGCAGAGGACAGTGAAGGCAGTGCGGTTTCACCGCCCCCTTGGCAGAGGACAGTGAAGGCAGCGCGGTTTCACCGCCCCATGGCAGAGGACAGTGAAGGCAGCGCTGTTTCACCGCCCCCTTGGTAGAGGACAGTGAAGGCAGCGCTGTTTCACCGCCCCCTTGGCAGAGGACAGTGAAGGCAGCGCGGTTTCACCGCCCCATGGCAGAGGACAGTGAAGGCAGCGCTGTTTCACCGCCCCCTTGGTAGAGGACAGTGAAGGCAGCGCGGTTTCACCGCCCCCTTGGCAGAGGACAGTGAAGGCAGCGCTGTTTCACCGCCCCCTTGGCAGAGGACAGTGAAGGCAGCGCGGTTTCACCGCCCCATGGCAGAGGACAGTGAAGGCAGCGCGGTTTCACCGCCCCCTTGGCAGAGGACAGTGAAGGCAGCGCGGTCTCACCGCCCCGTTGGCAGAGGACAGTGAAGGCAGCGCTGTCTCACCGCCCAGTTGGCAGAGGACAGTGAAGGCAGCGTGGTCTCACCACCCAGTTGGTAGAGGACAGTGAAGGCAGCGTGGTCTCACCACCCTGTTGGCAGAGGACAGTGAAGGCAGCGTGGTCTCACCACTCAGTTGGCAGAGGACAGTGAAGACAGCGTGGTCTCACCACCCAGTTGGCAGAGGACAGTGAAGGCAGCGTGGTCTCACCACCCAGTTGGTAGAGGACAGTGAAGGCAGCGTGGTCTCACCACCCAGTTGGTAGAGGACAGTGAAGGCAATTCAATTCAATTCAATTCAGTTTATTTATATAGCGCCAAATTCACAACACATGTCATCTCAAGGCACTTTACAGTTCAACCAGATCATACAGTCAAATTGATACAAAGTTTTCTATCTAAGGAAAACCAGTTGATTGCATTGACTCATTGACTCAAATACAATCCCTCACACTAAGCATGCTTGCAGCGACAGTGGAGAGGAAAAACTCCCTTTTAACAGGAAGAAACCTCCAGCAGAACCAGGCTCAGTGTGAGCGGCCATCTGCCGAGGCCGACTGGGGTTCAAGGAGACAGAAGCAGACATAGAAAAAGCAGCTGTAAAAGGCGGCCCCGTCCAGGAAACACACAGCCAGGCAGACGAGCTCCAAGGCAGCTCCCATGCCAGAGGATGAAGAGAGCACATCCACCCAGCCACGGCCAGAGAAACAGGACCACACTGGAAGACAGGCCGATCTCCAACATCTACAAACAAGGGTGTTGATGGAAGCAGCACAGCTGATGTTTCTTTCCTGGATGACGTCACAGCCAAACAGGAACAGACGAGGCAAAGCTACTCTGAGGAAAAGCAGAGAGAGCAGAAGGTTAGAGATTGAACAAACAGATTCTGCAGAATAGGAGAACAGAGAGAGAATGAAGCAGAATGATGCAATGGGGGTCCCTATGTCCTCCAGCAGTCTAAGCCTATAGCAGCATAACTATAGAGAGAGAGCTCAGGCAGCGCTGTCTCATCGCCCCCTTGGCAGAGGACAGTGAAGGCAGCGCTGTCTCATCGCCCCCTTGGCAGAGGACAGTGAAGGCAGCGCGGTCTCACCACCCAGTTGGCAGAGGACAGTGAAGGCAGCGCGGTCTCACCGCCCCCTTGGCAGAGGACAGTGAAGGCAATGCTGTCTAAACGCCCCCTTGGCAGAGGACAGTGAAGGCAGCACGGTTTCACCGCCCCCTTGGCAGAGGACAGTGAAGGCAACGCTGTCTAAACGCCCCCTTGGCAGAGGACAGTGAAGGCAGCGCGGTCTCACCGCCCCCTTGGCAGAGGACAGTGAAGGCAGCGCGGTCTCACCGCCCCCTTGGCAGAGGACAGTGAAGGCAGCGCTGTCTAAACGCCCCCTTGGCAGAGGACAGTGAAGGCAACACTGTCTAAACGCCCCCTTGGCAGAGGACAGTGAAGGCAACGCTGTCTAAACGCCCCCTTGGCAGAGGACAGTGAAGGCAGCGCGGTCTCACCGCCCCCTTGGCAGAGGACAGTGAAGGCAGCGCGGTCTCACCGCCCCCTTGGCAGAGGACAGTGAAGGCAGCGCTGTCTAAACGCCCCCTTGGCAGAGGACAGTGAAGGCAACACTGTCTAAACGCCCCCTTGGCAGAGGACAGTGAAGGCAACGCTGTCTAAACGCCCCCTTGGCAGAGGACAGTGAAGGCAGGCACAACCAGGAGGTCTGTAGGAACCAGGGTACCAGGAGAACTTGACCAGAACTCAGACACAGAAGATCATAGTTCATGTTTTAATAAATTAGATGAAATGAGTCCAGGTTCTGTTAAACTAGTCCAGTCAAAGTCCAGGTCAGACCAGTCTTCCCAGGAAAATGGCATTGGGGTATTTGTCCCTCAGATAGGACCACTGAACAAAGAAGTAGTCAGCCAGGCGGTAGAGGATCCTTCCAGTCAGGGACAGCGTCTGCACTCGACAGATGCTCTCCACGTAGACGATGTGGACTTTTTTCACTCCCAGGATTCCCAGCAGCAGAGCCGCTCCACACAGAGGAACGCAGGTTCCTGGGCCGTTACACAGGACCTGGAAAAGCACAGAGAGGAGGGGCTGATCACCTTACCACACTGGGACATGCTGGTCTCCTCAGACTGGTTCTAACCCAGTTTGACCCGTCTGCTCCGCTATGAACACACTGCAGGGATTCTGGAATCTCACATTAGGGTGACGGTAAATGCAGCGATTCATCGGTCTCCGCCAAGTGACGTCAATTGTTTACCTCGGGCGCGGTGCATCGTGGGAAACCCACCATATTAGGTGGAAAGTCGAGATAAGCCACACGCGGCTGTTCTTTCGGCACAATTATTTACCAGAAATGACCCGATCGTGTTGTGTGAGAGGCTGCCAGTCCCGGTGTCGTGCCAAGGTAGTTATCCCTGCGAAAATTTGTATCCCTTCGTCGGGAGCGCGCACGGAGTAGGAAGATCAACCCGAGTTAACTCCGCTTCAATTCCAACGTGCAGAACTTGAAATTTGAAAGGTTTTACATGTATGAAAGTTGAGCTTTACTGTTTTATTCTTTACTTCACATGTTATAGCAGAATATCGCCAGTGATACTGATTTAAAACTAATAATAAAACACAAATGTTTGCTTGAAAGATGGTCGCTGACAGCAGTGTCTACTCCTCCCTCTGAAAGCAAACAGATCCTTGTTCTTTTCCACACGTTCCTTAAAAAAATCTCTCATTGTTTCAGTGTCCAAATGTTCTCATCCCATTGAAAACTGTTGTAAACCATGTACTTGTAATAAAAATGAAATAGAAAATGGAGTGCACGTGTAATCATTAAAGACTATATGCAGAAGGAAATAATTTTTTCCTGGTTGAAATTTAGTACTTAAATCTATATTTGTGTTTATAGTAACGTACAATTTATCACTGTTGTACTATCCTTAATAAACAGTTTGTCTTCTAACATCAGCCGTTTTATTTCATCCCATATTGTCAGAACTGGCAGTATTGGATGAAATAAAACCTGCTGTAATCTGTTCCCCCCTGTCTAAATCAGACAAAAAAGGTCCCAGCTTTTTCATTTTTGGCTTATAAGCATGTTTTATGATGACAACTAACCCCTGAAACGTTGGAGTTGATTGACCTTTATTTCTTAAAGTTATAAGGGGGGAACAGATTATAGCAGGCCACCTGCCATAATCTGTTCCCCCTGTCTAAATCAGGCAAAAAAGGAGCCATTTGTGAACTGTCCGTGTGCTTCCAGTGACTTATATGCTTTGAATTCCTCGCAAGTGTAGGCACTGACGCCAAACACTAGGTAGTTTATGTCCACTGATGAGGTCGGAGGCAGTGAAGTGACGTCGGAGCTCCAGTCTTTGCTGCGGAGATCATAAGGATCTATGCCGTTAATATCCGACAGTTTAGTCAAGTAACGGTCCCTGGCCTCGTTATTAAGTTGTTGCCGGTACGGTAATTACGCACTCTGCTTACTTTTTTCCATATAGTCAGAGAAACAAACTCAATCCTTTAGTCCTTCGTTTAGCTATGCTGCGGTTGTTTACACTACGCCTTCTCCACCTAAAATGGCGTCTTAGCAACAAATGTCACGTGACTGGCGGAGACCGATAGACCCTCCCCTTCTCCTTGGAATCAGGTGGAACCAACTGGTTCCTGGTCTAAGCTTCTGGTGTGGTCTACCCGTTCGGTTCTATGCCTCATTTGGTCCCCGGAGACAGAACAATTCCTTTCTACTATTAGTAATCAAGGAGGTGTACCGCTGCTACTCACCATATCGGGTCTGAGTCGAAACACCAAAGGGAGGCAGAACCTCAGAGCGTTCAGGGTGCTGACAGCAGAGGAGCTCCAGGACTGGTGGACCTCGCGGCTCCTCGGGACCCGATGAATGGAGAACTGGAAGGGAAAACCAGAACGCTTTGGGAATGGTTCTGTTACTGATCTAAAGGTCCGGCTGGGTGGGAATCAGCTCAGTGTTCTAGGGCCGTGCCTGAGAAGGACACCGACTTCTGGTATGATCCGAAGCCCTGCAGGAGAACAGGGAGGTTCTACGGGGGAACGGGGAGGTTCTACGAGAGAACGGGGAGGCTCTACGAGAGAACGGGGAGGTTCTACAGGAGAACAGGGAGGTTCTAAAGGAGAACGGGGAGGTTCTACTGGGGAACGGGGAGGTTCTACGAGAGAACGGGGAGGCTCTAAAGGAGAACGGGGAGGCTCTACGGGGGAACGGGGAGGCTCTACGGGGGAACGGGGAGGTTCTAAAGGAGAACGGGGAGGCTCTAAGGGGGAACAGGGCGGTTCTAAAGGAGAACGGGGAGGCTCTACGGGGGAACGGGGAGGCTCTACGGGGGAACGGGGAGGTTCTAAAGGAGAACAGGGAGGCTCTACGGGGGAACGGGGAGGCTCTACGGGGGAAAGGGGAGGCTCTACGGGGGAATGGGGAGCCTCTACGGGGGAACGGGGAGCCTCTACGGGGGAACGGGGAGGCTCTAAAGGAGAACAGGAAGGCTCTAAAGGAGAACAGGGAGGCTCTAAAGGAGAACAGGGAGGCTCTACGGGGGAACGGGGAGGTTCTAAAGGAGAACGGGGAGGCTCTACGGGGGAACGGGGAGGTTCTAAAGGATAACGGGGAGGCTCTACGGGGGAACGGAGAGGCTCTAAAGGAGAACGGGGAGGTTCTAAAGGAGAACGGGGAGGCTCTACGGGGGAACGGGGAGGCTTTACGGGGGAACGGGGAGGCTCTAAGGGGGAACAGGGAGGTTCTAAAGGAGAACAGGAAGGCTCTAAAGGAGAACAGGGAGGCTCTACGGGGGAACGGGGAGGCTCTACGGGGGAACAGGGAGGCTCTACGGGGGAACAGGGAGGCTCTACGGGGGAACGGGGAGGTTCTACGGGAGAACAGGGAGGTTCTACAGGAGAACAGGGAGGTTCTACAGGAGAACGGGGAGGCTCTACAGGAGAACGGGGAGGCTCTACAGGAGAACGGGGAGGCTCTACGGGGGAACGGGGAGGCTCTAAGGGGAACAGGGAGGTTCTACAGGAGAACAGGGAGGTTCTAAAGGAGAACTGGGAGGCTCTACGGGGGAACGGGGAGGTTCTACAGGAGAACAGAGAGGTTCTAAAGGAGAACGGGGAGGCTCTACGGGGGAACAGGGAGGCTCTAAGGGGGAACGGGGAGGTTCTACAGGAGAACAGGGGGGTTCTAAAGGAGAACGGGGAGGTTCTAAAGGAGAACGGGGAGGTTCTAAAGGAGAACAGGGAGGTTCTACAGGAGAACAGGGAGGTTCTAAAGGAGAACGGGGAGGCTCTACGGGAGAACGGGGAGGCTCTAAGGGGGAACGAGGAGGTTCTACAAGAGAACAGGGAGGTTCTAAAGGAGAACGGGAGGCTCTACGGGGGAACAGGGAGGCTCTACGGGGGAACGGGGAGGTTCTACAGGAGATAAGGGAGGCTCTAAGGGGGAACGGGGAGGTTCTACAGGAGAACGGGGAGGCTCTGTGATAGAACAGGGAGGATCTTTGGTAGAAGCAATGAGGTTCTACCACAGAACAGGTTCTAGATTAAACCTGTCTGTTCTGTTCCAAGTTAAGCATTTCAGACCAACAAGTCGATGGCAGAGATGTTGTCTGCTGTTCTTGGCTAAGGTTCTGCTGTGTTCTGATCGTGGTCCATTCTCTGAGACCTTCTCTCACTTTTTACCCTTTAATGAACCCAGAAGCAGCAGTAAGGACTGGTTATCCTCCTGCAGCAGTGTGTTGCAGTTAGCTTGTTGCAGGAATGACGCAGATATTTTTGATCGATGCCCAATATTTAAGAGTGGTCTGCACTAGGTTTTTCCACGCCACAACACCAGAGGGACAATCAGGAACTAGGTAGGATTGTGGGTCTCTGTGTGTCGGTTGGACGAGTTCGTTCGCCATCTACAACCCCTCATCTAACGCCGGACAACACACAGTTCCTCCGTGAGTGTTCCCCAAAGACTGGCCGTGGCGCTGCGTGTTTTGGCTTCGGGTGCAAACCAACAGACCGTCGCACAGAGCTACAAACTAGCGTCCCAGACACAGTGCAGGACGCTAGTTTGTAGCTCTGTGCGACGGTCTGTTGGTTTGCACCCGAAGCCAAAACACGCAGCGCCACGGCCAGTCTGTGGACGCCGCTACAGCCAGAGGTTCTCACATTAGGTAACAGACAGGAAATACAATGGCTGCGGTTTTTGTATTTAGCATTGCGGGAGCTAACTGGCTATAGGCGTCCTCGCTGCTCGTCCCAGCAGCTGCTAGCCTTACAGACTCCGTTAGCGGTAGAAGCAGTGCTGAACCCTGCAGAATTATCCACTGGAGCTCCTCTGAAGGACAAAGCAGGGTTAGAACTGTCTTTACAGTCTTCTGACTGAACTCCAGCGGAACTTGATTACAAACTCGGTTGAGTTTGTTGGACAGGACCATCTCTAGAGGACAGGTGGACACTGATGAGCTGTGGATCTGTTGGGGTGCCTGACTTGCTGTTCTGGTTCTGTTTGCATGGATCTGGTCTAAACCAGAATGTCCTGATGTGATGTGGACAGGATGGGAGGCATGTACCTGGAGGTCAGACGGGGCACGTCCTCTGGAGCTCTCAAAGGACACTATTTTGTCCTCACTCATCCTATCGGTGTCAGCGATGACGTAATGCCGAGGCGTGTAGACCGAGGACAGGCTGTCCATCAGCCGTAGGATCTCTGTGGTGTGACCACCTGGAGGACAGACAGAAGGACAAGCTTCATCCCAGGCTGGACATAGGCAAACCACCCTGGACATGGACACTAAAGACACTGGAGATAGAATAAATGGACACTAAAGAAACTAAGGACAGAGGACATGGACGCTCAGCACACTAGGGACCCTTAAAATGATCCCTTAAGACCGAGGGTAGGGTTGTCAAAAGTATCGATATTCAAAAAGTATCGATACTGAAATGTTGTATCCGGATACAATACTCATTTTCAAAAGTATCGATACAGTGCCGCCACCAGTGGCGCCTAAACAGTCATTCATCTAAAGTGCAGAATAGAGGAAAATGCACTTTCTGAACACTGTGTGATTGAATAATTCTACGCACTTTTCAGTTTCACACTTTTTTTTGTAACAGGTGCAGCTGCTGAGAATGATTTTTGTTTCTTAGCCGGTTTGGCTAGCGTCATTGTTATGTGTGCAAAGCATAGCCAAGGAAGGAACACTTCATTTTAATTTTATACGTTTTTTATCAAGCTTTCTTAAAATTGTGCACAACATACAACGTTTATTGTATTTATTTATTGTATTTTATTTATTAATGAAAATATTTCTGTAGAATTTTGGAGTCTTTGTTTTTATCCTTGTGGTATCGAAAATGGTATCGAGTATCGAATATTTTCCTTAGTATCTGTATCGAGTTGAAAAGTTTCGTATCGTGACAACCCTACCCGAGGGTGGTCAAGACTTGGAACGAGTGGATTCCCAGAACTCATTAGTGAAAAGAAAAATGGCGTTTGGTGGTGGAAAAGAACTGATCAAATGTAATTATATTTCTGAACTGGATCCGTAGAATGGATCAGCAGACTGAACTGGATCAATAGACAGAAGTGGATCAGTAGAGTGAACTGGATCAGTAGAGTGGATCAGTAGACTGAAGTGGCTCAGTAAAGTGGATCAGTAGAGTGAACTGGATCAGTAAAGTGATTCAGTAGAGTGAACTGAATCAGTAGAGTGAACTGGATCAGTAGACTGAAGTGGATCAGTAGAGTGAACTGGATCAGTAAAGTGATTCAGTAGAGTGAACTGAATCAGTAGACTGAAGTGGATCCGTAAAGTGAACTGGATCAGTAGAGTGGATCAGTAGATTGAAGTGGATCAGTAAAGTGAACTGGATCAGTAGAGTGAACTGGATCAGTACACTGAACTGGATCAGTAAAGTGATTCAGTAAAGTGAACTGAATCAGTAGACTGAACTGGATCCGTAGAGTCAACTGGATCAGTAAAGTAGATCAGTAGACTGAAGTGGCTCAGTAAAGTGGATCAGTAGAGTGAACTGGATCAGTAAAGTGATTCAGTAGAGTGAACTGAATCAGTAGACTGAAGTGGATCAGTAGAGTGAACTGGATCAGTAGAGTGGATCAGTAGACTGAAGTGGATCAGTAAAGTGGATCATTAGAGTGAACTGGATCAGTAAAGTGGATCAGTTGACTGAAGTGGCTCAGTAAAGTGGATCAGTAGAGTGAACTGGATCAGTAAATTGGATCAGTAGACTGAAGTGGCTCAGTAAAGTGGATCAGTAGAGTGAACTGGATGAGTAAATTGGATCAGTAGACTGAAGTGGCTCAGTAAAGTGGATCAGTAGAGTGAACTGGATCAGTAGAGTGGATCAGTAGACTGAAGTGGCTCAGTAAAGTGGATCAGTAGAGTGAACTGGATCAGTAAAGTGGATCAGTAGAGTGAACTGGATCAGTAAAGTGGATCAGTAGACTGAAGTGGCTCAGTAAAGTGGATCAGTAGAGTGAACTGGATCAGTAAAGTGATTCAGTAGAGTGAACTGAATCAGTAGAGTGAACTGGATCAGTAGAGTGGATCAGTAGACTGAAGTGGATCAGTAGAGTGAACTGGATCAGTAAAGTGATTCAGTAGAGTGAACTGGATCAGTAAAGTGATTCAGTAGAGTGAACTGAATCAGTAGACTGAAGTGGATCCGTAAAGTGAACTGGATCAGTAGAGTGGATCAGTAGACTGAAGTGGCTCAGTAAAGTGATTCAGTAAAGTGAACTGAATCAGTAGACTGAAGTGGATCCGTAGAGTCAACTGGATCAGTAAAGTGGATCAGTAGAGTGAACTGGATCAGTAGAGTGAACTGGATCAGTAAAGTGATCCAGTAGAGTGAACTGACACAGTAGACTGAAGTGGATCAGTAGAGTGAACTGATTCCGTAGAGTGGATCAGTACAGTGAACTGGATCAGTAGAGTGGATCAGTAGAATGAACTGGATCAGTAGACTGAAGTGGATCAGTAGAGTGAACTGATTCCGTAGAGTGGATCAGTAGAGTGAACTGGATCAGTAGAGTGGATCAGTAGAATGAACTGGATCAGTAGACTGAAGTAGATCAGTAAAGTGATTCAGAAGAGTGAACTGGATCAGTAGAGTAGATCAGTAGACTGAAGTGGATCAGTAAAGTGGATCAGTAGAGTGAACTGGATCAGTAAAGTGATTCAGTAGGGTGAACTGAATCAGTAGACTGAAGTGGATCAGTAGAGTGAACTGATTCAGCAGAGTGGATCAGTAGAAGTCATTAAGGCCTTCTGGCTGACAGATATAGGTTAAACTGAACTGGACCAGAAACCGGAACCAGGGCCTCAATGCCTGAACATCAGTCCGGTTCCGGACTGGATCTTGCAGCACTTGAACCCTGGCTCGGTCTGTTATTGATGTGATCCAGTCTGCCTCAGTAGTCTGGAGCAGCTGGTACCGGGCCTGCAGCAGCTGGTACCGGGCCTGCAGCAGCTGGTACCGGGCCTGGAGCCGGGGGTTCCGCCGGTCCTTACCTGATCCAGCAACGACCAGAACAGCAACATGAGCTCCGGTTCCGAAGGGCTGCCTGGATCCCCGGCTGAACAGCAGGTAGAGGCGAAGCAGCAGCAATGCAGCGAGCAGAACCAGGCCGAGCAGAACCCCCAGCAGCAACATCATCACTGCAGCTACGGAAGCTCTGGAGGACCCTAACAGGCAACTGCGCGCTTCTTCTGAACACAAGCAGGAGGCTTTACCGCCCCCCTGTGGCTGAGCGGAGAACACCTTTAAATGTAAGTAGTGTGTTTTTTTTAATGAACATCTATTAAAATACATGACGGAATGTGTAGGAGCAGCTAAAGCTAACGCTTAGAGCTAACCTGTTGATACGTGATGTTCATCAACAATTAAAAGCCTTCATACAAATGTCACTATTTTTTATTTTAACATACATCTTACTGCACTGATAGCCGTAGCCCTGACTAACTGGATCTATTTATTCTCTAACAGTTTATTACAAAGGATTAGAGCTGTTAAAGCTTAATGCAGCTGAAGAAATAACATTAGTCCAGCTGTACTGGGCTGTTAATACTGCAAACGTTTTGTTTTAATACTCAATAATGTATAGTTAATTTACAGTACAGTATAATACGGTTTAAAGTATAATTCGCTTGAAGAACAATACCGGCGTAATTATACAGAACAGTTATCTTGCCTGTTGACTTAACAGAAATATGGTTTACATGTCATTTAGTTCCAGGGAGCAGACAGAGGATAAAATGACCACTTCATCATCAGGGCCTAAAATACTGCTGCAGTCAGATGGAGGGAAGAGTTGAGGCAGAATTCCATCTACATGTTGCATTTCTATGTAAAAGTCACACAAGTTAAAAGAAGTCCTGTTCAAACACCAACGTACAAATATAATCTTTTGATCACAACAAATGATGCTCAGATGCCACTTTTTGTAAATCTCATATTTGTGATAGAAGTGATCCTTGTGTGGGACAACTTCAAAAAAATACAAAGTATGTTCAGGTTTGGATAATGTAATGAAACACACACACACACACATATATATATATATATATATATATGTGTGTGTGTGTGTGTGTGTTTGTAGGGAAATTACATCTTACATTTATTATATTCATGTTAATTTACACTTTGAGTAAGCTTAAAGTAATCTCCAGGCTACCATTCCAAAGTCTTTTTCTGTAGAATTTCATTAATCCATCCAAATCATGAAACCTTCCTTTTTTCTGGCATCTGTTGATACAAATAGTTTTCCTCTACTTTAGGAATGCAAAGATCCAGGGACAGGGCAGGGGGGGGGGGGTCAGTGGGAAGCCTACTGCTGCCACCTGGCCCTGGTTTGTCCTCATGGATGAGGTATTAGGACAGAGGCCCTCTGTTGCCCCACCTGTCCTAATTGCCTCCATCCTGAGGACACAGCAGGACCAGGTGCTGCAGAGGCTGAGCAGCATCAGGGCGATGACGAGGAGGAGAGTGAGGATGAGAGGCCAGGAGAGAGGAGGGAAAGGAGGAGTGACGAGTTGGTGGATTTAATCAGGGAGGATATCAGATGGCAGAGGGAGGCGGGATAGGATGGAGAGATTATTTCATTTATTGGAGAGGATGGTGGACAGACATTATTATTTTAACAAGTTGAGGTTCTGTGTTGCTGTTATTAAATTAAATTATTAAATTGTTTATAAAAGTTATTGTTGTCTGTGTGTTCTTAAAGTCTTTTAACCTTTTTACATTTTCTGTTTCATCACTTCTTTATAATTTAAGTAAACTTCTCAGTGACATCAGTTTATTTTTAGAGAAGCAAGTATTTAACAATAAACTATTAAAAACATTTTTAACTATTGACATTAGATTTTAAAATTAACTACTACAACTATTTACAGAAGATAGAAAATAAATAATACTAGAGAACATATATATATAATTGTGACTGAGCAGGAGTCCCTGCTGGTGCTGCTGGACTGGATGCGATGCCACGGCGACGACCTTGGAGTCTTCTGACTGTGAGTGGGACATCATCTGGGGGGTGGGGGGTGCCTCTCTCCACTGTTCACCACATCGTCCATCTGGGTTTGCAGGGCTGACCCAATCTACGGCTGCCATGTTACTAAAAAAGTTAAAAAAGACGCAGAAAATAATGACTTTACCAAAACTGTTTTCATTACCCTGAAATGAGAACAGCTAAAATGTGATTCTACTTGCCATCTAAATGTAACGGTGGTCGGGTAGACCCTCCTCCAGGGTAGACACTCCTCCAGGGTAGACACTCCTCCAGGGTAGACCCTCCTCCAGGGTAGACCCTCCTCCAGGGCAGACCCTCCTCCAGGGTAGACCCTCCTCCAGGGCAGACCCTCCTCCAGGGTAGACCCTCCTCCAGGGCAGACCCTCCTCCAGGGCAGACCCTCCTCCAGGGTAGACCCTCCTCCAGGGCAGACCCTCCTCCAGGGTAGACCCTCCTCCAGGGCAGACACCTCAGCAGACAGCTGGTCCCTCCATGGAGCACCACTGACTGCTTCCAACACCTTCTCCCCTCCTCATCCTCTGGGGCCGTGATGTCACCGGCTCCCAGGCAGATGTTGTGCAGGACAGCACATGCTGTTACAAACAAATAAATTACAAACTTACAAATAAATATAAAATTTGATATCTAAACCTCTTCATCAATCTGCTGACAAGCGTTTATTTAATAACTGGTATATTCTGATGATTAGCAGGGCCCTGTGGGTTAGAATAATAGCAGGTAGATCTTACCTCTCCACTGCGCTCTCCCTGCCTGAGTCAAAGCGACTCTCCTCCTCCAATAACAAGTAGATAAAAAAATATAAAAATGTCCATATCTATTTTTTTGTTGTTTCTTTCCGTATTTCTCGAGCTGTCGGATTTTGTTTCGTGCTGTTTTTGGGGTAAACGTGATGACGTCGTGTCGCAACCAGGAAGTGCTCCAAAGGCTAGACCGTCCCATTTACCAACGGCTGAGGATCCTCCGGAGCAGCCTACCAAGTCTGGGTCCTCCGGAGGCTAGGTAGGCTGCGTCCTCGGAAGTACACAGCCTGCGAATTGAGACGCGGCTATTGCTTCACTCCGCTCCTCAGTAGGTTCTTCTTCTTCTTCTTCTTCTTCTTCGATAGTTTTGGCGGTTGGCAAACAACAGATGCATTTCCGCCATCTACTGGAATGGAGTGTGGACCAGAATGACTCTCACGAATTAAATTCTATTATATAAATGTGTTATTTTTAGATATCGAAATACTATACTGTAAATATTACTATCTTAATAACTTCTGAATAATTTAAATAAATCTAATTTAACTTTTACTTTACTCAAATTTTGAATGAATTGCTTTCTCTCCTCCTCATATTTGTTACAGTATAACATCACGTGCTCAACTGTTTCATCCACCCCACAATATTCACATTTGCCATTCCTATGTTTTCCTAAGATAAACAGAGCACCATTTAATCCGGTATGACCAAACCTCAATCGAGAAATTATTGTTTCTTCTCTTCTTGTTCTTTCTGTTCTTCTCATTTCTCAAATTTTCTTTTGAATTTTATAAAACCAACGTCCTTTATTTCCTTTCTCCCATTTGTTTTGCCATTTATCCTTTATCCTCAGCAGGTTCTGCTGCTCCTCCTCTTAATGTTTTTTTTTTTTTTTTTTTTTTCCAATGAACTTTATTTAAATGAAATTAGTATACAACAAACAGTATAATGAACAATACAACATTCAAGCAATACAACCAGGGGTGATTAGATAAGAACATGCAAAGACGTACATATCGAGATTGTCCTTTGAGCCTTTTGATTTGTAGAGTCTGTTATTGATTTGACATATAGACCTATATCTTTAATGAACAAAGAAAAACAAGGTGTCCTATTAGCAAACTTGCATTTATGAATATAATATTTAGCAAAGAGTATTAGTAAGTTTATTATAAAGAAATGATCAGCAACCTTTCTATGAAATCTATAGAAACAAAATAAAACATTTTCCCAGCATAAAGAAAAATTGTTTAAGATATGGTCAATAATAAACCTGCTAAATTCAGACCAAAACCTTTGTGTAACAGGGCAGAGCCAAAAAAGATGTGTCACAGTTTCTGGATGGTCCTCACAGACAGTGCAATTAGTGTTTATGTCGCGTTTATATTTTATCATATAATGTTTAGCAGGGTAAATTTTATGGAGAATTTTAAATGACACTTCCTTCACCTTGTTTATAATTAAATATTTATGGGGGATCATCCAAACAGTTTTCCAGTGAATATCTGGGATATAACGGCTCCAATAAAATGTTATGGCTGGACGAGAAACAGTAAGTTCTTGGAACAATCTGCGTATTCTCTCATTGCTTTTCCTAAACTCCATTGAAAAACAGCTTTTTCCCACAGATGATTCGGTTAGAGCAGGGATAAAAGGTGGAACAGACAGAGAATAATTAGTGTTTTTAAACAGCATTAAGGTGCCCAAAGGTACCGCATTAACCACCATGGAGAATTCCCGGATACTAACTGGAAAATTATATATCGAGCAGAATTCATTGTGATTGATTAATCGTCCTTCTTTATTAATCAGCTGAGCCACCAGTAAAATTCCACCTTGAACCCAGGTTTCGAGATAGAGTGACCTGTTTTTAAATAGAATATCTCTGTTGTTCCAGATGAGGTATTTGTGAGGTGAGAAGTTATGTTTATAAATGAGCGTCCACGCTAAGAACACCTGCTTATGGAAAGATGAGAGTTTTACAGGGAGTTTCTCAACATTGTAATTACAATGTAGAATAAAGTTGAAGCCACCAAAGCATGAGAAAATGTGTTGTGGTATAATGTTCCAGATAGAGGTTGGATTCTTAAGGAAGTGTTTAGCCCATTTAATTTTAAATGTGTTATTTAGGGTAGAGAAATCCAGAAAGTTAAGTCCACCTGATTCATAATTATTCATAATAACACTTTTTTTTGATATAGTGAGTACGATTTTTCCATATAAAATTAAGAAGCATACGATCAATATCTTTACAGATTTTATTCTCTAAACGTAAGGCGAGAGCAGCATAAGTCAGTCGGGATAATCCTTCAGCTTTAGAAATCAAAATTCTTCTTCTAAGAGATAAATCCCTCTGAAGCCACTGGTTCAGTTTATTTTTGGTTTTCTGTATAATTGGTATGAAATTAGAGGAGCATCTTAACTTCTGGTCTTTAGAGATTAAGATTCCTAAATAAGAAACTTCTTGTTTAACAGGAATATTGCAAATATCATTAGCATGACAATCCTTAATCGGTAGCAATTCACATTTTTTTAAATTTAAAAATAAGCCAGAGGCTTTGGAAAAAGTATTAATCACCTCTAAGGCCAGAGGGATCTGCTTTGCATTCCTTAAAGATAGTGTGGTATCATCTGCCAGCTGGCTGATTATGAGTACTTTGTTAGGTAAGCTGATTCCTTGTACGGCACTATTGGAGATATGAGTTGTAAGGATTTGAGAGCAAAGTAAGAATAAATAAGGTGAAACGGGACGTCCTTGACGAATGCCACGTTTTAGGTCAAATCTTGGGGTGGTGCCGTTTGGCAATTTAATAACACTATTGGAGTTGGAGTATAATGTTCTGACTGCATTACAAAAGAAGGGGCCAAAACCAAATTTTATTAAAGATTGAAAAATGAATTGATGTTCTATTGTGTCAAAGGCCTTATAGAAATCAAGGAAAAGAATAAAACTTTCATCAGGCACTAGATATGAATAATCAAGTAAGTCTAGAACAAGCCTAATATTGTTAGAGATGTGTCTGTTCCTCATAAAGCCTGATTGTGTCTCATCAATAACTGTGTCCAAAACCTCTTTAAGTCTGTAAGCAAGTATTGAAGCCATAATTTTATAATCATTATTGAGTAGATTTATAGGTCTCCAATTATCAATAAATAGAGGGTCTGTGTTTGGTTTTGGAATGAGTGTTATTAGGCCTTGAGTCAGGGTAGGAGGGAGAGTGTTGTTCTCTATACTTTCTAGAAATACCTGTAAGAGAAATGGAGCTATATGCTCAGAGAATGATTGATAAAACTCAGCAGATAAACCATCTGTGCCGGGGGATTTATTGGCCTTGAGTGCATTAATGCACTTAGAAATTTCCTCCACGGTAAAAGGGCTGTCACAGTAGTTTTTATCTTCTACATCAATAGTTTGTACATTTTTTATTTGTTAAGGAATGATTCTGATATCTCTTTATTATATTTTGAGCTGTATAAATTAGAGTAAAATTTAGTACAAAAGGTTGCAATTTCTTTAGGATTGTTTGATATAATGTCATTGATATTTAGTTGGAAAATAGAGTTTATTCTTGATCTGTATTTTTCAAGTCTAAAAAAGTAAGCAGAATTTTGTTCTCCTTCTTCCAGCCATCGTTTCCTGGATCTGATGAAGGCACCTTCAGCCTTGTGTTTATACAAGGCATCCAGTTTATTCTGATTTTCTATTAAATTTAATTTATCTACCTCTGAAACTTCTTCTTGGCATTTTAGGTAATAGGAGGAGATCTTGCTTATGACTTCTTCCTCTTCAGCTTTCTTTAATTTAGAGATCTGACTTCCGTAATGTCTTAAAAAATTTGCTAATTTCAAATTTGAGAAGTTCCCAATTGTTGCAAAAGGATCCTTCCTTGTTAGCCTTATTCCAATAATATAAGATTAATTTAATAATATGAGTTTTAACCACATCATGCTTTAGCAAAGAGTTATTTAGTTTCCAGTAAGCACATTTATACGATGTATTATCTGGGGTATAAATCTGGATGCTAATGCGAATAGCTCTATGATCTGTAAGAGGGGTGGCAAGTATGTTAACATCGATATTGTCTTTGTTAATATATTTGGAGATAAGCCAAAAATCTATCCGGGATTGTCTGGAACCTATTTTATTGCTCCATGTAAAGATTTTGTCATCTGGGAATTTTTCTCTCCATATATCAACAACATTAAATTTCTCCATAAAATTTTTTAAACTGGCACTGAATGAGGACTGCGGCTTAGGGGGCCATCTGTCCATCGTATTGTCTAAGGCAATGTTAAAGTCCCCACCAATTAAAATGATTGAGTTTGGGTATTTGGCGAGCCAAAAAGTAATTCTGTCTTCTAATGATTCAAATAGTTTGTTGTTTTCCGTTATATTATTGTAGCCATATATATTAACAACAATAAAGGTATTGTTAAGGCATTCAATTACTGAGCGACCTAGAGTGTCGCAAACAGTATGTAAAACAGATCCAGAAAAATTATTTTTAAGTGTGGCGACACCAGCGGAGCGCTCAGATCCGTGAGATAACCACATATCATTTCCCCACTGGGATTTCCAGAAATTAACATCAGAAGATGTAGAATGACTCTCTTGAAAAAAACAAAAATCTGTTTTAAATTGTTTGGCAAATAAGAATAATGCTTTGCGTTTACCTGTTTGTCTTAACCCCCTGGCATTAAGAGATACAAATGAAACGGACAGAGTTATTTAAGAAGAATAACAGAAAATAAAGAACAAGAACTAAACTTTTATGATAAAGTGGAGTTCACAAAGGAAGGGGACCGATAGCTGCACGCTTTAAGTAGTAAATCGGTAAGAGGCCTGACTAAATTTTTATAAAACAAGAGAGATAATTGAAAAATAGCACTTTGCTATCTATTTTGGTTTGACTATGGTACTTTAGGATCTTACAACAAGAACAAGGTAAGACTTCATAACTAAATTATATATTGCCTAAAGGAGAATATATAATGTTCAAAAAGAACGGGAAGTGAGAGTATAGTGAAGAACACACTTAAAATGTAAATGAAAAGGTGATATTATCTTTTCTAAGGATTCGTTGAGAGTGAAGGAGGGAAGACTTCTGATCTGTTGATAAATCCACGACGTCCAGCGAAGTACGCTGGTTTACCTTCCTTGCGGGCTTTGTCTATCAAGGGCCAAAGTCTATTGCGTCGTTCTCTGTCATCCTTGCTCAGGTCCTCAGTGAATCTCAGTTGGTTGTTCTTCAGGTACGAAGATGTCTTGGCTGCTTTCCATATTGCATCCCTGAGGACTCTGGAGGAGAACTGAATGATGATCCCTCTAGGTTTGGTGTTACCTGTGCGTTTGGCTCCAAGACGGTGAACAGTGTCGATGGCATCAGGCAGCTTGTGTTTATGTTCTGGTAGAACTGACTGGCAGATTTCTATCACTTTTCTTCGTATGTCTTCTCTCTCAGTTTCTTCAGCTCCTTGTAGTTTGAGATTCCACCTCCTGGAATATCTTTCCAACTCACCAAGCCTCTGCTGGTAGTTATCCACACGACCTTCTTCTCTTGTAACTCTTTTTTCCAGATCATTCACTTTCATCTTCACATCATTCATTTCAGCGTATAAAAAGTCAATAGACTTTTTGAGACCCTCAATCTTTAGCGTGTTCTCCTGCACCATGCTCTCTAGATTGTCAGAACGGGCGTTTATCAGCGCAGACAGACTGGATATGATCTCATTTGTAGCAGAAGGCTCCGGGTTGCTGCGATCATACATAACCTTCTTCGCTGCTGGCGATTTCAGAGGTGTAACAGGTAGGGCAGGAAAGTCGCTAATTTCTTCCTCATTCAAAGTCAAAGTTAAGGGGGCAGCTGTGTAGTTGTGGCAGTTATCAAATAATGCGTTACCGGTTGAAGCGCTAGCCACGTTAGCTTCGCTAGCCGTCTCAGACGCAGGCTTGGACTTGGATGTTTCTAGACCTCTTTTCGCTCCTTTCTGGTTCGGCATTTTGTTGTAACTAATATGTATTATGTTGTCTATGTTGTCTTGTATAGAATCAATAGTGCTATTGTTTATATAGTCAGGGCTTTACCGCGTTTTATGAATTTTATGTGCAGATCTCGGTAGGGAGCGTCTCCTCACTCCGCCATCTTGAAGCGGCCTTCTGTTCGCTTCCTCCTCTTAATGTTCTCCCCATTCTTCTTCTTCTTCTTCTTGTTTTTAATGGCGGTTGGCAAACAACTAAGAGGTGCATTACCGCCACCAACCAGTAAGGAGTGTGGATCAAGACAGACATGCTCAAAAAAAAAAAAAAAAAGGGGAAAACCTAAATTCTTTTCGCTAAACCTGTAGCCAATAAATAACGAAAAAGTAATCTTCCTTTTGAATCTTCTTCCCACTGTTTTTGCCAATCTTCTCGGATCTTTCCCACGAAATATTCCTCATCCCTAAGAATTTCTCAGCTCCTTTAACAATGATTTTGATTTTTTCAGTTTTATGTTTGACCTGGTCCGTGCAGTTAATAACAAAAGCCATAAACAAAACTAGTTTTTCAAACTCAACAGGGTTATACACCCTGGCCTGCTGCTCTGGTTCTCGTCTTAATACTTGAATGTTACCCACAGTTTCCTTTTGCTTTTCCTGAACCTTCTTTAACGCCTCAGCATAACTTAGGTTGTTTGTTGTTTTCACTTTTTGAACCTCAACCGCTTTCTTCCTAAATTCACACCCTCCATATGTTGCCCTGTGCTCTCCACCACAATTACAGCATTTATCCTGAGTATTTTCACCACATTCTTGTATTTTGTGCTCCCCTCCACATGTTAAACATCTGTTTGCCCCTGCACACTGCAGCAATGTGACCATATCTCTGACACTTGTAACACCGAAGTGGAACATAAGGCCTGACTGGAGAACACAAGAAACCCACTTTAAGTCTCTCCGGGACTTCTGGAGTAGAAAATTCCAGAAGCACAGATAAGCTGTCAACTCTCTCATTGTTCACTGTTTTCTGCAATCTCTTTATATCACTGACTTCAACATTATGGATGTTATGCTTTAATTTCTCCAGATCTTCATTAACCAGAATTCCGTTAATAACTCCTCGGGATCCTTTCTTTTCTCCCAACAATCTTTTACTTTCCACTCTTTTCTTTCCAGTACTTTCAACACTCATTGCTTTCCTTTTTTGTTCTTCTGATTTACAGACGATTAGCAGGTTTCCATCTCTCAGAGTTTTAGCCATTTCAACTTCCCCCACTTTCTTTTTTAGTTCCTTAGAAACTATTACTGGGCTCAGAATAATATTTTCATCTTCCTTTCTGAATTTTAATATTATCTTCACCTCTTCTTTCATGATTTTTTTACGTACACCCTTGCTTCCATCATCTGTGCTTTCGTCTTTAAGGTTTCTTTTGTTTCCTGCCCGCTTCACTACTTTTGAATTTTCCACTTCTCCGGTAAGTACCCACTGCCGTCCAACTATCCATATCCGAATCACTTTCTAGCTCTTCCTCATCCTCATCCTCTACACCTTGAGCCGCCATCTTGATCCCGTCACAAACTGGCTTATGCCTCAGATCAGTGTCGTCGTCGTCGTCTCCTTCTTCCGATGAGGTCCACCAAGTCGAAGCGAGCACCTCGCTCACTGAGCGTTTCATAAACAGCGGCTTCTCTCCAACTGAAAACCACCGCTTCTTCTCCTTCCTGACTGGAGTCTCTTTTCGCGCGAAACAACCAGCCGACCAAAATCGCCCTTGAGCGTCGTAGTACTCTCCGCCATTTCTATCATGTTCTCCCCATCCCAGCTGCTTCAGTTTATAAAGTAGACGACTGATTGGACGCTGGCCGAGGGGCCTAGAGGGCGGCCATCTTGGGTCAGACCAGCTGCTGTCAGAGTAAACAGGAGGCTCCTTTGATCTCATTTTACTCCCATGAAGGAGTCAGAGATTATATTACAATGATCTCTGACACGTCACAACCACTTAAAAGACCAAATCTCATTCTAGACTGACCTTTCAGTTATACAGATTTATTCAGATTAAAAACTGTTTAAACTGAACTCAAACTGGATGAGATTTAGACAAAGTTAGATATTTTGCAAATATTAATATGATAAACACAAAGTGTTATATTAATATTATGTTTTAAAATATTATACACTACCGTTCAAAAGTTTGGGGTCACCCAAACAATTTATGTTTTCCTGAAAAGTCACACTTATTCACCACCATAGGTTGTGAATAGAAAATAGAGTCAAGACATTGACAAGGTTAGAAATAGATATTTTCCATCAAACTTTGCTTTGGTCAAAGAATCCTCCATTTGCAGCAATTCCAGATATGCAGACCTTTGGCATTCTAGCTGTTAATTTGTTGATGTAATCTGGAAAAATCCCCCCCCCCCCACGCTTCCAGAAGCAGCTCCCACATGTTGGATTGGTTGGATGGGCACTTCCTGCGTCCCATACGGTCACGCTGCTCCTACAACAGCTCAATGGGGTTCAGATCTGGTGACTGCGCTGGCCGCTCCATTACCCATAGAATACCAGCTGCCTGCTTCTGCTCTAAATAGTTCTGCACAATTTGGAGGTGTGTGTAGGGTCATTGTCCTGTTGTAGGATGAAATTGGTTCCAATCAAACGCTGTCCACTGGGTACGGCATGGCGTTGCAAAATGAAGTGATAGCCTTCCTTATTCAGAATCCCTTTTACCCTGTACAAATCTCCCACCTTACCAGCACCCAAGCAACCCCAGAGCATCACATTACCTCCACCGTGCTGAACAGATGGCGTCAGACATTCTTCCAGCATCTTTTCATTTGTTCTGCGTCTCACAAACGTTCTTCTTTGTGATCCAAACACCTCAAACTTGGATTCATCCGTCCACAACACTTTTTTCCAGTCTTCCTCTGTCCAATGTCTGTGTTCTTTTGCCCATCTTAATCTTTTTCTTTTATTGGCCAGTCTCAGATATGGCTTTTTCTTTGCCACTCTGCCCTGAAGCCCAGAATTCCGCAGCCGCCTCTTCACTGTAGATGTTGACACTGGTGTTTTGCGGGTACTATTTAATGAAGATGCCAGTTGGGGACCTGTGAGGCGTCTGTTTCTCAAACTAGAGACTCTAATGTACTTATGTTCTTGCTCAGTTGTGCAACGCGGCCTCCCACTTCTTTTTCTACTCTGGTTAGAGCCTGTTTGTGCTGTCCTCTGAAGGGAGTAGTACACACCGTTGTGTTAAGAAATCTTAAATTTCTTAGCAATTTCTCGCATGGAATAACCTTCATTTCTAAGAACAAGAATAGACTGTCGAGTTTCAGATGAAAGTTCTCTTTTCTGGCCATTTTGACCGTTTTATTGACCGCAGAAACTCAATCTGTTCAAAGGAAGGTCAGTTTTGTAGCTTCTGTAACGAGCTAAACTGCTTTCAGTCATTTACCACATTAGCAATGTATAGAGTGTATTTCTTCAATTTTAAGACTAGTTTAAAGTTATCTTTATTGAAAAGTACAGTTTCCTTCAAAAATAAGGACATTTCAACGTGACCCCAAACTTTTGAATGGTAGTTTATATATATTTATATAGTAAATTATTATTATTCAGTATTTTAAAGGATTACTCTATGATAAGTATTATTGAGTATTATAATCTATAGAGGAACATTTCTTGTAATCTGTAATCTCAGTTATTATTTTGTTTTTTTAATTATTTTATGTTATCAAAATGAAAATAAAATCTTTTTCAAACTATGTTTTTATTATTATTATTAATGAATCAGTTAACGTGGCTCATATATTATTTTATGCATGGAGTTTTCATGTTCTCTCCATGCATGCGTGGGTTCTCTCCGTGTACTCCTGCTTCCTCCCATCATCCATCCTTCCAGCTGTGTCTCAGATCGGTTGGTCTGCAGTACGGGGGTCCCACAGTGCTGCCGGCGTTCCTCTTCACCCTCTACACTGCAGTACGGGGGTCCCACAGTGCTGCCTGCGTTCCTCTTCATCCTCTACACTGCTGAACTGGACAGCTCCCTCAGTGACAGACTGCTGCACCTTAAATGCACCAGGGGGCGTTATCACAGATCCTTCCTCCCAGCAGCTGGAAGACTCTAGAACCACCACTGTTCCCAACAACCTCAACCAGTTCTTCCATTCATGCTGATTCTGCTCAGGTTCTACTTTAGTCAGTTAGATGACTTTATGGAAACATCTGTAGTGTTTCTATGTTTACTCTCTGACTGTTTATCTCTCTGTTACTGGCTGCGCTGTAGCTGTTTTTATAACATTGTTTTCTGACTTTAAAGCGCTTAAACTGTTATTTTTTAGCTTGTTTACTCATTTAGATCTAAATCAGAATGACTTCATGAATCCGTTGCAGGATATTCTTTTCTTGCAGTGCAGCCGTTTACAGCGGAGAGGAAAATAAGATTAAAAGTAAAAATAAGATATAAGAATAAAATAATATATGGATCAGAATAAAATCAGTTTCAGAGTATATATTATGGACATTATTTACATAATGCTATTTACAATTACACTAATTAGACATGGCTGTGTTATTGGACACAGTAAAGTAATTATAAAAAAAACCTCTGATGTCTAAAACTAAAGGAGCCTTTAATAAAGCCTGTCGCTTTATCATTTCACCATAATAGGGCCATACAGGGATTCTATTCTATTCTATTCTATTCTGTTCTATTCTATTCTATTCTATTCTATTCTATTCTATTCTATTATATCCTATCCTATTCCATTCTATCATATTCTATTTTATTCTATTCTATCCTATTTTATTGTATCATATTCTATTGTATCCAATTCTATTTGATTCTATTAAATTTTATTCTATTGTACCCTATTCTGTTTTATTCTATTCTATCCTATTGTATATTATTCTATCCTATTCTATTCTATTTTATTCTATTCTATCTTATTGTATTGTATTTTATTCTATTCTATTGTATCCTATTCTATTCTATCCTATTCTATTTTATTCTATTCTATCTTATTGTATTGTATTTTATTCTATTCTATTGTATCCTATTCTATTCTATTCTATCCTATTCTATTTTATTCTATTCTATCTTATTGTATTGTATTTTATTCTATTCTATTGTATCCTATTCTATTCTATCCTATTCTATTTTATTCTATTCTATCTTATTGTATTGTATTTTATTCTATTCTATTGTATCCTATTCTATTCTATTCTATTCTATCCTATTCTATTTTATTCTATTCTATCTTATTGTATTTTATTCTATTCTATTGTATCCTATTCTATTCTATCTTATTGTATTGTATTCTATTTTATTCTATTCTATTGTATCCTATTCTATTCTATCCTATTCTATTTTATTCTATTCTATCCTATTCTATTTTATTCTATTCTATCCTATTGTATTTTATTCTATTCTATCTTATTGTATTTTATTCTATTCTATCCTATTGTATTTTATTCTATTCTATCTTATTGTATTTTATTCTATTCTATTTTATTCTATTCTATCCTATTGTATTTTATTCTATTCTATCTTATTGTATTTTATTCTATTCTATTTTATTCTATTCTATCCTATTGTATTTTATTCTATTCTATCTTATTGTATTTTATTCTATTCTATTTTATTCTATTCTATCCTATTGTATTTTATTCTATTCTATCTTATTGTATTTTATTCTATTCTATCTTATTGTATTTTATTCTATTCTATTTTATTCTATTCTATCCTATTGTATTTTATTCTATTCTATCCTATTGTATTTTATTCTATTCTATCTTATTGTATTTTATTCTATTCTATTTTATTCTATTCTATCCTATTGTATTTTATTCTATTCTATCTTATTGTATTTTATTCTATTCTATTTTATTCTATTCTATTCTATTGTATCCTATTCTATTCTATCCTATTCTGTTTTATTCTATTCTATCTTATTGTATTTTATTCTATTCTATTTTATTCTATTCTATTCTAAAGTCTGAAGTAGAATCCTGTTTCTATCAGCTTAATGCTGTTGTGTCTCAGAGCCATTGTGTGTTTTGAACATGTGGGTTTTAAGGGACAGCTGTGTGTAAAGATTTGCTGATGAGGTTTGAACTTCAGGGCCACCGTAGCTTCAGGTAGCAGACCCGGGTCTTCATCGTCCTGCCCCCTGCTGGTCAACAGGAGCATTGCAGCGCAGGATGGAATGTGGCGGTAGATCAGTAAATAATAAAGGCTCAGGTAGATTTCTGTTGTCATGGAAACATCTTAGCCCTACCACCATCTGCTCACCACCCTGATGATGAATTATGATGATGATGATGATTGATTAGTATTAGTAGAGGCAGAACCTCCAGATTTCCAGACTCTGAGGATCAGGGAGGACTTCACGCCTCGTGGCTTCAGCTCCTCCTCCTCTTCCTCCTTTCCTGCAGCTCCTTCTCCTTTCCTGCAGCTCCTCCTCCTCCTCTTTTCTTGCAGTCCTCCTCCTCCTTTCCTGCATGCAGATGTCCTCAGGAGGAGCGGTTGCTGCTCTCCAGGCTGTGGGACATGGGGACCATCAGGAAGGAGTGAACAGCAACAGCTGCGGAGGAACTGGAATTTCCGAGCAGACCTGAAGGCATCATGTGGAAGCCCAGTCTGCGGAGGGAGCATCATCATCATCATCCTCATTATCAGCACCACCGGCAGCAGCAGCATCATGTCTGGACTCTCCCTCACAGGTGGGTGTCTTATCACCGCTCCTCAGCCTCCGTGGATCCTCCGTGGGTATCTGTAGCGCTGTCTGCCATGCTTTAGCGCCACAGGTGACAGACAGGCGGTCTGCAGACCATAGAGGGGGGCGGTCAGGGTGACCTGTTCCTGGAGGGGGAAGCAGCATCACTCCTCTGGAGGAGAACCAGCAGAGGAGGAGGAGGAGAAATGGTTAGGTGAATAGTTAGGGTTAGTCTGCTCTGGTAATGGTTAGGTTAATAGTTAGGGTTAGTCTGCTCTGGTAATGGTTAGGTTAATAGATAGGGTTAGCCTGCTCTTGTAATGGTTAGGTTAATAGTTATGGTTAGTCTGCTCTTGTAATGGTTAGGTTAATAGTTATGGTTAGTCTGCTCTGGTAATGTTTAGGTTAATAGTTATTGTTAGTCTGCTCTGGTAATGGTTAGGTTAATAGATAGGGTTAGCCTGCTCTGGTAATGGTTAGGTTAATAGATAGGGTTAGTCTGCTCTGGTAATGTTTAGGTTAATAGTTAGGGTTAGTCTGCTCTGGTAATGGTTAGGTCAATAGTTAGGGTTAGTCTGCTCTGGTAATGTTTAGGTTAATAGTTAGGGTTAGTCTGCTCTGGTAATGGTTAGGTTAATAGTTAGGGTTAGTCTGCTCTGGTAATGGTTAGGTTAATAGATAGGGTTAGTCTGCTCTGGTAATGGTTAGGTTAATAGTTGGGGTTAGCTGCTCTGGTAATAGTTAGGTTAATAGTGAGGCTTAGCCTGCTCTGGTAATGGTTAGGGTAATAGTTAGGCTTAGCCTGCTCTGGTAATGGTTAGGTTAATAGATAGGGTTAGCCTGCTCTGGTAATTGTTAGGTTAATAGATAGGGTTAGCCTGCTCTGGTAATGTTTAGGTTAATAGTTAGGGTTAGTCTGCTCTGGTAATGGTTAGGTTAATAGTTGGGGTTAGTCTGCTCTGGTAATGGTTAGGTTAATAGTGAGGGTTAGCCTGCTCTTGTAATGTTTAGGTTAATAGTTATGGTTAGTCCTCTCTGGTAATGGTTAGGTTAATAGATAGGGTTAGCCTGCTCTGGTAATGGTTAGGTTAATAGTTAGGGTTAGTCTGCTCTGGTAATGGTTAGGTTAATAGATAGGGTTAGTCTGCTCTGGTAATGGTTAGGTTAATAGTTGGGGTTAGCTGCTCTGGTAATAGTTAGGTTAATAGTGAGGCTTAGCCTGCTCTGGTAATGGTTAGGGTAATAGTTAGGCTTAGCCTGCTCTGGTAATGGTTAGGTTAATAGATAGGGTTAGTCTGCTCTGGTAATGGTTAGGTTAATAGTGAGGGTTAGCCTGCTCTGGTAATGGTTAGGTTAATAGTTATGGTTAGTCTGCTCTGGTAATGTTTAGGTTAATAGTTATGGTTAGTCTGCTCTGGTAATGGTTAGGTTAATAGATAGGGTTAGCCTGCTCTGGTAATGGTTAGGTTAATAGATAGGGTTAGTCTGCTCTGGTAATGTTTAGGTTAATAGTCAGGGTTAGTCTGCTCTGGTAATGGTTAGGTTAATAGTTAGGGTTAGTCTGCTCTGGTAATGGTTAGGTTAATAGATAGGGTTAGTCTGCTCTGGTAATGGTTAGGTTAATAGTGAGGGTTAGCCTGCTCTGGTAATGGTTAGGTTAATAGTAAGGGTTAGTCTGCTCTGGTAATGGTTAGGTTAATAGTTAGGGTTAGTCTGCTCTGGTAAGGGTTAGGTTAATAGTTAGGGTTAGTCTGCTCTGGTAACGGTTAGGTTAATAGTTAGGGTTATCCTGCTCTGGTAATGTTTAGGTTAATAGTTTGTGTTAGTCTGCTCTGGTAATGGTTGGGTTAATAGATAGGGTTAGCCTGCTCTGGTAATGTTTAGGTTAATAGATAGGGTTAGCCTGCTCTGGTAATGGTTAGGTCAATAGTTAGGGTTAGTCTGCTCTGGTAATGGTTAGGTTAATAGTGAGGGTTAGCCTGCTCTGGTAATGGTTAGGTTAATAGTTATGGTTAGTCTGCTCTGGTAATGTTTAGGTTAATAGTTATGGTTAGTCTGCTCTGGTAATGGTTAGGTTAATAGATAGGGTTAGCCTGCTCTGGTAATGGTTAGGTTAATAGATAGGGTTAGTCTGCTCTGGTAATGTTTAGGTTAATAGTTATGGTTAGCCTGCTCTTGTAATGGTTAGGTTAATAGTTATGGTTAGTCTGCTCTGGTAATGTTTAGGTTAATAGTTATGGTTAGTCTGCTCTGGTAATGGTTAGGTTAATAGTTAGGGTTAGTCTGCTCTGGTAATGGTTAGGTTAATAGATAGGGTTAGTCTGCTCTGGTAATGGTTAGGTTAATAGTTGGGGTTAGCTGCTCTGGTAATGGTTAGGTTAATAGTGAGGGTTAGCCTGCTCTGGTAATGGTTAGGTTAATAGTTATGGTTAGTCTGCTCTGGTAATGTTTAGGTTAATAGTTAGGGTTAGTCTGCTCTGGTAATGGTTAGGTTAATAGTTGGGGTTAGTCTGCTCTGGTAATGGTTAGGTTAATAGTGAGGGTTAGCCTGCTCTTGTAATGTTTAGGTTAATAGTTATGGTTAGTCTGCTCTGGTAATGGTTAGGTTAATAGATAGGGTTAGCCTGCTCTGGTAATGGTTAGGTTAATAGTTAGGGTTAGTCTGCCCTGGTAATGGTTAGGTTAATAGATAGGGTTAGTCTGCTCTGGTAATGGTTAGGTTAATAGTTGGGGTTAGCTGCTCTGGTAATAGTTAGGTTAATAGTGAGGCTTAGCCTGCTCTGGTAATGGTTAGGGTAATAGTTAGGCTTAGCCTGCTCTGGTAATGGTTAGGTTAATAGATAGGTTTAGCCTGCTCTGGTAATGGTTGGGTTAATAGATAGGGTTAGCCTGCTCTGGTAATGTTTAGGTTAATAGATAGGGTTAGCCTGCTCTGGTAATGGTTAGGTTAATAGTTAGGGTTAGTCTGCTCTGGTAATGGTTAGGTTAATAGTGAGGGTTAGCCTGCTCTGGTAATGGTTAGGTTAATAGTTATGGTTAGTCTGCTCTGGTAATGGTAAGGTTAATAGATAGGGTTAGCCTGCTCTGGTAATGGTTAGGTTAATAGATAGGGTTAGTCTGCTCTGGTAATGTTTAGGTTAATAGTTATGGTTAGCCTGCTCTTGTAATGGTTAGGTTAATAGTTATGGTTAGTCTGCTCTGGTAATGTTTAGGTTAATAGTTATGGTTAGTCTGCTCTGGTAATGGTTAGGTTAATAGATAGGGTTAGCCTGCTCTGGTAATGGTTAGGTTAATAGATAGGGTTAGTCTGCTCTGGTAATGTTTAGGTTAATAGTTAGGGTTAGTCTGCTCTGGTAATGGTTAGGTCAATAGTTAGGGTTAGTCTGCTCTGGTAATGTTTAGGTTAATAGTTAGGGTTAGTCTGCTCTGGTAATGGTTAGGTTAATAGTTAGGGTTAGTCTGCTCTGGTAATGGTTAGGTTAATAGATAGGGTTAGTCTGCTCTGGTAATGGTTAGGTTAATAGTTGGGGTTAGCTGCTCTGGTAATAGTTAGGTTAATAGTGAGGCTTAGCCTGCTCTGGTAATGGTTAGGGTAATAGTTAGGCTTAGCCTGCTCTGGTAATGGTTAGGTTAATAGATAGGGTTAGCCTGCTCTGGTAATGGTTAGGTTAATAGATAGGGTTAGCCTGTTCTGGAAATGTTAAGGTTAATAGTTAGGGTTAGTCTGCTCTGGTAATGGTTAGGTTAATAGTTGGGGTTAGTCTGCTCTGGTAATGGTTAGGTTAATAGTGAGGGTTAGCCTGCTCTTGTAATGTTTAGGTTAATAGTTATGGTTAGTCTGCTCTGGTAATGGTTAGGTTAATAGATAGGGTTAGCCTGCTCTGGTAATGGTTAGGTTAATAGATAGGGTTAGTCTGCTCTGGTAATGGTTAGGTTAATAGTTGGGGTTAGCTGCTCTGGTAATAGTTAGGTTAATAGTGAGGCTTAGCCTGCTCTGGTAATGGTTAGGGTAATAGTTAGGCTTAGCCTGCTCTGGTAATGGTTAGGTTAATAGATAGGTTTAGCCTGCTCTGGTAATGGTTGGGTTAATAGATAGGGTTAGCCTGCTCTGGTAATGTTTAGGTTAATAGATAGGGTTAGCCTGCTCTGGTAATGGTTAGGTTAATAGTTAGGGTTAGTCTGCTCTGGTAATGGTTAGGTTAATAGTGAGGGTTAGCCTGCTCTGGTAATGGTTAGGTTAATAGTTATGGTTAGTCTGCTCTGGTAATGTTTAGGTTAATAGTTAGGGTTAGTCTGCTCTGGTAATGGTTAGGTTAATAGTTGGGGTTAGTCTGCTCTGGTAATGGTTAGGTTAATAGTGAGGGTTAGTCTGCTCTTGTAATGTTTAGGTTAATAGTTATGGTTAGTCTGCTCTGGTAATGGTTAGGTTAATAGATAGGGTTAGCCTGCTCTGGTAATGGTTAGGTTAATAGTTAGGGTTAGTCTGCCCTGGTAATGGTTAGGTTAATAGATAGGGTTAGTCTGCTCTGGTAATGGTTAGGTTAATAGTTGGGGTTAGCTGCTCTGGTAATAGTTAGGTTAATAGTGAGGCTTAGCCTGCTCTGGTAATGGTTAGGGTAATAGTTAGGCTTAGCCTGCTCTGGTAATGGTTAGGTTAATAGATAGGTTTAGCCTGCTCTGGTAATGGTTGGGTTAATAGATAGGGTTAGCCTGCTCTGGTAATGTTTAGGTTAATAGATAGGGTTAGCCTGCTCTGGTAATGGTTAGGTTAATAGTTAGGGTTAGTCTGCTCTGGTAATGGTTAGGTTAATAGTGAGGGTTAGCCTGCTCTGGTAATGGTTAGGTTAATAGTTATGGTTAGTCTGCTCTGGTAATGGTAAGGTTAATAGATAGGGTTAGCCTGCTCTGGTAATGGTTAGGTTAATAGATAGGGTTAGTCTGCTCTGGTAATGTTTAGGTTAATAGTTATGGTTAGCCTGCTCTTGTAATGGTTAGGTTAATAGTTATGGTTAGTCTGCTCTGGTAATGTTTAGGTTAATAGTTATGGTTAGTCTGCTCTGGTAATGGTTAGGTTAATAGATAGGGTTAGCCTGCTCTGGTAATGGTTAGGTTAATAGATAGGGTTAGTCTGCTCTGGTAATGTTTAGGTTAATAGTTAGGGTTAGTCTGCTCTGGTAATGGTTAGGTCAATAGTTAGGGTTAGTCTGCTCTGGTAATGTTTAGGTTAATAGTTAGGGTTAGTCTGCTCTGGTAATGGTTAGGTTAATAGTTAGGGTTAGTCTGCTCTGGTAATGGTTAGGTTAATAGATAGGGTTAGTCTGCTCTGGTAATGGTTAGGTTAATAGTTGGGGTTAGCTGCTCTGGTAATAGTTAGGTTAATAGTGAGGCTTAGCCTGCTCTGGTAATGGTTAGGGTAATAGTTAGGCTTAGCCTGCTCTGGTAATGGTTAGGTTAATAGATAGGGTTAGCCTGCTCTGGTAATGGTTAGGTTAATAGATAGGGTTAGCCTGCTCTGGTAATGTTTAGGTTAATAGTTAGGGTTAGTCTGCTCTGGTAATGGTTAGGTTAATAGTTGGGGTTAGTCTGCTCTGGTAATGGTTAGGTTAATAGTGAGGGTTAGCCTGCTCTTGTAATGTTTAGGTTAATAGTTATGGTTAGTCTGCTCTGGTAATGGTTAGGTTAATAGATAGGGTTAGCCTGCTCTGGTAATGGTTAGGTTAATAGTTAGGGTTAGTCTGCTCTGGTAATGGTTAGGTTAATAGATAGGGTTAGTCTGCTCTGGTAATGGTTAGGTTAATAGTTGGGGTTAGCTGCTCTGGTAATAGTTAGGTTAATAGTGAGGCTTAGCCTGCTCTGGTAATGGTTAGGGTAATAGTTAGGCTTAGCCTGCTCTGGTAATGGTTAGGTTAATAGATAGGTTTAGCCTGCTCTGGTAATGGTTGGGTTAATAGATAGGGTTAGCCTGCTCTGGTAATGTTTAGGTTAATAGATAGGGTTAGCCTGCTCTGGTAATGGTTAGGTTAATAGTTAGGGTTAGTCTGCTCTGGTAATGGTTAGGTTAATAGTGAGGGTTAGCCTGCTCTGGTAATGGTTAGGTTAATAGTTATGGTTAGTCTGCTCTGGTAATGTTTAGGTTAATAGTTATGGTTAGTCTGCTCTGGTAATGGTTAGGTTAATAGATAGGGTTAGCCTGCTCTGGTAATGGTTAGGTTAATAGATAGGGTTAGTCTGCTCTGGTAATGTTTAGGTTAATAGTCAGGGTTAGTCTGCTCTGGTAATGGTTAGGTTAATAGTTAGGGTTAGTCTGCTCTGGTAATGGTTAGGTTAATAGATAGGGTTAGTCTGCTCTGGTAATGGTTAGGTTAATAGTGAGGGTTAGCCTGCTCTGGTAATGGTTAGGTTAATAGTAAGGGTTAGTCTGCTCTGGTAATGGTTAGGTTAATAGTTAGGGTTAGTCTGCTCTGGTAAGGGTTAGGTCAATAGTTAGGGTTAGCTAAGCTCTGGTAATGGTTAGGTTAATAGTTAGGGTTAGCCTGCTCTGGTAATGTTTAGGTTAATAGTTAGGGTTAGTCTGCTCTGGTAATGGTTAGGTTAATAGTTAGGGTTAGCCTGCTCTGGTAATGGTTAGGTTAATAGTTAGGGTTAGTCTGCTCTGGTAATGGTTAGGTTAATAGTTAGGCTTAGCCTGCTCTGGTAATGGTTAGGTTAATAGTTAGGGTTAGCCTGCTCTGGTAATGGTTAGGTTAATAGATAGGGTTAGCCTGCTCTGGTAATGTTTAGGTTAATAGTTAGGGTTAGCCTGCTCTGGTAATGGTTAGGTTTATAGTTAGGGTTAGTCTGCTCTGGTAATGGTTAGGTTAATAGTTAGGGTTAGTCTGCTATGGTAACGTTTAGGTTAATAGTTAGGGTTATCCTGCTCTGGTAATGTTTAGGTTAATAGTTTGTGTTAGTCTGCTCTTGTAATGGTTAGGTTAATAGTTATGGTTAGTCTGCTCTGGTAATGTTTAGGTTAATAGTTATGGTTATTCTGCTCTGGTAATGGTTAGGTTAATAGATAGGGTTAACCTGCTCTGGTAATGGTTAGGTTAATAGATAGGGTTAGTCTGCTCTGGTAATGTTTAGGTCAATAGTTAGGGTTAGTCTGCTCTGGTAATGGTTAGGTCAATAGTTAGGGTTAGTCTGCTCTGGTAATGGTTAGGTTAATAGATAGGGTTAGTCTGCTCTGGTAATGGTTAGGTTAATAGTTGGGGTTAGCTGCTCTGGTAATAGTTAGGTTAATAGTGAGGCTTAGCCTGCTCTGGTAATGGTTAGGGTAATAGTTAGGCTTAGCCTGCTCTGGTAATGGTTAGGTTAATAGATAGGTTTAGCCTGCTCTGGTAATGTTTAGGTTAATAGATAGGGTTAGCCTGCTCTGGTAATGGTTAGGTTAATAGTTAGGGTTAGTCTGCTCTGGTAATGGTTAGGTTAATAGTTATGGTTAGTCTGCTCTGGTAATGGTTAGGTTAATAGATAGGGTTAGCCTGCTCTGGTAATGGTTAGGTTAATAGTTAGGGTTAGTCTGCTCTGGTAATGGTTAGGTTAATAGATAGGGTTAGTCTGCTCTGGTAATGGTTAGGTTAATAGTTGGGGTTAGCTGCTCTGGTAATAGTTAGGTTAATAGTGAGGCTTAGCCTGCTCTGGTAATGGTTAGGGTAATAGTTAGGCTTAGCCTGCTCTGGTAATGGTTAGGTTAATAGATAGGTTTAGCCTGCTCTGGTAATGGTTGGGTTAATAGATAGGGTTAGCCTGCTCTGGTAATGTTTAGGTTAATAGATAGGGTTAGCCTGCTCTGGTAATGGTTAGGTTAATAGTTAGGGTTAGTCTGCTCTGGTAATGGTTAGGTTAATAGTGAGGGTTAGCCTGCTCTGGTAATGGTTAGGTTAATAGTTATGGTTAGTCTGCTCTGGTAATGTTTAGGTTAATAGTTATGGTTAGTCTGCTCTGGTAATGGTTAGGTTAATAGATAGGGTTAGCCTGCTCTGGTAATGGTTAGGTTAATAGATAGGGTTAGTCTGCTCTGGTAATGTTTAGGTTAATAGTTATGGTTAGCCTGCTCTTGTAATGGTTTTGTTAATAGTTATGGTTAGTCTGCTCTGGTAATGTTTAGGTTAATAGTTATGGTTAGTCTGCTCCGGTAATGGTTAGGTTAATAGATAGGGTTAGCCTGCTCTGGTAATGTTTAGGTTAATAGTTAGGGTTAGTCTGCTCTGGTAATGGTTAGGTCAATAGTTAGGGTTAGTCTGCTCTGGTAATGTTTAGGTTAATAGTTAGGGTTAGTCTGCTCTGGTAATGGTTAGGTTAATAGTTAGGGTTAGTCTGCTCTGGTAATGGTTAGGTTAATAGATAGGGTTAGTCTGCTCTGGTAATGGTTAGGTTAATAGTTGGGGTTAGCTGCTCTGGTAATAGTTAGGTTAATAGTGAGGCTTAGCCTGCTCTGGTAATGGTTAGGGTAATAGTTAGGCTTAGCCTGCTCTGGTAATGGTTAGGTTAATAGATAGGGTTAGCCTGCTCTGGTAATGGTTAGGTTAATAGATAGGGTTAGCCTGCTCTGGTGATGTTTAGGTTAATAGTTAGGGTTAGTCTGCTCTGGTAATGGTTAGGTTAATAGTTGGGGTTAGTCTGCTCTGGTAATGGTTAGGTTAATAGTGAGGGTTAGCCTGCTCTTGTAATGTTTAGGTTAATAGTTATGGTTAGTCTGCTCTGGTAATGGTTAGGTTAATAGATAGGGTTAGCCTGCTCTGGTAATGGTTAGGTTAATAGTTAGGGTTAGTCTGCTCTGGTAATGGTTAGGTTAATAGATAGGGTTAGTCTGCTCTGGTAATGGTTAGGTTAATAGTTGGGGTTAGCTGCTCTGGTAATAGTTAGGTTAATAGTGAGGCTTAGCCTGCTCTGGTAATGGTTAGGGTAATAGTTAGGCTTAGCCTGCTCTGGTAATGGTTAGGTTAATAGATAGGTTTAGCCTGCTCTGGTAATGGTTGGGTTAATAGATAGGGTTAGCCTGCTCTGGTAATGTTTAGGTTAATAGATAGGGTTAGCCTGCTCTGGTAATGGTTAGGTTAATAGATAGGGTTAGTCTGCTCTGGTAATGTTTAGGTTAATAGTTAGGGTTAGTCTGCTCTGGTAATGGTTAGGTCAATAGTTAGGGTTAGTCTGCTCTGGTAATGTTTAGGTTAATAGTTAGGGTTAGTCTGCTCTGGTAATGGTTAGGTTAATAGTTAGGGTTAGTCTGCTCTGGTAATGGTTAGGTTAATAGATAGGGTTAGTCTGCTCTGGTAATGGTTAGGTTAATAGTTGGGGTTAGCTGCTCTGGTAATAGTTAGGTTAATAGTGAGGCTTAGCCTGCTCTGGTAATGGTTAGGGTAATAGTTAGTCTTAGCCTGCTCTGGTAATGGTTAGGTTAATAGATAGGGTTAGCCTGCTCTGGTAATGGTTAGGTTAATAGATAGGGTTAGCCTGCTCTGGTGATGTTTAGGTTAATAGTTAGGGTTAGTCTGCTCTGGTAATGGTTAGGTTAATAGTTGGGGTTAGTCTGCTCTGGTAATGGTTAGGTTAATAGTGAGGGTTAGCCTGCTCTTGTAATGTTTAGGTTAATAGTTATGGTTAGTCTGCTCTGGTAATGGTTAGGTTAATAGATAGGGTTAGCCTGCTCTGGTAATGGTTAGGTTAATAGTTAGGGTTAGTCTGCTCTGGTAATGGTTAGGTTAATAGATAGGGTTAGTCTGCTCTGGTAATGGTTAGGTTAATAGTTGGGGTTAGCTGCTCTGGTAATAGTTAGGTTAATAGTGAGGCTTAGCCTGCTCTGGTAATGGTTAGGGTAATAGTTAGGCTTAGCCTGCTCTGGTAATGGTTAGGTTAATAGATAGGTTTAGCCTGCTCTGGTAATGGTTGGGTTAATAGATAGGGTTAGCCTGCTCTGGTAATGTTTAGGTTAATAGATAGGGTTAGCCTGCTCTGGTAATGGTTAGGTTAATAGTTAGGGTTAGTCTGCTCTGGTAATGGTTAGGTTAATAGTGAGGGTTAGCCTGCTCTGGTAATGGTTAGGTTAATAGTTATGGTTAGTCTGCTCTGGTAATGTTTAGGTTAATAGTTATGGTTAGTCTGCTCTGGTAATGGTTAGGTTAATAGATAGGGTTAGCCTGCTCTGGTAATGGTTAGGTTAATAGATAGGGTTAGTCTGCTCTGGTAATGTTTAGGTTAATAGTCAGGGTTAGTCTGCTCTGGTAATGGTTAGGTTAATAGTTAGGGTTAGTCTGCTCTGGTAATGGTTAGGTTAATAGATAGGGTTAGTCTGCTCTGGTAATGGTTAGGTTAATAGTGAGGGTTAGCCTGCTCTGGTAATGGTTAGGTTAATAGTAAGGGTTAGTCTGCTCTGGTAATGGTTAGGTTAATAGTTAGGGTTAGTCTGCTCTGGTAAGGGTTAGGTCAATAGTTAGGGTTAGCTAAGCTCTGGTAATGGTTAGGTTAATAGTTAAGGTTAGCCTGCTCTGGTAATGTTTAGGTTAATAGTTAGGGTTAGTCTGCTCTGGTAATGGTTAGGTTAATAGTTAGGGTTAGCCTGCTCTGGTAATGGTTAGGTTAATAGTTAGGGTTAGTCTGCTCTGGTAATGGTTAGGTTAATAGTTAGGCTTAGCCTGCTCTGGTAATGGTTAGGTTAATAGTTAGGGTTAGCCTGCTCTGGTAATGGTTAGGTTAATAGATAGGGTTAGCCTGCTCTGGTAATGTTTAGGTTAATAGTTAGGGTTAGCCTGCTCTGGTAATGTTTAGGTTAATAGTTATGGTTATTCTGCTCTGGTAATGGTTAGGTTAATAGATAGGGTTAACCTGCTCTGGTAATGGTTAGGTTAATAGATAGGGTTAGTCTGCTCTGGTAATGTTTAGGTTAATAGGTAGGGTTAGTCTGCTCTGGTAATGGTTAGGTCAGTAATTAGGGTTAGTCTGCTCTGGTAATGGTTAGGTTAATAGATAGGGTTAGTCTGCTCTGGTAATGGTTAGGTTAATAGTTGGAGTTAGCTGCTCTGGTAATAGTGAGGCTTAGCCTGCTCTGGTAATGGTTAGGGTAATAGTTAGGCTTAGCCTGCTCTGGTAATGGTTAGGTTAATAGATAGGTTTAGCCTGCTCTGGTAATGGTTAGGTTAATAGATAGGGTTAGCCTGCTCTGGTAATGTTTAGGTTAATAGATAGGGTTAGCCTGCTCTGGTAATGGTTAGGTTAACAGATAGGGTTAGCCTGCTCTGGTAATGTTTAGGTTAATAGTTAGGGTTAGTCTGCTCTGGTAATGGTTAGGTTAATAGTTAGGGTTAGTCTGCTCTGGTAATGGTTAGATTAATAGTGAGGGTTAGCCTGCTCTGGTAATGGTTAGGTTAATAGATAGGGTTAGCCTGCTCTTGTAATGGTTAGGTTAATAGTTATGGTTAGTCTGCTCTGGTAATGTTTAGGTTAATAGTTATGGTTAGTCTGCTCTGGTAATGGTTAGGTTAATAGATAGGGTTAGCCTGCTCTGGTAATGGTTAGGTTAATAGATAGGGTTAGTCTTCTCTGGTAATGTTTAGGTTAATAGTCAGGGTTAGTCTGCTCTGGTAATGGTTAGGTTAATAGTTAGGGTTAGTCTGCTCTGGTAATGGTTAGGTTAATAGATAGGGTTAGTCTGCTCTGGTAATGGTTAGGTTAATAGTGAGGGTTAGCCTGCTCTGGTAATGGTTAGGTTAATAGTGAGGGTTAGTCTGCTCTGGTAATGGTTAGGTTAATAGTTAAGGTTAGTCTGCTCTGGTAAGGGTTAGGTCAATAGTTAGGGTTAGCTAAGCTCTGGTAATGGTTACGTTAATAGTTAGGGTTAGCCTGCTCTGGTAATGTTTAGGTTAATAGTTAGGGTTAGTCTGCTCTGGTAATGGTTAGGTTAATAGTTAGGGTTAGCCTGCTCTGGTAATGGTTAGGTTAATAGTTAGGGTTAGTCTGCTCTGGTAATGGTTAGGTTAATAGTTAGGCTTAGCCTGCTCTGGTAATGGTTAGGTTAATAGTTAGGGTTAGCCTGCTCTGGTAATGGTTAGGTTAACAGATAGGGTTAGCCTGCTCTGGTAATGTTTAGGTTAATAGTTAGGGTTAGCCTGCTCTGGTAATGGTTAGGTTTATAGTTAGGGTTAGTCTGCTCTGGTAATGGTTAGGTTAATAGATAGGGTTAACCTTCTCTGGTAATGATTAGGTTAATAGTTAGGGTTAACCTGCTCTGGTAATGTTTAGGTTAATAGTTAGGGTTATCCTGCTCTGGTAATGTTTAGGTTAATAGTTAGGGTTAGTCTGGTCTGGTAATGGTTAGGTTAATAGACAGGGTTAGCCTGCTCTGGTAATGTTTAGGTTAATAGTTAGGGTTAGCCTGCTCTGGTAATGGTTAGGTTAATACTTAGGGTTAGCTATGCTCTGGTAATGTTTAGGTTAATAGATAGGGTTAGCCTGCTCTGGTAATGTTTAGGTTAATAGTTAGGGTTAGTCTGCTCTGGTAATGGTTAGGTTAATAGTTAGGGTTAGCCTGCTCTGGTAATGGTTAGGTTCATAGTTAGGGTTAGCCTGCTCTGGTAATGGTTAGGTTAATAGTTAGGCTTAGCCTGCTATGGTAATGGTTAGGTTAATAGTTAGGGTTAGTCTGCTCTGGTAATTGTTAGGTTAATAGTTAGGGTTAGCCTGCTCTGCTAATATTTAGGTTAATAGTTTTGGTTAGCTTGCTCTGGTAATGTTTAGGTTAATATTTAGGGTTAGCTATGCTCTGGTAATGGTTAGGTTAATAGTTAGGGTTAGTCTGCTCTGGTAATGGTTAGGTTAATAGATAGGGTTAGTCTGCTCTGGTAATGGTTTGGTTAATAGTTAGGGTTAGCTTGCTCTGTTAATGGTTAGGTTAATAGTTAGGGTTAGTCTGCTCTGGTAATGTTTAGGTTAATAGTTAGGGTTAGTCTGCTCTGGTAATGGTTAGGTTAATAGTTAGGGTTAGTCTGCTCTGGTAATGGTTAGGTTAATAGATAGGGTTAGTCTGCTCTGGTAATGGTTAGGTTAATAGTTGGGGTTAGCTGCTCTGGTAATAGTTAGGTTAATAGTGAGGCTTAGCCTGCTCTGGTAATGGTTAGGGTAATAGTTAGGCTTAGCCTGCTCTGGTAATGGTTAGGTTAATAGATAGGGTTAGCCTGCTCTGGTAATGGTTAGGTTAATAGATAGGGTTAGCCTGCTCTGGTGATGTTTAGGTTAATAGTTAGGGTTAGTCTGCTCTGGTAATGGTTAGGTTAATAGTTGGGGTTAGTCTGCTCTGGTAATGGTTAGGTTAATAGTGAGGGTTAGCCTGCTCTTGTAATGTTTAGGTTAATAGTTATGGTTAGTCTGCTCTGGTAATGGTTAGGTTAATAGATAGGGTTAGCCTGCTCTGGTAATGGTTAGGTTAATAGTTAGGGTTAGTCTGCTCTGGTAATGGTTAGGTTAATAGATAGGGTTAGTCTGCTCTGGTAATGGTTAGGTTAATAGTTGGGGTTAGCTGCTCTGGTAATAGTTAGGTTAATAGTGAGGCTTAGCCTGCTCTGGTAATGGTTAGGGTAATAGTTAGGCTTAGCCTGCTCTGGTAATGGTTAGGTTAATAGATAGGTTTAGCCTGCTCTGGTAATGGTTGGGTTAATAGATAGGGTTAGCCTGCTCTGGTAATGTTTAGGTTAATAGATAGGGTTAGTCTGCTCTGGTAATGGTTAGGTTAATAGTTAGGGTTAGTCTGCTCTGGTAATGGTTAGGTTAATAGTGAGGGTTAGCCTGCTCTGGTAATGGTTAGGTTAATAGTTATGGTTAGTCTGCTCTGGTAATGTTTAGGTTAATAGTTATGGTTAGTCTGCTCTGGTAATGGTTAGGTTAATAGATAGGGTTAGCCTGCTCTGGTAATGGTTAGGTTAATAGATAGGGTTAGTCTGCTCTGGTAATGTTTAGGTTAATAGTCAGGGTTAGTCTGCTCTGGTAATGGTTAGGTTAATAGTTAGGGTTAGTCTGCTCTGGTAATGGTTAGGTGAATAGATAGGGTTAGTCTGCTCTGGTAATGGTTAGGTTAATAGTGAGGGTTAGCCTGCTCTGGTAATGGTTAGGTTAACAGTAAGGGTTAGTCTGCTCTGGTAAGGGTTAGGTCAATAGTTAGGGTTAGCTAAGCTCTGGTAATGGTTAGGTTAATAGTTAAGGTTAGCCTAATCTGGTAATGTTTAGGTTAATAGTTAGGGTTAGTCTGCTCTGGTAATGGTTAGGTTAATAGTTAGGGTTAGCCTGCTCTGGTAATGGTTAGGTTAATAGTTAGGGTTAGTCTGCTCTGGTAATGGTTAGGTTAATAGTTAGGCTTAGCCTGCTCTGGTAATGGTTAGGTTAATAGTTAGGGTTAGCCTGCTCTGGTAATGGTTAGGTTAATAGATAGGGTTAGCCTGCTCTGGTAATGTTTAGGTTAATAGTTAGGGTTAGCCTGCTCTGGTAATGTTTAGGTTAATAGTTAGGGTTAGTCTGCTCTGGTAATGGTTAGGTCAGTAATTAGGGTTAGTCTGCTCTGGTAATGGTTAGGTTAATAGATAGGGTTAGTCTGCTCTGGTAATGGTTAGGTTAATAGTTGGAGTTAGCTGCTCTGGTAATAGTTAGGTTAATAGTGAGGCTTAGCCTGCTCTGGTAATGGTTAGGGTAATAGTTAGGCTTAGCCTGCTCTGGTAATGGTTAGGTTAATAGATAGGTTTAGCCTGCTCTGGTAATGGTTAGGTTAATAGATAGGGTTAGCCTGCTCTGGTAATGTTTAGGTTAATAGATAGGGTTAGCCTGCTCTGGTAATGGTTAGGTTAACAGATAGGGTTAGCCTGCTCTGGTAATGTTTAGGTTAATAGTTAGGGTTAGTCTGCTCTGGTAATGGTTAGGTTAATAGTTAGGGTTAGTCTGCTCTGGTAATGGTTAGATTAATAGTGAGGGTTAGCCTGCTCTGGTAATGGTTAGGTTAATAGATAGGGTTAGCCTGCTCTTGTAATGGTTAGGTTAATAGTTATGGTTAGTCTGCTCTGGTAATGTTTAGGTTAATAGTTATGGTTAGTCTGCTCTGGTAATGGTTAGGTTAATAGATAGGGTTAGCCTGCTCTGGTAATGGTTAGGTTAATAGATAGGGTTAGTCTTCTCTGGTAATGTTTAGGTTAATAGTCAGGGTTAGTCTGCTCTGGTAATGGTTAGGTTAATAGTTAGGGTTAGTCTGCTCTGGTAATGGTTAGGTTAATAGATAGGGTTAGTCTTCTCTGGTAATGGTTAGGTTAATAGTGAGGGTTAGCCTGCTCTGGTAATGGTTAGGTTAATAGTGAGGGTTAGTCTGCTCTGGTAATGGTTAGGTTAATAGTTAGGGTTAGTCTGCTCTGGTAAGGGTTAGGTCAATAGTTAGGGTTAGCTAAGCTCTGGTAATGGTTACGTTAATAGTTAGGGTTAGCCTGCTCTGGTAATGGTTAGATTAATAGTGAGGGTTAGCCTGCTCTGGTAATGGTTAGGTTAATAGATAGGGTTAGCCTGCTCTTGTAATGGTTAGGTTAATAGTTATGGTTAGTCTGCTCTGGTAATGTTTAGGTTAATAGTTATGGTTAGTCTGCTCTGGTAATGGTTAGGTTAATAGATAGGGTTAGCCTGCTCTGGTAATGGTTAGGTTAATAGATAGGGTTAGTCTTCTCTGGTAATGTTTAGGTTAATAGTCAGGGTTAGTCTGCTCTGGTAATGGTTAGGTTAATAGTTAGGGTTAGTCTGCTCTGGTAATGGTTAGGTTAATAGATAGGGTTAGTCTTCTCTGGTAATGGTTAGGTTAATAGTGAGGGTTAGCCTGCTCTGGTAATGGTTAGGTTAATAGTGAGGGTTAGTCTGCTCTGGTAATGGTTAGGTTAATAGTTAGGGTTAGTCTGCTCTGGTAAGGGTTAGGTCAATAGTTAGGGTTAGCTAAGCTCTGGTAATGGTTACGTTAATAGTTAGGGTTAGCCTGCTCTGGTAATGTTTAGGTTAATAGTTAGGGTTAGTCTGCTCTGGTAATGGTTAGGTTAATAGTTAGGGTTAGCCTGCTCTGGTAATGGTTAGGTTAATAGTTAGGGTTAGTCTGCTCTGGTAATGGTTAGGTTAATAGTTAGGCTTAGCCTGCTCTGGTAATGGTTAGGTTAATAGTTAGGGTTAGCCTGCTCTGGTAATGGTTAGGTTAACAGATAGGGTTAGCCTGCTCTGGTAATGTTTAGGTTAATAGTTAGGGTTAGCCTGCTCTGGTAATGGTTAGGTTTATAGTTAGGGTTAGTCTGCTCTGGTAATGGTTAGGTTAATAGATAGGGTTAACCTTCTCTGGTAATGGTTAGGTTAATAGTTAGGGTTAACCTGCTCTGGTAATGTTTAGGTTAATAGTTAGGGTTATCCTGCTCTGGTAATGTTTAGGTTAATAGTTAGGGTTAGTCTGGTCTGGTAATGGTTAGGTTAATAGACAGGGTTAGCCTGCTCTGGTAATGTTTAGGTTAATAGTTAGGGTTAGCCTGCTCTGGTAATGGTTAGGTTAATACTTAGGGTTAGCTATGCTCTGGTAATGTTTAGGTCAATAGAAAGGGTTAGCCTGCTCTGTTAATGTTTAGGTTAATAGTTAGGGTTAGTCTGCTCTGGTAATGGTTAGGTTAATAGTTAGGGTTAGCCTGCTCTGGTAATGGTTAGGTTCATAGTTAGGGTTAGCCTGCTCTGGTAATGGTTAGGTTAATAGTTAGGCTTAGCCTGCTATGGTAATGGTTAGGTTAATAGTTAGGGTTAGTCTGCTCTGGTAATTGTTAGGTTAATAGTTAGGGTTAGCCTGCTCTGCTAATATTTAGGTTAATAGTTAGGGTTAGCTTGCTCTGGTAATGTTTAGGTTAATATTTAGGGTTAGCTATGCTCTGGTAATGGTTAGGTTAATAGTTAGGGTTAGTCTGCTCTGGTAATGGTTAGGTTAATAGATAAGGTTAGTCTGCTCTGGTAATGGTTAGGTTAATAGTTAGGGTTAGCTTGCTCTGTTAATGGTTAGGTTAATAGTTAGGGTTAGTCTGCTCTGGTAATGGTTAGGTTAATAGATAGGGTTAGTCTGCTCTCGTAATGGTTAGGTTAATAGTTAGGGTTAGCTGCTCTGGTAATGGTTGGGTTAATAGTTAGGGTTAGCCTGCTCTGGTAATGGTTAGGTTAATAGTTAGGGTTAGCCTGCTCTGGTAATGGTTAGGTTAATAGTTAGGCTTAGCCTGCTATGGTAATGGTTAGGTTAATAGTTAGGGTTAGTCTGCTCTGGTAATAGTTAGGTTAATAGTTAGGGTTAGCCTGCTCTGGTAATGGTTAGGTTAATAGTTAGGGTTAGCCTGCTCTGGTAATGTTTAGGTTAATAGTTAGGGTTAGCCTGCTCTGGTAATGGTTAGGTTAATAGTTAGGGTTAGTCTGCTCTGGTAATGGTTAGGTTCACTTCATTTGTAGGGTCATTGCATAGAAGGCTTTGGTCATGACCGGAAATCCATGTGTCCAAGAACTGGTCCTCAGTATGTATATAAAACCAGATTTGGGAGTGAGATTAGTTCCTCTATGTAGAGCCGTTTCATGCCAATCTGGCCTGGTGTGAGTTCTTCTGTGCTCCAGTTTTGTTTATGAGCTCCATCTGATCAGTAGCTCCCAGCAATGGGGAGGAGAACAGGTCCTACATGGACCTCCTCTCTAGCGATTGAAGACTACCTAACCAACCCCCTTTTCTGGTCCGTAGGTCTGCTGAGGAGCTCCTGGACAGAGGCGTAGATAAGAGCAGGGGTCAAGAGGAAAGGATGGATATCATCTCCATGAAGGGGTGCTCCAGGAGCCCCGTTTTCCTCACAGCCTCTTCCTCACACCTCGGTCACCCACCCACCTGTATGCTCCACTGCGGCGTCAGCAGCACTCCTGCAGCTTCTGCAGTGCCCGGTCTTCTCCCTGCCACTGTGGCTGTTCTGGGGTCAGGCGACTTCTCCAAGGGCATCACCTCTCGTCTACTTCGTTGTGGGTTCAAGGTGGTGGTGGGCAGCCGTCGTCCCAAACTGGCCTCTTACTCCTTTCCTCATGTGGTGGACGTGTCGCACTATGAGGAAGCCCTCAGGAAGTCTAACGTCGTGTTCCTAGCTCTCCACCGGGAACACTACTCTCAGTTATGGGACCTCAAGCATCTTATGGCAGGTACCAATCACACTCCCACCCAGGGAATCCTCTCTGCAGAGAAACGTCAGTTTTAAGGCATCTGTTGTGCAGCGTGATGGACACAGCCTGGTGAGGTGTGATAGTAGAACTGAAGAGGAAGGACAGACTGTTAGCAGTGATTGATCAGTTCCTAAAGTTTCTGATGGTCTAAAGAAGGCGCTGCCTCCATGTCACCACGGTTACAGGTGAACAGGGACAGTAGAACATTGTGGTTGTCCTGTTCAGAACCTTTAGGTCCATGCTACTGCTTCAGATCAGATGGCTGCTCAGCTATGAACTCTGAGCTGCCATCTGTGCATCTCCTTGATCCCAGACATGGATGTTGAGCAGACTTAGCTTAGACCAAAGGCTCTGGTTGGCATCGTTAGCAGGCCTGGGCAGAGGTCTACCTTCTATATAATGACGGGGTGTCTGCTTGCTTCACAGGGAAGGTCCTGGTGGATGTGAGCAACAATCGGAGAGTAAACCAGTATCCAGAATCCAATGCGGAGTATCTGGCCTCCCTGCTGCCAGACACTGTGGTGGTTAAAGGCTTCAACGTGATCTCAGCCTGGGCCATGCAGCAGAGCCACACCAAAGATGCTAGCACCCAGGTAGGCTGACCGTCGGCCCTGAACACCACATAGCAATGGACGGGGACAGCTTGTAAAGTCAGGGGACGGGTGCACTGGCGTAACTTTCTGAAGCACTGGTGTGGACATGTCCCCACCAACTTAGGACATGGTGGACATGTCCCCACCAATAATTTCCACTTCTTACCCCTTTTGGCTGATTTCCTTCAGCCAACAGTAACTGGGTGCAGCTGTGTGTGTTCCGTGTTTTTTCCTCGCTCTGCTCTCTAGTCCCTCTTCTCGATCAAACATCATGGGATCTGTCGCTTTGGGACATAACATTATTTGGGCTCGCTATTCTCTACAGAGTCGCTACGAGGATGAGAAGAGATACCGAATATGGCCAGCTGTTTTAAAATAAATTTGCAGCAGCACTCAGTGAATTTTAACCGGCAGCTACTCAATGTTCGTCTTTTTTCCTACATTAATGTTTTAGAGCCCTTTATAAAATAATGCATTAAGGCAGGCCTCTGTCTAGAACTATAAATACCACAAATGTTCTGTGGTTCTATTGTGTTCTCAACAATAGATATAATAAATATATGTTTGAGTTTATTTTTGGAAAATATAAACCCTATTGAAAGTGTTCTGGTTGAGTAGCTGCAGGTCCATCAGCCCCCACCCTTAGAGTTCTCCCACCCTTAGAGCTCCCCCACCCTTAGAGCGCCCCAACCCCTTACAGCACCCCCACCCCTTAGAGCGCCCCCACCCTTAGAGCGCCCCTACCCTTAGAGCGCCCCAACCCCTTAGAGCGCCCCCACCCTTAGAGCGCCCCCACCCTTAGAGCGCCCCAACCCCTTAGAGCGCCCCCACCCTTAGAGCTCCCCTACCCTTAGAGCTCCCCCACCCTTAGAGCACCCCCACCCCTTAGAGCACCCCTACCCTTAGAGCGCCCCACCCTTAGAGCGCCCCCACCCTTAGAGCGCCCCAACCCCTTAGAGCGCCCCCACCCCTTAGAGCGCCCCTACCCTTAGAGCGCCCCCACCCTTAGAGCACCCCCACCCCTTAGAGCGCCCCCACCCTTAGAGCGCCCCTACGCTTAGAGCGCCCCAACCCCTTAGAGCGCCCCCACCCTTAGAGCGCCCCTACCCTTAGAGCACCCCCACCCCTTAGAGCGCCCCCACCCTTAGAGTGCCCCACCCTTAGAGCTCCCCCACCCTTAGAGTGCCCCAACCCCTTAGAGCACCCCCACCCCTTAGAGCGCCCCCACCCTTAGAGTGCCCCACCCTTAGAGCTCCCCCACCCTTAGAGTGCCCCCCCCCTTAGAACACCCCCACCCCTTAGAGCGCCCCCACCCTTAGAGCGCCCCTACCCTTAGAGCGCCCCTACCCTTAGAGCACCCCCACCCCTTAGAGCACCCCTACCCTTAGAGCGTCCCCACCCTTAGAGCGCCCCTACCCTTAGAGCGCCCCAACCCCTTAGAGCACCCCCACCCCTTAGAGCGCCCCCACCCTTAGAGCGCCCCACCCTTAGAGCTCCCCCACCCTTAGAGTGCCCCCACCCTTAGAGCACCCCCACCCCTTAGAGCGCCCCCACCCCTAGAGCACCTCCACCCTTAGAGCGCCCCTACCCTTAGAGCGCCCCTACCCTTAGAGCACCCCCACCCCTTAGAGCACCCCTACCCTTAGAGCGTCCCCACCCTTAGAGCTCCCCCACCCTTAGAGTGCCCCCACCCTTAGAGCGCCCCCACCCTTAGAGCACCCCCACCACTTAGAGCGCCCCCACCCTTAGAGCTCCCCCACCCTTAGAGCGCCTCCACCCTTAGAGCGCCCCCACCCTTAGAGCACCCCAACCCCTTAGAGCGCCCCCACCCTTAGAGCTCCCCAACCCCTTAGAGCGCCCCCAACCATAGAGCACCACCCCCCAACTTTTTATCCCAAAGTGACCCCCTTGCATGGGTGGACTGGTGCTGATGCAGTAGGCCAGGCCGCTTTCAGAGTGTAGCTAACGGTGTTTCTGGCTCTGACCCCGGATCTCTCCCAGGTCTTCATCTGCAGTGACTCCATAGAGGCTCGTCAGCTGATCATGGAGTTGGCTCGCCGGCTGAACTTCCAGCCCGTGGACATGGGCCCCCTGTCTCTGTCCCGCTACATCGAGAACATCCCCGTTCAGTTATTCCCTGCCTGGAAGGGACCCGTCCTCGCTGCCGTGGCCCTCTCCATCTTCTTTTTTGGTTATTCCTTTGTACGGGACATCATCCAGCCGTATGTGAAGCATAAGCAGAGCGACTTCTACAAGATCCCAGTAGAGATAGTGAACCACACCCTCCCCACCGTGGCCGTTACGCTCCTGGCCCTGGTGTACCTGGCCGGCCAGCTGGCGGCGGCGCACCAGCTATACTACGGGACCAAGTACAAGCAGTTCCCTCATTGGCTGGAGGGCTGGCTGCAGAGCAGGAAGCAGTTAGGTCTGATCAGCTTTTTCCTGGCTGCTGTTCATGTGCTCTACAGCCTCTGTCTACCGCTGAGAAGGTCTGAGAGGTACCAGCTGCTCAACGCCGCCTACCAGCAGGTAAGATGACCGCCGTGACGTGTTAGGGATCCACCAGAGGGAGACGATAGAGCCAGACCGCAGAATCAGAGTTCTGATGCTCCAGGTGTGGACAGACTGGACTGGATGACCTTTAGATGACCTTAGGGAGGATTTAGAGCTTCTATATCAGCTGTTCATCCAGTCTTCACTTCTTTTCCAGCCTGATTCCAAGTGGATTTAAATCCGGTGTCAGGGTTGGCTGGTGTTTGTTGACGACCGAGATGCAGGATTATTGAAGAATTACAGAAGCAAATAACTCAGAAACGACATGCAATGAACTCAGGAATCGAAAACTAGGAGACGCTCAGGACAATATAACATAAGGAATAAAGGAAGGAAGAGAATTCAGCACCGAGGAAGTGAACAGGAAGTGAATGTATGGGAGACAGAACAAAGACTGGGCTAACCGGCTAACGGGGGCAGGTGTGGATAGAAGCAGCTAGAAGGGAGCCAGAGGAAAGGAGACAAGGGGGCGACAGAGAGTAACTCAGAAAATACAGCACAGCATAAATATAATTAGAGAACTAGAATGACATCAGATGGAACAGAAACCAGCGACCAAGAAAAGACAGAATGGAATCAAAGTGAAACTGAAACGGAACCAGGAAGGCCACAATGAGGATCATGTTAGTGAGACATGCTTTATGACTCGTCTTCAAAGTACAGATAGAAAAGTATGAAATCCCATTTCCATAAGTATTCCTGCCCCTGGTCCGTCCCCCGGTCTGCCTCAAGCTTAGCTCTCTCCAGATGTTGGGTCAGATTCTACTCTGGTTCTGGTCCCATCCTTAGAGACCATCGCCCACTCAGAGCTTCATCTATCCAGACCAGTCTGCTGGAAAACATGCCACAGCCTGATGCTGCCACCACCATGCTCCACTGCAGGGATGGTACTGCTCTGGTGAGGAGGTGCCTGGCCTCCTGTTGGCTGTTTCCTCTCTGACATCACGCTCAGCTGTAGGACCTTCTATGGCCGTTCCTGATCACTTCCAGTCAGAGGAACCTTCTACAGGCGGATCCAGCTTCATGATAAAGGGTGTGAATACTTATGGAAATGGGATTTACCTTCCTTCCTGTTGCCAAAATGGGGCTTAGAGATTTCCTCCATGTTTGGAGCAGAACGGTGGAGATCTTCCTCCAGCTACAGACAGTTTGACTGCCTGTAGGAATGAAATCATTAAATCTCCAGCTGGTGGGAAGGAGGAAGGAGGAGATAAGTTCCTCCTGGTCAGGTCCTCTGTCGGCTCCGAGGCGTCCAGCCTGCAGAGCCAGAAATAAAGAAGGCCTCCCGCTGTCCCCACAGATTCACGCTAACGTGGAGAACTCGTGGAATGAGGAGGAGGTGTGGCGCGTGGAGATGTACGTCTCCTTTGGGGTGATGAGTTTTGGCCTGATGTCCCTCCTGGCCATCACCTCCATCCCCTCCATCAGCAGCGCCCTCAACTGGCGGGAGTTCAGCTTCATCCAGGTACAAACCAAAGGTTCGCAGTTGGTTTGCGAATGATCCCCTCGTTATCTGTATGCAGAGGGCGGGTCCGCAGCGGAGCCAATTAGTGAGGCGAGCAGCAGGAATTGGACGACATCTGATCTCCGCCTCTCCTATGAATGAACTTCAACAACTAATTTAGTTTAAATTCACTCTAGATCACAGATGTGGCTGTGAGCTAGAGTGAAGGAGCAGCGGAAAACCGCTAATCTTATAAAAACAGAAGATAGAGAAAATAATGAAGGATGAAGAATTTAATGTGTCTTTTTAAAAAGCTGTTTTAATTTAGCCGTAGAGGGACTGTTTAGTCGTTTTGCCTCCAGCTCAGATGCCTTCCATCCTCTGCTCCGCCGCTGTCTGCTCAGTCAAGCTGTGCTGATCCTCCACTGATCTCCTAACATCTCCTGCATGAAGCCTCTAGAGGCTAGCCCAGCTAGCTGGCTGGCTGGTTCCTCCGATGTTCGCTAGGTGGTTCCTCCGATGTTCGCTAGCTGGTTCCTCCGATGTTCGCTGGCTGGTTCCTCCGATGTTCGCTGGCTGGTTCCTCCGATGTTCGCTGGCTGCTTTCTCCGATGTTCGCTGGCTGGTTCCTCCGATGTTCGCTGGCTGGTTCCTCCGATGTTCGCTGGCTGGTTTCTCCGATGTGCGCTAGCTGGTTCCTCCGATGTTCGCTGGCTGGTTCCTCCTATTTATGCGCTAGCTGGTTCCTCCGATATTCGCTGGCTGGGTTCTCCGATGTTCACCTCCGATGTTCACTGTCTGGTTCGTCCAATGTTCGCTGTCTGGTTTGTCCGATGTTTGCTGGGTGCTTTCTTCGATGTTTGCTGGCTGGTATCTTCGCTGTTTGCTGGCTGATTTCTCCGATGTTTGCTGGCTGGTTCCTCTAATGTTCGCTGACTGGTTCCCCCGATATTCGCTGGCTGGTTCCTCCGATGTTCGCTGGGTGGTTTCTCCGATGTTCGCTGGGCGGTTTCTCCGATGTTCGCTGGGTGGTTTCTCCGATGTTCGCTGGGTGGTTTCTCCGATTTTTGCTGGGTGGTTTCTCCGATGTTCGCTGGGCGGTTTCTCCGATGTTCGCTGGGCGGTTTCTCCGATGTTAGCTGGGCGGTTTCTCCGATGTTCGCTGGGCGGTTTCTCCGATGTTCGCTGGGTGGTTTCTCCGATTTTCGCTGGGTGGTTTCTCCGATGTTCGCTGGGTGGTTTCTACGATGTTCGCTGGGCGGTTTCTCCGATGTTCGCTGGGTGGTTTCTCCGATGTTCGCTGGGCGGTTTCTCCGATGTTCGCTGGGTGGTTTCTCCGATGTTCGCTGGCCGGTTTCTCCGATGTTCGCTGGCCGGTTTCTCCGATGTTCGCTGGGCGGTTTCTCCGATGTTCGCTGGGCGGTTTCTCCGATGTTCGCTGGGTGGTTTCTCCGATTTTCGCTGGGTGGTTTCTCCGATGTTCGCTGGGTGGTTTCTACGATGTTCGCTGGGCGGTTTCTCCGATGTTCGCTGGGTGGTTTCTCCGATGTTCGCTGGGCGGTTTCTCCGATGTTCGCTGGGTGGTTTCTCCGATGTTCGCTGGGCGGTTTCTCCGATGTTCGCTGGCCGGTTTCTCCGATGTTCGCTGGGCGGTTTCTCCGATGTTCGCTGGGCGGTTTCTCCGATGTTCGCTGGGTGGTTTCTCCGATGTTCGCTGGGTGGTTTCTCCGATGTTCGCTGGGCGGTTCCTCCGATGTTCGCTGGGTGGTTTCTCCCATGTTCGCTGGGCGGTTTCTCCGATGTTCGCTGGGTGGTTTCTCCGATGTTCGCTGGGTGGTTTCTCCGATGTTCGCTGGCCGGTTCCTCCGATGTTCGCTGGCTAGCATATCCTAGCCTAAGACCAGCCTGTAATCCTAGGTTAATGCTAGTCTACAATTCTATGCTAAGGCCATTCTGTAATCCCAAGGTGGAGTCAGACTATCAATCTAGACTAATACCAGCCTAGCTGAGGCTAACACCTACTTATCCTAGCCTAAGGCTGATGCTAATGCCAGCCAATCCACTGCAACGGCAGCCAATCTAATGTGAACGGTAGGAATAATGTTAGCTGATGCTAACACCAGCCGAATCAATGCTAATGCAAGACTATCCAAGACTATCCTATACTTAGGCCAGCCAATCCTGGGCTAACGCCAGCCAATCCAATGCTAACGGCAGGACATCTGATGCTAACCGCAGCACATCTGATCCTAATGCCTGTCGATTCAATGCTAACAGCAGCCTATCCAAAACTAACTCTAGCCTATCCGATGCTAATGCCAGCCTAACCTATGCCAAGCACAGCCTATCCAATATTAGCTCCATCCTATCTTATGCTAATGCCAATGCAAGTCAATCCAATGCTAATTCCAGTTCATTTGATGCCAACGCCAATCCTGTGCTAAGGCCAGTATATCCAATGCTAATGCCAACGCCAGCCGATCTGATGCCAACACCAGCCAATCTGATGCTAATACCAGCCAGTTCAGTGCTAACACTAACCGATCCGATGCTAGTACCAGCAAATCTGATGCTAAATTACGCCCATTTGATACTAATGCTAGCCCAACCGATGCTCATGTAAGCTGAATCGATGCTAATATCAGCCCATTCTGTGGCTAACTCTAGCCATAGAAGGGCCTGACATTAGGGTTAATTATAACGGTAGCCAATCCAATGCTAATGCAAGCCAATCCTGTGCTAAGCCCAGTCAATCCAAAGCTAACGCCAGCCAATCTGATGCTAACACCAGCTAGTTTGATGCTAAGCCCAGCCGATCCAATGATAATCTATCAATCCGATGCTAACGTCAGTCGATCTGATGATGACGTCAGCCCATCCGATGTTAACGCTAGCCCATCAGATGCTAATGACAGCCTATCTGATGCTAATGCCAACGGCAACCGATACCAAAACCAGCCAATCTGATACGAACATTAGCCGGTTCGATACTAACGCCAGGCAATCTCATGCTAACACCAGCCAGTCTGATGCTAATGTAAGCCCATCTGATACTAATGCCACCCAATCATACACTAATGCCAGCCCATCCGACGCTAACGCCACCCGGTCCAATGCTAACACCAGCCCACCCGATGGTAACCCCACCCCATCTGATGCTCATGTCAGCCGAATCGATGCTAATGTCAGCCTATCCTATGCTAATTACAGCCAATCTGATGCTAACAGTGGCAAATCGTATGCTGAGGTCAGCCAATCCAAAGCTAATGCCACCCTAACTGATACTAACACCTCTGATGTTAATGCCAGCCGATCTGATGCTAATGCCAGTCAATCTGATGCTACATCTGCCCGTTTGATGTTAACACCATCTGATTTAATGCTAATGCCTGCCAATCAGATGCTCATACCAGCCAATCCCATGCTAACGCCACCCAATCTGATGCTAGCGCCAGCCTCTCTGATGCTGACACAAGCTAATTCAATGATGATGATGCTAACCCCTGCCAAACCAATGCTAATGCAAGCCAATTTGATGCTAACTGTAGCCAATCTGATGCCAAAGCCAGCCGATCTGTTGCAAACTGTAGCCAATCTGATGCTAAAGCCAGCTGATCTGATGCTAACGGCAGCCAATACGTTTCTAAAGCCAGCCATTCTGATGCTAACTGTAGCCAATCTGATGCTAAAGCCAGCTGATCTGATGCTACCTGTAGCCAATGGGATGCTAAAGCCAGCTGATCTGATTCTACCTGTAGCCAATCTAATTCTAAAGCCAGCCAGTTTGGTTCTAAAGTCAGCCAATATGACGCTAACGCCAGCCAATCTGATGCTAAAGTCAGCCGATCTGATGCTAACGGCAGTCAATATGATCCTAACTGTAGCCAATCTGATGCTAAAGTTAGCCGATGTGATGCTAACTGTAACCAATCTGATGCCAAAGCCAGCCGATCTGATGCTAAAGCCAGCCAATATGACGCTAAAGTCAGCCGATCTGATGCTAACGGCAGCCACTTGAAGCTAATGCTGGCCAAGTGGTTCTGATAGGCAGCAGAGGAAGTAGCCAATCCAGCTTAGGCATGCTCGTCACGAGCTAATTTCTGCAGCTAGGAGAATGTGGTACCACTAAACATGGCGGTGAGTAACAGCTCCTACTGTCGTCCTATAATTCTCTTCTTGACGACTTAAAATTGAAGCTAAGTTTTATAAAAATTCAAAGTTCTTAAAAAGCAGAAAAAGTCTCAAACAAGGATCAAAAAATTTAGACAGAGGCCGCTGAGTCCAGGTCCAGTGAGTTTATTGCTAAACACTACATATTTACACAGCGCTGGTGAGCCGAAGCTGACAAATGGTGAAACCAGCTCCCTTTTATACATTTCTTATCGGTGGAAAAACCCCCTTCAGAACATATTTCAGTCATTGGTAAAGGTCACATTGATATTTATCTGCAAAACACGGTAACATTCATAGACACATCTCATACTTGTGAGAGCACTCTCTCAGGCCATGCAGAAACTTATGACGGTTTAGTCAAAAACATGTTGAAACTTATCCTTTCCCTACTTTAAGCCATGTCAGTCTGGCCTAGTGTTCCTCTTTGTGTCTCAGTCAAAGCATCACCCCTTCTGGGATCAGTACTGCACATTGTGCCTTGAAAATAACAACTCTATTTATCACAAGTTGTATGGCCAAATTTTGCTGGGCTGGTTAACCTTGATATGTCAAATACTTCATTTTTATGAGGGTGCTTTTTCTTATCACTAAGGGCCTTAATCCTGTGCTTTCCAGCAGATGAGTGTGCTTTTCTTCCTCTTACAGTCAGGTGCAGCAGTTACACACACTCATTGCTCTGTTTTTCTCCTCTTGGCCTACATAAATATATTCATGAACACAATTCTCTTTAATCATTTAAAACTTTTGATTCTTGTTTTATTCTAATCATTTATGACAAATAATACACTACATTTCCCCCCTTTGATCCTAAAAAGGATCAATTTACGTGATTATGCAGGTGATAACTAATCTAAAACACTTTAAATGTGAACTCACCCAAGTGACAAAAGTTTATATATATATTGTGCACACTAAACTAAACGTGAGATTAAATACACACCATATAGTAGAAGTGAGTAATATAAGATGTGGTGGTGTCTGAGTAAATATTAAACTAATAAAATGCAGAAAACAGAATATATAAAAACAAAGAGGGATCCCCCTCTTGGCTACCTTAAGAGGACCCGTCCTCGTTGCTTACTTTTTTTTTTAGCAAGATGTTCTAATTCTGTTTTCTCAGCAGAGGCAAATACCAATGCCCAAGCAGCATCTTGTGTTACGAGGTCACTGCAATTATCCCCTACATAGGTGGTCTTTCACACCCATAAATACACACACACAAACAAAAAGCTTCATCAGGCCCTTCATGAATTGGGCATAAACTGTTTTGGTCATAGAGGTGATTTCAGGCTTGAGATCACTGTTGGTGTTGTATGACTCCAGCGGATGAGCCAAGAACTTTGCAACATGATGAGCTTCGGCAAGATCAAGCTTTATGTCATCTGCTATGACCATGAACATAGCCAGTACGCCTGGAATGGGTGGTGGCGGATAATTATATTGGTGGGGTGACGGTGGTCGTCGATCCTCGGGATTCTCAGGACTGGCAGGGGTGCTGGTTGGACCGAGATCAATACTGAGGTCCCCTGGTGGCATCGAGATGGACAGTGGCTTCCCAGTAGGTGATGGTGGTTGATCATCAGGCTGCCTGCTGGGTGTCATCATAGGTTGATCCTCAGGCTGCCTGCTGGGTGTCATCATAGGTTTGCTCCAACCCAAAGGTGCACTGCTTGGCCCCTCTGCAGGATCTAGTAGGTACCTGGGAGGAAGATATGGGCATCCTACCCCTAGTGATGGGCCTAACGACGCCAGTGCAGCTTGTAAATTCATTTGGTTTTCTTCATATTCATCATAACTAGCCTCTGCCATGTTCAATAATCTACCTGTGGGGACATAGTATGGCAAATTTAGGCATCATCTGAAGGCATATTATCTCTTATATCTATGGATTATTCAGCATGCAAGTTGCTATATCTACGTGAGTAAGTATATAAGTCATTGTTATGCAAAATATTTATATATATACACTGTTGTTATTAAAGAAATGCACGTACCTGGTGAGGGTGGAAGGTGATCATGGTTATGTTTTATATCTCTTGGTCCAATTGTATCTCTACAACTGGGAACTGACCAGTTACACTTACAACAAGTCTTGAGACCAGTCCCCGAACAAGGGGTATGATGCAACACACAACTATCAATATAATCAGCATTACTGCCCCTAGAATCATTCCTGCTGCCTCAAGATATTTTCCCCTTCCAAGCTTGTGAAACCAATCCCAGAATCCCTTCAGCTGAGTGTTCCAATTAGCCGGGAATAATCTGAAGGGCTGGTAATTTTTTAGCATTATAGCAGGCTATACAATCATCTTTAGGGCGCTTTTTGGCTTTGAACATTGCCTGGACAGAGTACTGAATCCATTGTTGGAACATATTGGTTTCCCAGTGTGCAGTCTTTAATTTGTCTAGATCTCTTTTCTGCCTTTTGTTTACCAATTTTAACATTCTATGCGCTTTCCCTACCGTCATTACCTGCTCTGTTAATGTATTTTGGCATATGTACATTTTGCATCTTACCTCAATGATCACCATCCCATCCTCACGGCAGTCCATGCTTTGTGGAACTCCAAGCCAATGTTTCCCCATTGAGTTACCTAAAATTTCTTCAGACATTACATAATCATATCCTTTGACTTGCACATGCATTAGTGATAAATTTTCTCCATCATTATTATTGATTACCCCTTGGTTAGTAGCTAGTGTTACCATTGCTAGTGCACATGTTTGTGTGTGACGCATTAAATGTGTGTGTGCACTGTTAGTATTAATTTTCATAAGATCCCCCCTTGTTAACCCACAAAGGGTTAATACAACAAGAAGTTAATCAAAGTCTGAAGAAGGCGCATACGGGAGATGCCCAGACGGCGATGGGGTGGGCGGGACCGAGTCGATCGACGGCCCACTTGACGCGGAGGAAGAGGGGGAAAGGGAGGGGATGAGAGGGAAAGATGCAGGTGAGGGATGTTAAGGGGACAGGACTCCACCAGCATCTGATGGGCCAGAAGAAAGAAGTTCGTCCAGTGCCTGAACGACGGATGGATCTGGGTGAGACCCAGAAGAAGTCTCAGTGGCAGAAGGATCATCATCATTGCATTGGTCGACCTGTAAGCATTTCATGAGGAGTAAGATGGGTTATGCGGTTAGTTTGAGAACGCATTGCCCTTAATGCAACAGGCAAGGCGTCCACCCAAGTCAAACGGTTGTTGCTGTCAGCTATTATCTTAGCTATCTTTGATTTCAGCACTCCGTTAGCTCGTTCCACGGATCCCTGTGACTGGGGATGATACACACAACCAAACTTCTGTGTTATGCACAACAGTTTAAACATTTGCTGGATCACCTGTGAAACAAAATGAGGTCCATTATCAGATGATATTGTATCAGGCATGCCAAATCTGGGAAAAACTTCTTTACACAAAAATCTTGCTGCAGCTTTGTGGTCATTCTTAGCAGTGGGGCATGCCTCCACCCATCTGCTAAACCTACAGACAACCACCAACATATATCTCTTTCCCTGAACCCGAGTTATCATGTCAACGTAATCCATCATCAGATGGCGGAACGGACCGTCTGGCATGGGAATATGTGCTAAGGGCTGTGTGAACATCTTACGCACATTATATTTAGGACAATGCGGACATAAGGCCAGTTCTCTGTCTACCATTGGTGTCATATAAGGTGACCACCAGACTGCCTGTAACTTTTGAATAACTTGGGCTCGTGAACAATGATCAGGTCCATGCATTATTTTAATCGCCGTTGGTAATAAGGACAAAGGTAATACAAAATGTCCTCGAGAACTGCGCCACAACCCAGCGTGGGGGTGTGTTAACCGAGCCGCCCCCCTTTGCACCCAGAGACGTTTTTCTGCTTCTGAGACGTTGTTTTGGGCTTCTATTAATGAGGCTAGATTAGTAATGGGTTCACACTCGGTTACATGAATCATTGGTCCCTGCACTGCTGATCCTGTGGCTTCTTTAGCTGCCTCATCTGCTAAGTTATTTCCTATGGCAATAGGTGTTTTTGCTGACTGATGGGCTGCACATTTTACAATGGCCAACGCAGATGGAAGTTGCATAGCTTTTATTAATTCCACAACAGCTTGCCCATGTGTTACTGGGGTGCCATCTGTTCTAACAAACCCTCGTTGTTTCCAGATGCTAGCGTTTATATGGCATACCCCGTACCCATAAGCACTGTCAGTATAGATTGTCACTCTTTTACCATTAGCCAATTTACATGCTGCTGTTAATGCTTTTATCTCTGCCAATTGGGCAGAGCAAGGTTGATCTAAGCTCATTGATTGTACTTTGGTAAAGGTCCCATCAGGGTTAAGTTGGACTATTCCATATCCCGCTCTATTACCTGTCTCACCTCTGACACATGATCCGTCTACGAACAGTGTCAAATCAGATGGGATTGGATGATTGTATAAGTCCTCCCTTACCTTCATGAAGGTGTCCGTCTCCTGGAGACAATCATGGGGCTCACCTTCTGTGGGCAATACCATTCTTGTGGCTGGATTAATGGTGGTACAGCGTTGTATTGTTAAATCAGGTCCTGAAAGCAGAACTTCATAACCTGTTCGACGAGCTTGGGTTATCACAAAACGTGGACTGGTAAGCAGTGCATGTAATTGATGTGATGTGTACAAAATGATAGGGTGGCCCATAGTAATAACTGAGGCCTTTTTGTATGCGAAGGCTGCTGCTGCCAAGCCCTGGTAGCAGGGAGGCAAACCCTCTTCGACACCATCTAATTTTGTGCTGTAATAAGAAATTGGCTGTTTACCTGTTGGGGTGTCTTGCATCAATACTGCACATGCATACCCTTGTCGCTCAGCCACATAGAGATGGAATGGTTTGCCATAATCTGGATTGGCCAGAGCAGGAGCAGTTTGGAGATCCTGTTTCAGCAGCTGGAACGCACCCTCTGCTTCATCTGTCCATTGCAATTGAGCCGACTGGTGTCCTTGACCTGCGGCTTTAATCAGTGCTCTCAGTGGAGCCGTTTTGATGGCATAATCGCACACCCACGGTCTGCTGTAACCTGCCATGCCAAGGAAAGACAACATGTGACCAACAGTCCGAGGTTTGGGCATTTGAGTTATGGCTTCCAGTTGGGACGGTGCAATACACCTCTTGTCCCCACTGAGTTGCCTGCCGAGATATTCCACTGTTTGCTGGCAGAATTGCAATTTTTGTTTACTTACTTTGTGTCCTCCTTCTGCCAAAGCAGTCAACACTGTAATGGAGTCTCTTTCACACTGCTCTTTGGAAGCAGAACAAATCAAAATGTCATCAACATACATCAACATTGTAGATGGTATGTCAAGGTGATTTAAGTCATTTGCCAGTACTCGATTGAAAATTGATGGTGAGTGTACAAAACCCTGTGGTAATCGTGAATAAGTGTATTGTTGGCCTTTATAGGTGAATGCAAACAAATACTGAGAATCTGGATGGACCGGTACACTGAAAAATGCTGAGCACAGATCTATCACAGTAAACCATTTGGTACCTGGGGGTATATTACTCAGTAATGTGTGCGGGTCTGGTACCACTGGTATCTCTTCTGCTACAATGGCATTAATTAATCTTAGATCATGGACTAGTCTATAGTCATTACTGTTGGGTTTTCTGATGGGAAAAATTGGCGTGTTACAGGGACTTGCTGTTGGTTTAAGAACTCCTGCTGTTTCTAATCCTGTAATAATAGGCTGTATTCCTTCTACTGCTTCTCTTTTAAGTGGGTATTGTCTTTGGAAGGGCAATTTAGCATTTGGTTTGATGGTGAATTTGATGGGGTCTGCTGATTTCACTAATCCTACATCTGTTTTACTTTTAGACCATACTTGCTCTGGGACCTGTTCTAATAGGGATTCATGTTCTGCTGCCACTGCCATTTGTCTTTTCCCAGGAACTTTAATGTGTTCTGCTATGACTTCATCAGCTTGTGAGAATGAGATCTTAAAGAACAGTCCATCTTTGGATAATTTAATGCAGTCCCATGCTGTGTTGACCCATTCAGTAACTTGCTTGGCTTTTTGAACCATGGGTCCTAAGTCATGTGACTCATACTCGTCTGCAATCATGTGTTTTGCCTTTGTCATAAAACATGGTACAATGGAGAGGGAGAAAGGGTTCTTTGGAGTTCTCATAGTGATTCATTATCAGGGGTCTCCATGTTTCCCACTCTAGTTGGAGGAAGGAAGTTGGTGATGTGAGTTTCAGCCAAAATACTTGGTCTTCTGGTTCATGACTTGTTGTCTGTGGGGTCTTTTGTAGACCCAGTGGCATCATGTAGGCTTCATTGTCGTCTATTGCTTCAAAAGAAATTCCATTCGGGGTACATTTGATTTTAGCATTGAGCTGGCACAGCACATCTCTACCCAGCAGATTTATGGGCGTATCTTCTGAGTAAAGCAGTGGTGCACACACAGTCTTTTCACCTATGATCATGGGAACTGGCTTAGTCATGGGTATTATTTGGGTCTTCCCAGAGAAACCTACTGTTCGAATCTTTGATGCTGAGAGAGGCAGGCCAATTCCACTTTTTCCTATACAGGAGTAGGCCGCTCCTGTATCAATCATGAAGCGATGATGGCTGTCATATATTGTGACATCAATGGTGGGTTCTGTTTGTGGACGTTGGGTTAATACAGGTAGAATAGCCTCTCCATCAGGTTTCTCTGGGCACCCCTATAGCCAGTACGTGTCTTGTCCCGTTCCATAGATGGCTGGTCCCGCAGTAGGGGGCTGGGGTCCCATCCATGGGTTAGTGGGGCAGTCTCTTTGTATGTGTCCAATTTGTCCACATCCCCAGCATTGCATTCTCACTCGCTGTTGTCCCATGTCTGGACCTGCTTGTGGCATCTGCTGGTATTGGCCTTGAGGGGGCCTTCTTGGGGCTCCTTGTGGGCCTCTCCATCTTCCCCGCATAGGTGGCCCCCCTCGTCCCCTTCCGAACGTTGCTTGTTGGGGACCTCCTCCTTGGTTTAGATGCACATAAATAGGAGGGACTGGTTGGGGTTGGGTCTGCTGTGGCAGGGCTCCTCCCACGAGTGGCGCTGCTGGATACTGCATCTGCTGTGTGGGTGGAGGAATAACAGGAGACACTACTGGTGCTTGTACCACTGCCTCCCCTGTTGGTGCTCCCTCGGTTGGGGGTGTGGCCACCACAGTCAGTGCAGCTTGATGCTTGGGCTTCTCTTTCTTTGCTTTGGACAATTCCCCAATCTGCAGCTGGGTTAGCTTGGTGGCCAGCATCTTGCTTTGGTCATCAAAGGCCCGTTTCTCGGCCCGATGCATGTTTACATAGTGATTAACATGCTCGGAGAACAGAGGCCAGTCCATCTTCATGAGCCCCACAACTCCGTCCAGTTTGGCTTGTACTTCTTTGGGCATGGCCTCTCTGATGTAGGTTCTGAATAGAGGGCCAGATGTTTTCAGTTCATTCCCATCACTTCCAGTCTCTGTTTTCCATTTCTGTTGGAACCTGTGCAGAAACTGGGCGGGGCTTTCATCATCCTTTAGGCATTCTTGTCTCAGCTTAGTTGGATCACTGCAGGTGGGGTATTTGTTCCTTACGGCTGCCCACACCTTGGGTCTTATTTGGTTGAATGGTATCTTGTCATACTGGTGTGAGGTCATGACCCTTGGAAGCTGGGCTTCGTCAAACACTTCTCTGGCTGCTGAGTGTCCTGCTGTCTTAATCAGCAATGCCTTGATGTCTCCAGCTGCCAGATTGATGCCTCCAGTGATTTCTTCCAGCTTTTCTATCCACCTGTCAGCACCATCTGCCAACGGGGTCAGCCTTCCAGCAAGTGTGATCATGTCCATAAATGACCATGGCACATATCTGTCTTCTTGAGGTCCTTTAGACAGCAGGGGAGCCATATAGGCCTTTTTTTGATCTGACTCTGTCTTCTGCTGTCGTGCTTGGTACCTGGTCATCATTGAGTGAGGGCCGCTTTTTTCTATTTGCAGGTCCACTTCACATTCAGCTGTGAGTGGCTCCCGTCCTTTGGTCGCTGGTCTGTCTTTCTCCTTTAACCCCTTATGGCATGGGTCTGTTGACAGTGGCATGTCTGAGCCTTCTTCTTCCATTCCATCATGCAACCAGTCGGTCTCCTCACTCTCTATGAAGACTTCCTCCTCGCTTCTTCTCTCCTCTCCCTCTTTTATTTTAGCTTCTTCAATCAAGGCCTTAGTCCATGGATTTGCCTGATCTGGGGCGTCATTTCGGGCCTGTAGTATGAGCTGCTCTGTTTCCATCCTTTTCTGTATTTCTAATACTTCCTCAAATTTCTTCAATTTTTCTTTCAAATGCTTTAGTCGTTTCATTTGTACTTCTTTTTCCAATTTTTCCTCCTTCGCTATGAGTTTTACATATTCTTTCGTCAGCTCCACCACCTCCTGGTTTATTTGTTCCATTAGTTCTGGCGATTCATCCAAGACTAGCTTGGTCACGGGCTCTGAGTGTTTTGCTGATTTTTTCAACGATGACTTGGTCCTGGGTTCTGAGTGGCTTATGGGGCCTCTTTGATATGGTGAATGCCTGCGACGTGCTGGGGGTAGGGAACGACTATGGGGAGCTTTTCTCCTTACTTCTGGGGTTCTCTCCCAATCGTCTTCTCCATCACGGTATTTACACTCTGTCTGTGGTGTGTTGTTTATTTCTTCTTCTGTTATTTCTATTTCTTCCTCTTCTTCTTCTAATACTAATTTAAGTTGTCCAGTAATCTTTCCCTTGCTCCCTGATTCTACTACTACTGGGTACTGGCCTGCTATGCTAGGGCGATAGGGTGGTGGCTTATGATCAGTGTAGTCAGGGGCTGTTGGGCTCTTTTGATGTTCAACTTTAAAATATCTCAGGATATCTCTCTGTTCAGCATGTTTCTGTTTTTTATGCAAGTGCACTCGGTCACGCCTTTTTTCTTTATTTCTTAATTGTTCTTCAACCTCGTCACAGCATGAAGGATCAAAGCTGCCCTCTTTAGGCCAACGATTTTTTTCCAGATGTCATCTTATGCCATTTGGTCATGCATTTTTGAATTTTGCGTTTATTGGATGGGTGTGTCAACATTACCAATTTGGCTGGCGTCAGCCCGTCAGACTGTTGTTTGCTCATATTGATTCCCATGGCTACTAGCAGTCACTCAACCGTCAGGTCAGTGCTTATTCACCAGTCTTTGTAATCCTCAGTTAATTTTTATCTTAACTGGTTCTGCTCTCTTCAATACAGATCGTGTTTATTTTCTTTTAGTTTCTTTCCAGTTAATTTACTTCCTAAATTTAGATCTCTTCAATTTTGAGATAAAATCTTTAATAAAACAAATTTGTAATTTTATTTTGCACTTTCACTAATTTTATACCTTATATATTTTACTTTATGTAGACTATAGTTTGTAATAATATATACTTATAATATCTTTATCTTATAAAGCTTACAATTTTTTCCAATCTTATTTAGGAATTTTGTTATTTTTATTTCATTCTCATAACTCTAGTGTTTTTTGTTTTTTTGTTTTTGTTTTTTCCTTCAGTTATCAATTTTGTTTTCCAATCCTTATTAATTTTCAGGTTATTCTTTTTAACTATATTCTGTACTAATTACTTCTATTAATTTATTATTATATCTTTAATCTTTATTTATTAATATCACCCACCCCTTACTTCCCCTCAGTCACTCAACTCTTTCACTCGACACACTAACAAAGACACACAAGACAAATGATTATATATATTTACAGTGCACTTCCTTTTCCTCACTGTTTCCTACAGTGGCACATACGTTTTTCCCTGCTGCCCCCGGCTACACCCAGATAACTGGAAATGCATAGACGTCCTCCGGTTGGTCGAGCGGTACTATTCTCCGATTATCGCTTAATCGGTAATATTCTGGCTATCCCTTAGCCTGGCTATCGCTTAGCCTCTCAATACCTTTTCCTCACTGTTTCCCTACAGTGGCACAATACCTTTTCCTCACTGTTTCCCTACAGTGGCACAATACCTTTTACCTTAAGACTGCTTAAGCCTTCTCGTGGAGCACCCTGACTACCTTAGTCACTGATACCCTCACGTAACACGCGTACACTATTGGTTCCGGATTTTATGGCTTCCACAGACTATGTCAAAACGCTTTGACCAATCTGTCCCTTTACCAATCATCCGCTCAGAACAACACGTGTTAAGCTTAACTTATTCACAAAATAATTCAAACACAAAACAGATCAAATGCAGAATAATACAAGCATTAATAACAGTTAAAGCTATGCATTCACATATACTCATACATACCTGGACCCTTCCTTAGCTTAGTCTGCCTTTATATATTCTTATATAAATTCTTATCAAATTTGGAAATTACTTTATTAAATTTGGAAAACTAGGTTCTTTTAGAAAAGCTTTGTGACGCCTGACACCCACAAGCAGTTGCCGGAGGCTGGTTCCCCACTAATTTAGAATATTATAACAAATTAGCTCACCTTTAACCGGTGAATTTCTGGGCCCGTTTGGGGGTTCCACGCCTTCCAGCTGGTGCCTGCAGATCGTCCGACGTCCCCTTTTTGCTTTTCTCCTGGCTGGCTCGCCAATTATGTCGTCCTATAATTCTCTTCTTGACGACTTAAAATTGAAGCTAAGTTTTATAAAAATTCAAAGTTCTTAAAAAGCAGAAAAAGTCTCAAACAAGGATCAAAAAATTTAGACAGAGGCCGCTGAGTCCAGGTCCAGTGAGTTTATTGCTAAACACTACATATTTACACAGCGCTGGTGAGCCGAAGCTGACAAATGGTGAAACCAGCTCCCTTTTATACATTTCTTATCGGTGGAAAAACCCCCTTCAGAACATATTTCAGTCATTGGTAAAGGTCACATTGATATTTATCTGCAAAACACGGTAACATTCATAGACACATCTCATACTTGTGAGAGCACTCTCTCAGGCCATGCAGAAACTTATGACGGTTTAGTCAAAAACATGTTGAAACTTATCCTTTCCCTACTTTAAGCCATGTCAGTCTGGCCTAGTGTTCCTCTTTGTGTCTCAGTCAAAGCATCACCCCTTCTGGGATCAGTACTGCACATTGTGCCTTGAAAATAACAACTCTATTTATCACAAGTTGTATGGCCAAATTTTGCTGGGCTGGTTAACCTTGATATGTCAAATACTTCATTTTTATGAGGGTGCTTTTTCTTATCACTAAGGGCCTTAATCCTGTGCTTTCCAGCAGATGAGTGTGCTTTTCTTCCTCTTACAGTCAGGTGCAGCAGTTACACACACTCATTGCTCTGTTTTTCTCCTCTTGGCCTACATAAATATATTCATGAACACAATTCTCTTTAATCATTTAAAACTTTTGATTCTTGTTTTATTCTAATCATTTATGACAAATAATACACTACACTACTGGCGAGGCTTTGCAAATGTAACCATGGAGATGCATCTGCACCCTCTGGACAGAGGTGTTTAGCAGGTCTGCTCAGTGTGAACACAGCGATGTTTTCTGTTTCTGTCATGGCGTTTCTCCTTGTTTTTCCACAGTCCACTCTGGGCTACATCGCCCTTCTCATCGCCACCTTCCACGGCCTGCTCTTTGGCTGGAAACGGGCCTTTGACCAGGACTCGTACCGCTTCTACCTGCCCCCCAGCTTTGTGGTGTCCCTGGCTCTGCCTGTGTGCGTCATACTGGGCAAGGTGCTGATGCTGCTGCCCTGCGTGGGTCACCGGCTCCACCGTATCAGGAAGGGTCAGGACACCAGTCCCTATAAGGGCCGGCGCCTGGAGCCGGTGGGCTCAGCGGCCAACATCTCACCAGAGAGAGTTACCATCATGTGATCCGCTGCAGCGCTTTGACTATTGATGTGATCTAGTGATTGTAGCTCTATCGTCATGTTTGGTCTCGTGTTACAATAATAAAGCTGTAGAACTGACTTCCTTCTCCTTTGTTGTGGGATTATTAATCCTGATTCTGACTCCTGCATAGCCCAGTGTCTGTTAGCAGGTGACAGGAGCTTTCCTAATAAATCAGTTCACAGGAGATGTTAACAGTGACTGCAGGAGGAGAGGCTGGAATTAAAAAACGCTTAACTGATGATGGAGTCTGGCGAGTCCAGACAGGGGAGAGATTTACCAATTAGGCAATACCAGGCAGTAGCCTAGGGGCCCAAAGTTCCCGGGGGCCCCATAAAACTCTGTTCACATGTATAGTTAATACAACTATTCTTTATTTATGCACATTAATTATAAAAATCCTTTGGCTAAAATGCCATCAGAACGCTGATAATATTAAGTGTGTCTCAGCCCCCCCCTTCAGTGTCCACCATATTGGATCAGTCCATTTGCTGCACATGTTCAGAAAGGTCCAAACAGACAGCAGCAAACCATTTGAAAACAAACCATGCAAAGAGCAGTGTTGCTAACTTAGCGCTTTAGTCGCTATATTTAGCCACTTTTCAGACCCCTCTAGCACTTTGATTTCTAAAAAGCTCCTAGCGCCAAATCTAGAGACTTTTTTCTGCTACTGGAGACTTTGGAGACAACATCTAAAAGCAGCGAACTCTGCTCTCCAGAGCAAGTAGATTGGTAACCCCGCCTCCTGCTCTCCTCTATCTTGTCTGCTGTCATGATTCATGCAGCTATTATTTCATCCAAATGAAAAATGGAGAACAGATAAGCAGATCATGGCTTGTCTACAGTGAAAAGAAGGACTGGGTTATTTACTTTGGCCTTTTTGGAAACACAGGAAGGAGCAATCAGCTAAGTGAGCTTAGTGCTTGGAAAAAATCTTTCATTCCTTTAGAGACAGCATGAAAAGTCAGCTGAGTACAAAACATAGAGAGGAAAACAAGAAGAAAAGGGACAAGAAGAGAGGGACACAACCTAGAACAGGGCCCCCTGCCTGTCATTTCCTAGGGCCCCATATTTCCTAAATCCGGCCCCGGGTCCCTTCCTAATTTTGTTCCCTCCCCCCCAAAAAACCCAAACTGGACCGTTTGACTTTAGTAAAGAGAAGTTTTGTTTATTCTCTCCATTCCTCGGTAATCTCCTGCTTGCTTGATTAGGTAGATGGTCTGAAGGTTGATTTTTCAGATCATCCAGGCAGAGACAGGTCTTCACTCTTTCCATAAAAGGATTTATTGAACAGATTATTATTGGGGTCTGCACCGTGTTCAGCCTACTTTATGGTCAGGATCTAAATGTTCTGATGACCTACGTCATGCATCTTCTCCTTACTGATCTCGGAGGTTTTCTAGAGGTCTTCTGGAGCAGCAGAGCAGGAGGTAAAGCAGTGGGATGGAGCGGAGGTGTTGGGGGGAGCTAAGCAGACCTGATGGATGAAACCCGTCTTTGAACATCTCCACACGGATTCTGGACGTCTGATCAGACCAAGAAGCAGGAAACGGGACAGGTCATCAATTGCCATGGTAACAGGGTGATTGATAACTGGTTTGAATGGGATGGAACCAGCTCTGACTGGGAGCTGGGTGGTCTACAGTCAGGTTCCAGCTGTCCGTCCGTTCCTTTGCTGATAGAGTTTGGAATCAGAATTCACTCTGCTTTTAACCCATCCCCCTGGGGAGCAGTGGGCTGCCATTGGCGGCGCCCGGGGGGCAGTGGGCTGCCATTAGTGGCGCCCGGGGAGCAGTGGGCAGCCATTGGCGGCGCCCGGGGAACAGTGGGCTGCCATTGGCGGCGCCTGGGGGGGCAGTGGGCTGCCATTGGCGGCGCCCGGGGAGCAGTGGGCTGCCATTGGCGGCGCCCGGGGGGCAGTGGGCTAGCAGAGTGGTTCATCTGAACCGGACCAGAACCAGACCTGCAGAATAGAATCCTGGCAGCCAATAAGAAACATCCGCTTTAGATGCTGAAGGTTTGATCAGCACACAGTTTGGAATAGCACAGTTTAATCCAGTCAGTGTTATTCCTCCATGGCTATTTCCTGAGATAAATGTAGACATGAGACTTATTAAAATGAAAAATGATTGGAATTTAAAGGAAATAGGGATACAGACTGATATATATTTAAGAAACTCATAATTACCTTAAAATATATTCAGATGGTTCTAAGAATTTAAAAGGGTGGGAATAGAAATATATGTACCAGAGTTCAAAATACACATTTCTAAAAGAATTTCAGATCAACTGTTTTCACAGCAGAGATGGTGGCAGTTATACTGAGTTTCCAATGGGGGGAGGAGGTCAGAGCAGACAGGGTGGTGGTCTGCACGGATTCCAAAGCAGCTTTAGAAAGTATTCAGGGAGAAGGAAATAATAGGAAAGATTTAGTATTAGAAATTCAGCAGTTTATTTAGATTATACAGGAGTGGCATTGATATTTGGTTTTGTTGGGTTCCAGCACATGAAGGGGTAAAAGGAAATGAAAAGGCAGACAAATGAGCAAAAAGGGCTTTAGAGGAGGCAATAACAATTACAATTCCTTTACGGAAAGGGGAAGGAAAATCATTTATTAAGAGGAAAGAAATGGAAAAATGGCAAAAAAGGTGGAATGAAGATAAAAAAGGAAGAAGGTTATAAAAGTACAAAAGTCAGTATTAAATAGAAATATTAATGAGAGAAACCGAAGGGAAGAAATAATAATGATCAGATTAAGAGTAGGTCAAACTTATTTAAATGACAATTTATACTTAATAGGGAGGAAAAATAATGATAAATGTGAAGGATGTGGAGAAAAAGAAAATGTAGAACACGTATTGATGAACTGTAAAACATCTGAACCTGAAAGGGAGAAATTAAGAGTAGTTGAAAGGACAGGCCAAGAATGGAGGCTTAAAGGATTATTGGGAAATAAAGGAAATATAATATTTATAGATTGTGGAAAGCATTATTTATTTATCTTCAGAATACAAAATAAAAAATAGAATTAGATGTAAAACAATGTTGCTACACACTCATGAACAGTAGGTGGCGGTATGCACCTTAAAGTTGCTTGCGATCCGCCATGATAGAAAAGAACACAGTTCCAGTCAAAGGAGGACAAACCCAGAGAATAATGCTGCCACCACTGTGCTCAGCAGGATCCTTTGGGTCAGTCTTTACTGGACCGGAACCGGTTTCTTCAGAAGGTGTTCCCCTCTGATCTCCAGCATGAAGTCCATCCGTCCTGAAATGTGATCGTCACAAAAACGAACTTTTATTCTCAATCAGCAGAACTAAAGAGAACCCGGCACCAGAAGAAATAAACAGGAAATCCGTTTTTAAAATCCTTTTAATGAAAAACAGAACAATGAAGACATCCAAACAGAACCCTTAACATGATCCAGTCCATCCGAACCTCTAAGCGGACCTAAGCAGCTCCAGCAGCTCCTCGGCGGTCGGCCTGCGGCGGACCTCCGCGCTCCAGCAGCGGCCCAGCAGCTCCGCGCGCCGCCGCCCCTGCGCTGATGCAAACACCGCGTGGCTGAGAGACGGCCGCAGGTCGCGCGCCACCACCGCGTAGAGCACGTGCTGCCTGTCGCCGGTGTAGGGGGGCTCCCTGGTGAGCAGCTGCCACATGGTGATGCCCAGGGAGAAGATGTCGGCCTTTGGGGTGACCGGCTCCCCCCGCAGCAGCTCCGGCGCGCGGTGGGAGTAGGTCCCGCAGCCGTGGCTCAGCAGCGGGCTGATGGAGCTGGGCGCGCGCTCCCGCTCCAGCTGGAGGGAGCAGCCGAAGTCCGCCAACTTGCACACCCCCCCGGGAGACAGCAGCACGTTGGGCGGCTTGACGTCCAGGTGGACCAGGAGGTGGGCGTGCAGGAAGCGCAGCGCCTCCGCCATGTCCGAGGAGAAGCGGAGGCAGCGCGCCTCCTCCAGCGGCTCCGGGCTCTCATAGATCACCTGCTGCAGGTTCCTGCTGCCCACGAACTCCATCACGATGGCCCCGATGCTGCCCTCGTCCTGGAAGTCCGCGGGCACGCACGTGCTGGCGGCGAGCACGCGCACCACGTTCCTGTGGCGCAGGTGCGCGGCGTTAAGCTCCGCCCAGAAGCTCTGCCTGGAGGCCAGCCGGTTCTTGGACCTCCGCTTCACCTTCTTCAGCGCCACCGTCTGGCCCAGGTACTCCGCCCTGTACACGGAGCCGAAGCCCCCGGAGCCCACGGCCTCCACGCAATGCAGCTGCTGCCAGTGGATGACGGAAGACCAGGGCCGCGTGCCCAGCTTCCCGTGCAGCCGCTGGGGGGGCACCTGCAGGGTGGCACTGGGGCCCCGCTGCTGGAGGGGGCTGCTGCACACTGAGATGTCCGCAGACGGAAACAGGTCCTTAGGTAGCAGGCGCGTGGGGGGAATGGGAGAAGGCATGGCGCGTGGAGATGCCAGGTGTGCCCGTCAATTAATCAGGAGCAGAACGCGATGCATGGTGGGTAATCCCATGGCTGAAGCCCCAGTTCAAAATGTCACAATATGGACCAACAAAGCCTGGTTTAGTTTAGAAACCATGTAAAATAAACCAGAACCGGGCTTTGTCGGTCCGCTCCGTGGAGCCTGTAAAATAAACCAGAACCAGAACCGGGCTTTGTCGGTCCGCTCTATGGAGCCTGTAAAATAAACCAGAACCAGAACCGGGCTTTGTCGGTCCGCTCCATGGAGCCTGTAAAATAAACCAGAACCAGAACCGGGCTTTGTCGGTCCGCTCCGTGGAGCCTGTAAAATAAACCAGAACCAGAACCGGGCTTTGTCGGTCCGCTCCATGGAGCCTGTAAAATAAACCAGAACCAGAACCGGGCTTTGTCGGTCCGCTAAACCAGAACCAGAACCGGGCTTTGTCGGTCCGCTCCGTGGAGCCTGTAAAATAAACCAGAACCAGAACCGGGCTTTGTCGGTCCGTTGCATGGAGCCTGTAAAATAAACCAGAACCAGAACCGGGCTTTGTCGGTCCGCTCCGTGGAGCCTGTAAAATAAACCAGAACCAGAACCGGGCTTTGTCGGTCCGCTCCGTGGAGCCTGTAAAATAAACCAGAACCAGAACCGGGCTTTGTCGGTCCGCTCCGTGGAGCCTGTAAAATAAACCAGAACCAGAACCGGGCTTTGTCGGTCCGCTCCGTGGAGCCTGTAAAATAAACCAGAACCAGAACCGGGCTTTGTCGGTCCGCTCCGTGGAGCCTGTAAAATAAACCAGAACCAGAACCGGGCTTTGTCGGTCCGCTCCGTGGAGCCTGTAAAATAAACCAGAACCAGAACCGGGCTTTGTCGGTCCGCTCCGTAGAGCCTGTAAAATAAACCAGAACCGGGCTTTATCGGTCCGCTCCATGGAGCCTGTAAAATAAACCAGAACCAGAACCGGGCTTTGTCGGTCCGCTCCGTGGAGCCTGTAAAATAAACCAGAACCAGAACTGGGCTTTGTCGGTCCGCTCCGTGGAGCCTGTTAAATAAACCAGAACCAGAACCGGGCTTTGTCGGTCCGCTCCATGGAGCCTGTAAAATAAACCAGAACCAGAACCGGGCTTTGTCGGTCCGCTAAACCAGAACCAGAACCGGGCTTTGTCGGTCCGCTCCGTGGAGCCTGTAAAATAAACCAGAACCAGAACCGGGCTTTGTCGGTCCGCTAAACCAGAACCAGAACCGGGCTTTATCGGTCCGCTCCATGGAGCCTGTAAAATAAACCAGAACCAGAACTGGGCTTTGTCGGTCCGCTCCGTGGAGCCTGTTAAATAAACCAGAACCAGAACCGGGCTTTGTCGGTCCACTCCATGGAGCCTGTAAAATAAACCAGAACCAGAACCGGGCTTTGTCGGTCCGCTAAACCAGAACCAGAACCGGGCTTTGTCGGTCCGCTCCGTGGAGCCTGTAAAATAAACAAGAACCAGAACCGGGCTTTGTCGGTCCGCTCCGTGGAGCCTGTAAAATAAACAAGAACCAGAACCGGGCTTTGTCGGTCCGCTCCGTGGAGCCTGTAAAATAAACCAGAACCAGAACCGGGCTTTGTCGGTCCGCTCCGTGGAGCCTGTAAAATAAACCAGAACCGGGCTTTGTCGGTCCGTTGCATGGAGCCTGTAAAATATACCAGAACCAGAACCGGGCTTTGTCGGTTCGTTGCATGGAGCCTGTAAAATAAACCAGAACCAGAACCGGGCTTTGTCGGTCCGCTCCGTGGAGCCTGTAAAATAAACCAGAACCAGAACCGGGCTTTGTCGGTCCGCTCCGTGGAGCCTGTAAAATAAACCAGAACCGGGCTTTGTCGGTCCGTTGCATGGAGCCTGTAAAATAAACCAGAACCAGAACCGGGCTTTGTCGGTCCGCTCCGTGGAGCCTGTAAAATAAACCAGAACCAGAACCGGGCTTTGTCGGTCCGCTCCGTGGAGCCTGTTAAATAAACCAGAACCAGAACCGGGCTTTGTCGGTCCGCTCCGTGTAGCCTGTAAAATAAACCAGAACCAGAACCGGGCTTTGTCGGTCCGCTCCGTGGAGCCTGTTAAATAAACCAGAACCAGAACCGGGCTTTGTCGGTCTGCTCCGTGGAGCCTGTAAAATAAACCAGAACCGGGCTTTGTCGGTCCGCTCCGTGGAGCCTGTTAAATAAACCAGAACCGGAACCGGGCTTTGTCGGTCCGCTCCGTGGAGCCTGTAAAATAAACCAGAACCAGAACCGGGCTTTGTCGGTCCGTTGCATGGAGCCTGTTAAATAAACCAGAACCGGAACCGGGCTTTGTTGGTCCGCTCCGTGGAGCCTGTAAAATAAACCAGAACCAGAACCGGGCTTTGTCGGTCCGCTCCGTGGAGCCTGTAAAATAAACCAGAACCAGAACCGGGCTTTGTCGGTCCGTTGCATGGAGCCTGTAAAATAAACCAGAACCAGAACCAGGCTTTGTTGGTCCGCTCCGTGGAGCCTGTAAAATAAACCAGAACCAGAACCGGGCTTTATCGGTCCGCTCCATGGAGCCTGTAAAATAAACCAGAACCAGAACCAGGCTTTGTTGGTCCGCTCCGTGGAGCCTGTAAAATAAACCAGAACCAGAACCGGGCTTTGTCGGTCCGCTCCATTGAGCCTGTAAAATAAACCAGAACCAGAACCGGGCTTTGTCGGTCCGCTCCATGGAGCCTGTTAAATAAACCAGAACCAGAACCGGGCTTTGTCGGTCCGTTGCATGGAGCCTGTAAAATAAACCAGAACCAGAACCGGGCTTTGTTGGTCCGTTGCATGGAGCCTGTAAAATAAACCAGAACCAGAACCGGGCTTTGTCGGTCCGCTCTATGGAGCCTGTAAAGTAAACCAGAACCAGAACCGGGCTTTGTCGGTCCGCTCTATGGAGCCGGTTAAATAAACCAGAACCAGAACCGGGCTTTGTCGGTCCGTTGCATGGAGCCTGTAAAATAAACCAGAACCAGAACCGGGCTTTGTCGGTCCGCTCTATGGAGCCTGTAAAATAAACCAGAACCAGAACCGGGCTTTGTCGGTCCGCTCCGTGGAGCCTGTAAAATAAACCAGAACCAGAACCAGGCTTTGTCGGTCCGCTCCATGGAGCCTGTAAAATAAACCAGAACCAGAACCAGGCTTTGTCGGTCCGCTCCATGGAGCCTGTAAAATGAACCAGAACCAGAACCGGGCTTTGTCGGTCCGCTCCATGGAGCCTGTAAAAGAAACCAGAACCAGAACCGGGCTTTGTCGGTCCGCTCCGTGGAGCCTGTAAAATAAACCAGAACCAGAACCGGGCTTTGTCGGACCGCTCCGTGGAGCCTGTAAAATAAACCAGAACCGGGCTTTGTTGGTCCGCTCTATCACTTTCTGAACAGCTTCCTCAACCGCTTCCTGAACTGCTTCCTGAACTGCTTCCTGAACTGCGTCATGAACCCCTTGCTGAACTGCTTTCTGAACCGCTTCTTGAACCGCTTCCTGAACCGCTTCCTGAACCACTTCCTGAACCACTTCCTGAACCGCTTTCTGGACCGCTTCCTGAACCACTTCCTGAACCGCTTCCTGAACTGCGTCATGAACCACTTGCTGAACTGCTTTCTAAACTGCTTCCTGAACCACTTCCTAAACCACTTCCTGAACCGCTTTCTGGACCGCTTCCTGAACCACTTCCTGAACTGCTTCCTTAACCACTTTCTGAACCGCTTCCCGAACCGCTTCATGAACCGCTTCCTGAGCCTGTTCCTGAGCCACTTCCTTAACCGCTTCCTGAACTACTTCATAAACCGCTTTCTGAACCAGTTTCTGAACCACTTCCTTAACCACATCCTGAACCGTTTCCTGAACCAATTCTGAACCACTTCATGAACCACTTCCTGAATCACTTCATGAACCACTTCATGAACCACTTGCTGAACCGCTTCCTGAACTGCTTCATGAACCGCTTTCTGGACCGCTTCCTGTACCACTTCCGGAACCGCTTCCTGAACCACTTCCTGAACCGCTTCCTGAACTACTTCATAAACTGCTTTCTGAACCGCTTCCTGAACCGCTTCCTGAACCGCTTCCTGAACCACTTCCTGAACCGCTTCCTGAACCAATTCTGAACCACTTCATGAACCACTTTCTTAACCACTTCCTGAACCACTTTCTGAACCGCTTCATGAGCCGCTTCCTGAGCCTGTTGCCGGGGCCACTTCCTGAACCGCTTCGTGAACTACTTCATAAACCGCTTTCTGAGCCACTTTCTGAACCGCTTTCTGAACCACTTTCTGAACCGCTTCCTGAACCACTTCCTGAACCACTTCCTGAACCAAGTCTGAACCACGTCATGAACCACTTATTGAACCACTTGCTGAACCGCTTCCTGAACTGCTTCATGAACCGCTTTCTGGACCGCTTCCTGAACCACTTCCTGAACCATTTTCTGAACCGCTTCCCGAACCGCTTCATGAACCGCTTCCTGAGCCTGTTCCTGAGCCACTTCCTGAACCGCTTCCTGAACTACTGAATAAACCGCTTTCTGAACCACTTTCTGAACCGCTTCCTGAACCACTTTCTGAACCACTTGCTGAAACGCTTCCTGAACTGCTTCATGAACCGCTTCCTGAACTGCTTCCTGAACTGCTTCATGATCCGATTTCTGAACCGCTTCCTGAACCACTTCCTGAACCGCTTCCTGAACTGCTTCCTGAACCGCTTCCTGAACCACTTCCTGAACTACTTCATGAACCGCTTCCTGAACTGCTTCATGAACCGCTTCCTGAACTGCTTCATGAACCGCTTTCTGAACCGCTTCCTGAACCACTTCCTGAACCGCTTCCTGAACTGCTTCCTTAACCGCTTCCTGAACCGCTTCCTGAACTGCTTCCTGAACTGCTTCCTGAACTGCTTCCTGAACTGATTCATGAACCACTTGCTGAACCGCTTTCTGAACTGCTTCCTGAACCACTTCCTGAACTGCTTTCTGAACTGCTTCTTGAACCACTTGCTGAACTGCTTTCTGAACTGCTTCCTGGACTGCTTCATGAACCACTTGCTGAACCGCTTTCTGAACTGCTTCCTCACGGCTTGCTGAAACGCTTCCTGAACCGCTTCATGAACCGCTTCCTGAGCCTGTTCCTGAGCCACTTCCTGAACCGCTAACTGAACCGCTTTCTGACGGCTTGCTGAAACGCTTCCTGAACTGCTTCATGAACCGCTTCCTGAACTGCTTCATGAACTGCTTCCTGAACTGCTTCATGAACCGCTCTCTGAACCGCTTCCTGAACCGCTTCCTGAACTGCTTCCTGAACCGCTTCCTGAACCACTTCCTGAACTACTTCATGAACCGCTTCCTGAACTGCTTCATGAACCGCTTCCTGAACTGCTTCATGAACCGCTTTCTGAACTGCTTCCTGAACCACTTCCTGAACCGCTTCCTGAACTGCTTCCTGAACCGCTTACTGAACTGCTTCCTGAACTGCTTCCTGAACTGATTCATGAACCACTTGCTGAACGGCTTTCTGAACTGCTCCCTGAACCACTTGCTGAACTGCTTTCTGAACCGCTTCCTGGACTGCTTCATGAACCACTTGCTGAACCACTTTCTGAACTGCTTCCTGAACCACTTGCTGAACTTCTTTCTGAACCGCTTCCCAAACCGCTTCATGAACCGCTTCCTGAGCCTGTTCCTGAGCCACTTCCTGAACCGCTTCCTGAACTACTTCCTGAACCGCTTACTGAACTGCTTCCTGAACTGCTTCCTGAACTGATTCATGAACCACTTGCTGAACGGCTTTCTGAACTGCTCCCTGAACCACTTGCTGAACTGCTTTCTGAACCGCTTCCTGGACTGCTTCATGAACCACTTGCTGAACCACTTTCTGAACTGCTTCCTGAACCACTTGCTGAACTTCTTTCTGAAGCGCTTCCCAAACCGCTTCATGAACCGCTTCCTGAGCCTGTTCCTGAGCCACTTCCTGAACCGCTTCCTGAACTACTTCATGAACCGCTTCCTGAACTGCTTCATGAACCGCTTCCTGAACTGCTTCATGAACCGCTTTCTGAACTGATTCATGAACCACTTGCTGAACCGCTTTCTGAACTGCTTCCTGAACCACTTGCTGAACTGCTTCTTGAACCACTTGCTGAACTGCTTTCTGAACCACTTCCTGGACTGCTTCATGAACCACTTGCTGAACCGCTTTCTGAACTGCTTCCTGAACCACTTGCTGAACTGCTTTCTGAACCGCTTCCCGAACCGCTTCATGAACCGCTTCATGAACCGCTCTCTGAACCGCTCTCTGAACCGCTTCCTGAACTGCTTCCTGAACCGCTTCCTGAACCACTTCCTGAACTATTTCATGAACCGCTTCCTGAACCACTTCCTGAACTATTTCATGAACCGCTTCCTGAACTGCTTCATGAACCGCTTCCTGAACCACTTTCTGAACCGCTTGCTGAAACGCTTCCTGACCTGCTTCATGAACCGCTTCCTGAACTGCTTCATGAACCGCTTTCTGAACCGCTTCCTGAACCACTTCCTGAACCGCTTCCTGAACTGCTTCCTGAACTGCTTCCTGAACCGCTTCCTGAACCGCTTCCTGAACTGCTTCCTGAACTGCTTCCTGAACCGCTTCCTGAACTGCTTCCTGAACTACTTCCTGAACCACTTCCTGAACTACTTCATGAACCGCTTCCTGAACTGCTTCATGAACCGCTTCCTGAACTGCTTCATGAACCGCTTCCTGAACTGCTTCATGAACCGCTTTCTGAACCGCTTCCTGAACCACTTCCTGAACCGCTTCCTGAACTGCTTCCTGAACCGCTTCCTGAACCGCTTCCTGAACTGCTTCCTGAACTGCTTCCTGAACTGCTTCCTGAACTGCTTCCCGAACTGATTCATGAACCACTTGCTGAACCGCTTTCTGAACTGCTTCCTGAACCACTTCCTGAACTGCTTTCTGAACTGCTTCTTGAACCACTTGCTGAACTGCTTTCTGAACCGCTTCCTGGACTGCTTCATGAACCACTTGCTGAACCGCTTTCTGAACTGCTTCCTGAACCACTTGCTGAACTGCTTTCTGAACCGCTTCCTGAACCGCTTCATGAACCGCTTCATGAACCGCTTCCTGAGCCTGTTCCTGAGCCACTTCCTGAACCTCTAACTGAACCACTTTCTGAACCACTTGCTGAAACGCTTCCTGAACTGCTTCATGAACCGCTTCCTGAACTGCTTCATGAATTGCTTCATGAACCGCTCTCTGAACCGCTTCCCGAATCGCTTCCTGAACTGCTTCCTGAACCGCTTCCTGAACCACTCCCTGAACTACTTCATGAACCGCTTCCTGAACTGCTTCATGAACCGCTTCCTGAACTGCTTCATGAACCGCTTTCTTAACCGCTTCCTGAACCACTTCCTGAACCGCTTCCTAAACTGCTTCCTGAACCGCTTTCTGAACTGCTTCCTGAACTGCTTCCTGAACTGATTCATGAACCACTTGCTGAACCGCTTTCTGAACTGCTTCCTGAACCACTTGCTGAACTGCTTTCTGAACTGCTTCTTGAACCACTTGCTGAACTGCTTTCTGAATCGCTTCCCGAACCGCTTCATGAACCGCTTCCTGAGCCTGTTCCTGAGCCACTTCCTGAACCGCTTACTGAACCACTTTCTGAACCACTTGCTGAAACGCTTCCTGACCTGCTTCATGAACCGCTTCCTGAACTGCTTCATGAACCGCTTGCTGAACCGCTTTCTGAACTGCTTCCTGAACCACTTGCTGAACCGCTTTCCGAACTGCTTTCTGAACCACTTGCTGAACTGCTTTCTGAACCGCTTCCCGAACCGCTTCATGAACCGCTTCCTGAGCCTGTTCCTGAGCCACTTCCTGAACCGCTTACTGAACCACTTTCTGAACCACTTGCTGAAACGCTTCCTGAACTGCTTCATGAACCGCTTCCTGAACTGCTTCATGAACCGCTTCCTGAACTGCCTCATGAACCGCCTTCTGAAGCGCTTCCTGAACCGCTTCCTGAACTGCTTCCTGAACCGCTTCCTGAACCACTTCCTGAACTACTTCATGAACCGCTTCCTGAACTGCTTCATGAACCGCTTCCTGAACTGCTTCATGAACCGCTTCCTGAACTGCTTCATGAACCGCTTTCTGAACCGCTTTCTGAACCGCTTGCTGAACCACTTCCTGAACCGCTTCCTGAACTGCTTCCTGAACCGCTTACTGAACTGCTTCCTGAACTGCTTCCTGAACTGATTCATGAACCACTTGCTGAACGGCTTTCTGAACTGCTCCCTGAACCACTTGCTGAACTGCTTTCTGAACCGCTTCCTGGACTGCTTCATGAACCGCTTTCTGAACTGCTTCCTGAACCACTTGCTGAACTTCTTTCTAAACCGCTTTCTGGACCGCTTCCTGAACCACTTTCTAAACCACTTCCTGAAGTACTTAATAAACCGCTTTCTGAACCTCTTCCTGTACTACTTCATAAACCGCTTTCTGAACCGCTTCCTGAACCACTTCCTGAACCGCTTCCTGAACTGCGTCATGAACCCCTTGCTGAACTGCTTTCTGAACCGCTTCTTGAACCGCTTCCTGAACCGCTTCCTGAACCGCTTTCTGGACCGCTTCCTGAACCACTTCCTGTACCACTTCCTGAACCACTTCCTGAACCATTTCCTGGACCGCTTCCTGAACCACTTCCTGAACTGCTTCCTTAACCACTTTCTGAACCGCTTCCCGAACCGCTTCATGAACCGCTTCCTGAGCCTGTTCCTGAGCCACTTCCTGAAACACTTGCTGAACTACTTCGTAAACTGCTTTCTGAACCGCTTCCTGAACCACTTCCTGAACCGCTTCGTGAACTACTTCATAAACCGCTTTCTGAACCACTTTCTGAACCGCTTTCTGAACCACTTTCTGAACCGCTTCCTGAACCACTTCCTGAACCACTTCCTGAACCAATTCTGAACCACGTCATGAACCACTTATTGAACCACTTGCTGAACCGCTTCCTGAACTGCTTCATGAACCGCTTTCTGGACCGCTTCCTTAACCACTTCCTGAACCACTTCCTGAACCATTTTCTGAACCGCTTCCTGAACCGCTTCATGAACCGCTTCCTGAGCCTGTTCCTGAGCCACTTCCTGAACCGCTTCCTGAACTACTGAATAAACCGCTTTCTGAACCACTTTCTGAACCGCTTCCTGAACCACTTTCTTAACCACTTGCTGAAACGCTTCCTGAACTGCTTCATGAACCGCTTCCTGAACTGCTTCCTGAACTGCTTAATGAACCGATTTCTGAACCACTTCCTGAACCACTTCCTGAACCGCTTCCTGAACTGCTTCCTGAACCGCTTCCTGAACTGCTTCCTGAACCGCTTCCTGAACTGCTTCCTGAACTACTTCATGAACCGCTTCCTGAACTGCTTCATGAACCGCTTCCTGAACTGCTTCATGAACCGCTTCCTGAACTGCTTCATGAACCGCTTTCTGAACCGCTTCCTGAACCACTTCCTGAACCGCTTCCTGAACTGCTTCCGTAATTGCTTCCTGAACTGCTTCCTGAACTGATTCATGAACCACTTGCTGAACGGCTTTCTGAACTGCTTCCTGAACCACTTCCTGAACTGCTTTCTGAACTGCTTCTTGAACCACTTGCTGAACTGCTTTCTGAACCGCTTCCTGGACTGCTTCATGAACCACTTGCTGAACCGCTTTCTGAACTGCTTCCTGAACCACTTGCTGAACTGCTTTCTGAACCGCTTCCTAAACTGCTTCATGAACCGCTCTCTGAACCGCTTCCTGAACCGCTTCCTGAACTGCTTCCTGAACTGCTTCCTGAACCACTTCCTGAACTTCTTCATGAACCGCTTCCTGAACTGCTTCATGAACCGCTTCCTGAACTGCTTCCTGAACCACTTCCTAAACCGCTTCCTGAACCACTTCCTGAACCGCTTTCTGGACCGCTTCCTGAACCACTTCCTGAACTGCTTCCTTAACCACTTTCTGAACCGCTTCCCGAACTGCTTCATGAACCGCTTCCTGAGCCTGTTCCTGAGCCACTTCCTTAACCGCTTCCTGAACTACTTTATAAATCGCTTTCTGAACCAGTTTCTGAACCATTTCCTTAACCACATCCTGAACCGTTTCCTGAACCAATTCTGAACCACTTCAGGAACCACTTCCTGAACCACTTCATGAACCACTTGCTGAACCGCTTCCTGAACTGCTTCATGTACCGCTTTCTGGACCGCTTCCTGTACCACTTCCGGAACCGCTTCCTGAACCACGTCCTGAACCACTTTCTGAACCGCTTTCAAAACCGCTTCATGAACCGCTTCCTGAGCCACTTCCTGAACCGCTTTCTGAACCACTTTCTGAACCACTTCCTGAACCACTTCCTGAACCAATTCTTAACCACGTCATGAAACACTTATTGAACCACTTGCTGAACCGCTTCCTGAACTGCTTCATGAACCGTTTTCTGGACCGCTTCCTGAACCACTTCCTGAACCACTTCCTGAACCATTTTCTGAACCGCTTCCTGAACTGCTTCGTGAACCGCTTCCTGAGCCTGAACCTGAGCCACTTCCTGAACCGCTTCCTGAACTACTGAATAAACCGCTTTCTGAACCACTTTCTGAACCGCTTCCTGAACCACTTTCTGAACCACTTGCTGAAACGCTTTCTGAACTGCTTCATGAACTGCTTCCTGAACTGCTTCCTGAACTGCTTCATGAACCGATTTCTGAACCGCTTCCTGAACCACTTCCTGAACCGCTTCCTGAACTGCTTCCTGAACCGCTTCCTGAACTACTTCATGAACCGCTTCCTGAACTGCTTCATGAACCGCTTCCTGAACTGCTTCATGAACCGCTTCCTGAACTGCTTCATGAACCGCTTTCTGAACCGCTTCCTGGACCACTTCCTGAACCGCTTCCTGAACTGCTTCCTGAACCGCTTCCTGAACCGCTTCCTGAACTGATTCATGAACCACTTGCTGAACGGCTTTCTGAACTGCTTCCTGAACCACTTTCTGAACCACTTGCTGAAACGCTTCCTGAACTGCTTCATGAACCGCTTCCTGAACTGCTTCATGAACCGCTCTCTGAACCGCTTCCTGAACCGCTTCCTGAACTGCTTCCTGAACTGCTTCCTGAACCACTTCCTGAACTTCTTCATCAACCGCTTCCTGAACTGCTTCATGAACCGCTTCCTGAACTGCTTCTTGAACCGCTTTCTGAACCACTTCCTGAACCACTTCCTAAACCGCTTCCTGAACTGCTTCCTGAACCGCTTACTGAACTGCTTCCTGAACTGATTCCTGAACTGATTCATGAACCACTTGCTGAACGGCTTTCTGAACTGCTCCCTGAACCACTTGCTGAACTGCTTTCTGAACCGCTTCCTGGACTGCTTCATGAACCACTTGCTGAACCGCTTTCTGAACTGCTTCCTGAACCACTTGCTGAACTGCTTCCTGAACTGCTTCCTGAACTGATTCATGAACCACTTGCTGAACCGCTTTCTGATCTGCTTCCAGAACCACTTGCTGAACTTCTTTCTGAACCGCTTCCGGAACCGCTTCATGAACCGCTTCCTGTGCCTGTTCCTGAGCCACTTCCTGAACCGCTTCCTGAACTACTATATAAACCGCTTTCTGACCCACTTTCTGAACCGCTTCCTGAACCACTTTCTGAACCGCTTGCTGAAATGCTTCCTGACCTGCTTCATGAACCGCTTCCTGAACTGCTTCGTGAACCGCTTCCTGAACTGCTTCATGAACCGCTTTCTGAACCGCTTCCTGAACTGCTTCCTGAACTGCTTCCTGAACCACTTCCTGAACTTCTTCATGAACCGCTTCCTGAACTGCTTCATGAACCGCTTCCTGAACTGCTTCCTGAACCACTTCCTAAACCGCTTCCTGAACCACTTCCTGAACTGCTTTCTGGACCGCTTCCTGAACCACTTCCTGAACTGCTTCCTTAACCACTTTCTGAACCGCTTCCCGAACTGCTTCATGAACCGCTTCCTGAGCCTGTTCCTGAGCCACTTCCTTAACCGCTTCCTGAACTACTTCATAAACCGCTTTCTGAACCAGTTTCTGAACCATTTCCTTAACCACATCCTGAACCGTTTCCTGAACCAATTCTGAACCACTTCATGAACCACTTCCTGAACCACTTCATGAACCACTTGCTGAACCGCTTCCTGAACTGCTTCATGTACCGCTTTCTGGACCGCTTCCTGTACCACTTCCGGAAACGCTTCCTGAACCACGTCCTGAACCACTTTCTGAACCGCTTTCCAAACCGCTTCATGAACCGCTTCCTGAGCCACTTCCTGAACCGCTTTCTGAACCACTTTCTGAACCACTTCCTGAACCACTTCCTGAACCAATTCTTAACCACGTCATGAACCACTTATTGAACCACTTGCTGAACCGCTTCCTGAACTGCTTCATGAACCGTTTTCTGGACCGCTTCCTGAACCACTTCCTGAACCACTTCCTGAACCATTTTCTGAACCGCTTCCTGAACCGCTTCGTGAACCGCTTCCTGAGCCTGAACCTGAGCCACTTCCTGAACCGCTTCCTGAACTACTGAATAAACCGCTTTCTGAACTACTTTCTGAACCGCTTCCTGAACCACTTTCTGAACCACTTGCTGAAACGCTTCCTGAACTGCTTCATGAACTGCTTCCTGAACTGCTTCCTGAACTGCTTCATGAACCGATTTCTGAACCGCTTCCTGAACCACTTCCTGAACCGCTTCCTGAACTGCTTCCTGAACCGCTTCCTGAACTACTTCATGAACCGCTTCCTGAACTGCTTCATGATCCGCTTCCTGAACTGCTTCATGAACCGCTTCCTGAACTGCTTCATGAACCGCTTTCTGAACCGCTTCCTGGACCACTTCCTGAACCGCTTCCTGAACTGCTTCCTGAACCGCTTCCTGAACCGCTTCCTGAACTGATTCATGAACCACTTGCTGAACGGCTTTCTGAACTGCTTCCTGAACCACTTTCTGAACCACTTGCTGAAACGCTTCCTGAACTGCTTCATGAACCGCTTCCTGAACTGCTTCATGAACCGCTTCCTGAACTGCTTCCTGAACCGCTTTCTGAACCGCTTCCTGAACCACTTCCTAAACCGCTTCCTGAACTGCTTCCTGAACCGCTTACTGAACTGCTTCCTGAACCGCTTACTGAACTGCTTCCTGAACTGATTCCTGAACTGATTCATGAACCACTTGCTGAATGACTTTCTGAACTGCTCCCTGAACCACTTGCTGAACTGCTTTCTGAACCGCTTCCTGGACTGCTTCATGAACCACTTGCTGAACCGCTTTCTGAACTGCTTCCTGAACCACTTGCTGAACTGCTTCCTGAACTGCTTCCTGAACTGATTCATGAACCACTTGCTGAACTGCTTTCTGATCTGCTTCCAGAACCACTTGCTGAACTTCTTTCTGAACCGCTTCCGGAACCGCTTCATGAACCGCTTCCTGTGCCTGTTCCTGAGCCACTTCCTGAACCGCTTCCTGAACTACTGCATAAACCGCTTTCTGACCCACTTTCTGAACCGCTTCCTGAACCACTTTCTGAACGGCTTGCTGAAACGCTTCCTGACCTGCTTCATGAACCGCTTCCTGAACTGCTTCGTGAACCGCTTCCTGAACTGCTTCATGAACCGCTTTCTGAACCGCTTCCTGAACCACTTCCTGAACCGCTTCCTGAACTGCTTCCTGAACCGCTTCCTGAACCGCTTCCTGAACCACTTCCTGAACTACTTCATGAACCGCTTCCTGAACTGCTTCATGAACCGCTTCCTGAACTGCTTAATGAACCGCTTCATGAACTGCTTCATGAACCGCTTTCTGAACCGCTTCCTGAACCACTTCCTGAACCGCTTCCTGAACTACTTCCTGAACCGCTTCCTGAACTGCTTCATGAACCACTTTCTGAACCGCTTCCTGAACCACTTCCTGAACCACTTCCTGAACCGCTTCCTGAACTGCTTCCTGAACTGATTCATGAACCACTTGCTGAGCCGCTTTCTGAACTGCTTTCTGAACTGCTTCCTGAACCACTTGCTGAACTGTTTTCTGAACCGCTTCCCGAACTGCTTCATGAACCGCTTCCTGAGCCTGGTCCTGAGCCACTTCCTGAACCGCTTCCTGAACTACTGCATTAACGGCTTTCTGACCCACTTTCTGAACCGCTTCCTGAACCACTTTCTGAACCGCTTGCTGAAACGCTTTCTGAACTGCTTCATGAACCACTTGCTGAACCGCTTTCTGAACTGCTCCCTGAACCACTTGCTGAACTGCTTTCTGAACTGCTTCTTGAACCACTTGCTGAACTGCTTTCTGAACCGCTTCCTGGACTGCTTCATGAACCACTTGCTGAACCGCTTTCTGAACTACTTCGTGAACCACTTGTTGAACTTCTTTCTGAACCGCTTCCTGAGCCACTTCCTGAACCGCTTACTGAACCACTTTCTGAACCACTTGCTGAAATGCTTCCTGAACTGCTTAATGAACCGCTTCCTTAACTGCTTCATGAACCGCTTCCTGAACTGCTTCATGAACTGCTTCCTCAACTGCTTCATGAACCGCTCTCTGAACCGCTTCCTGAACCGCTTCCTTAACCACTTCCTGAACTACTTCATGAACCACTTCCTGAACTGCTTCATGAACCGCTTCCTGAACCACTTTCTGAACCGCTTGCTGAAACGCTTCCTGACCTGCTCCATGAACTGCTTCCTGAACTGCTTCATGAACCGCTTTCTGAACCGCTTCCTGAACCACTTCCTGAACCGCTTGCTGAAACGCTTCCTGACCTGCTTCATGAACCGCTTCCTGAACTGCTTCATGAACCGCTTTCTGAACCGCTTCCTGAACCACTTCCTGAACCGCTTCCTGAACTGCTTCCTGAACCGCTTCCTGAACCGCTTCCTGAACCGCTTCCTGAACTGCTTCCTGAACTGCTTCCTGAACTGCTTCCTGAACTGATTCATGAACCACTTGCTGAACCGCTTTCTGAACTGCTTCCTGAACCACTTGCTGAACTGCTTTCTGAACTGCTTCTTGAACCACTTGCTGAACTGCTTTCTGAACCGCTTCCTGGACTGCTTCATGAACCCCTTGCCGAACCGCTTTCTGAACTGCTTCCTGAACCACTTGCTGAACTGCTTTCTGAACCGCTTCCCGAACCGCTTCATGAACCGCTTCCTGAGCCTGTTCCTGGGCCACATCCTGAACCGCTTACTGAACCACTTTCTGAACCACTTGCTGAAACGCTTCCTGAACTGCTTCATGAACCGCTTCCTGAACTGCTTCATGAACCGCTTCCTGAACTGCTTCATGAACCGCTTCCTGAACCACTTCCTGAACTACTTCATGAACCGCTTCCTGAACTGCTTCATGAACCGCTTCCTGAACTGCTTCATGAACCGCTTTCTGAACCGCTTCCTGAACCACTTCCTGAACCACTTCCTGAACCGCTTCCTGAACCGCTTCCTGAACCGCTTCCTGAACTGCTTCCTGAACTGCTTTCTGAACTGATTCCTGAACCACTTGCTGAACAGTTTTCTGAACCGCTTCCCGAACTGCTTCATGAACCGCTTCCTGAGCCTGGTCCTGAGCCACTTCCTGAACCGCTTCCTGAACTACTGCATTAACGGCTTTCTGACCCACTTTCTGAACCGCTTCCTGAACCACTTTCTGAACCGCTTGCTGAAACGCTTTCTGAACTGCTTCATGAACCACTTGCTGAACCGCTTTCTGAACTGCTTCCTGAACCACTTGCTGAACTGCTTTCTGAACTGCTTCTTGAACCACTTGCTGAACTGCTTTCTGAACCGCTTCCTGGACTGCTTCATGAACCACTTGCTGAACCGCTTTCTGAACTACTTCGTGAACCACTTGCTGAACTTCTTTCTGAACCGCTTCCGGAACCGCTTCATGAACCGCTTCCTGAGCCTGTTCCTGAGCCACTTCCTGAACCGCTTACTGAACCACTTTCTGAACCACTTGTTGAAATGCTTCCTGAACTGCTTAATGAACCGCTTCCTTAACTGCTTCATGAACCGCTTCCTGAACTGCTTCATGAACTGCTTCCTCAACTGCTTCATGAACCGCTCTCTGAACCGCTTCCTGAACCGCTTCCTTAACCACTTCCTGAACTACTTCATGAACCACTTCCTGAACTGCTTCATGAACCGCTTCCTGAACCACTTTCTGAACCGCTTGCTGAAACGCTTCCTGACCTGCTCCATGAACTGCTTCCTGAACTGCTTCATGAACCGCTTTCTGAACCGCTTCCTGAACCACTTCCTGAACCGCTTGCTGAAACGCTTCCTGACCTGCTTCATGAACCGCTTCCTGAACTGCTTCATGAACCGCTTTCTGAACCGCTTCCTGAACCACTTCCTGAACCGCTTCCTGAACCGCTTCCTGAACCGCTTCCTGAACCGCTTCCTGAACCGCTTCCTGAACCGCTTCCTGAACTGCTTCCTGAACTGCTTCCTGAACTGCTTCCTGAACCACTTGCTGAACCGCTTTCTGAACTGCTTCCTGAACCACTTGCTGAACTGCTTTCTGAACTGCTTCTTGAACCACTTGCTGAACTGCTTTCTGAACCGCTTCCTGGACTGCTTCATGAACCCCTTGCCGAACCGCTTTCTGAACTGCTTCCTGAACCACTTGCTGAACTGCTTTCTGAACCGCTTCCCGAACCGCTTCATGAACCGCTTCCTGAGCCTGTTCCTGGGCCACATCCTGAACCGCTTACTGAACCACTTTCTGAACCACTTGCTGAAACGCTTCCTGAACTGCTTCATGAACCGCTTCCTGAACAGCTTCATGAACCGCTTCTTGAACTGCTTCATGAACCGCTCTCTGAACCGCTTCCTGAACCGCTTCCTGAACTGCTTCCTGAACCGCTTCCTGAACCACTTCCTGAACTACTTCATGAACCGCTTCCTGAACTGCTTCATGAACCGCTTCCTGAACTGCTTCATGAACCGCTTTCTGAACCGCTTCCTGAACCACTTCCTGAACCACTTCCTGAACCGCTTCCTTAACCGCTTCCTGAACCGCTTCCTGAACTGCTTCCTGAACTGCTTCCTGAACTGATTCATGAACCACTTGCTGAACCGCTTTCTGAACTGCTTCCTGAACCACTTGCTGAGCCGCTTTCTGAACTGCTTTTTGAACCACTTGCTGAACTGCTTTCTGAACCGCTTCCCGAACCGCTTCATGAACCGCTTCCTGAGCCTGTTCCTGAGCCACTTCCTGAACCGCTTACTGAACCACTTTCTGAACCACTTGCTGAAACGCTTCCTGAACTGCTTCATGAACCGCTTCCTAAACTGCTTCATGAACCGCTTCCTGAACTGCTTCATGAACCGCTTCCTGAACTGCTTCATGAACCGCTTTCTGAACCGCTTCCTGAACCACTTCCTGAACCGCTTCCTGAACTGCTTCCTGAACCGCTTACTGAACTGCTTCCTGAACTGCTTCCTGAACTGCTTCCTGAACTGATTCATGAACCACTTGCTGAACGGCTTTCTGAACTGCTCCCTGAACCACTTGCTGAGCTGCTTTCTGAACCGCTTCCTGGACTGCTTCATGAACCACTTGCTGAACCGCTTTCTGAACTGCTTCCTGAACCACTTGCTGAACTTCTTTCTGAACCGCTTCATGAACCGCTTCCTGAACCTGTTCCTGAGCCACTTCCTGAACCGCTTCCTGAACTACTGTATAAACCGCTTTCTGACCCACTTTCTGAACCGCTTCCTGAACCACTTTCTGAACCGCTTGCTGAAACGCTTCCTGACCTGCTTCATGAACCGCTTCCTGAACTGCTTCGTGAACCGCTTCCTGAACTGCTTCATGAACCGCTTTCTGAACCTCTTCCTGAACCACTTCCTGAACCGCTTCCTGAACTGCTTCCTGAACTGCTTCATGAACCGCTTCCTGAACTGCTTAATGAACCGCTTCATGAACCGCTTTCTGAACCGCTTCCTTAACCACTTCCTGAACCGCTTCCTGAACTACTTCCTGAACCACTTCCTGAACTGCTTCCTGAACCGCTTCCTGAACCGCTTCCTGAACTGCTTCCTGAACTGATTCATGAACCACTTGCTGAGCCGCTTTCTGAACTGCTTTCTGAACTGCTTTCTGAACTGCTTCCTGAACCACTTGCTGAACAGTTTTCTGAACCGCTTCCTGGACTGCTTCATGAACCACTTGTTGAACCGCTTGCTGAAACGCTTTCTGAACTGCTTCATGAACCACTTGCTGAACCGCTTTCTGAACTGCTTCCTGAACCAATTGCTGAACTGCTTTCTGAACTGCTTCTTGAACCACTTGCTGAACTGCTTTCTGAACCGCTTCCTGGACTGCTTCATGAACCACTTGCTGAACCGCTTTCTGAACTACTTCCTGAACCACTTGCTGAACTTCTTTCTGAACCGCTTCCGGAACCGCTTCATGAACCGCTTCCTGAGCCTGTTCCTGAGCCACTTCCTGAACCGCTTACTGAACCACTTCCTGAACCACTTGCTGAAATGCTTCCTGAACTGCTTAATGAACCGCTTCCTTAACTGCTTCATGAACCGCTTCCTGAACTGCTTCATGAACTGCTTCCTCAACTGCTTCATGAACCGCTCTCTGAACCGCTTCCTGAACCGCTTCCTTAACCACTTCCTGAACTACTTCATGAACCACTTCCTGAACTGCTTCATGAACCGCTTCCTGAACCACTTTCTGAACCGCTTGCTGAAACGCTTCCTGACCTGCTCCATGAACTGCTTCCTGAACTGCTTCATGAACCGCTTTCTGAACCGCTTCCTGAACCACTTCCTGAACCGCTTGCTGAAACGCTTCCTGACCTGCTTCATGAACCGCTTCCTGAACTCTTTCATGAACCGCTTTCTGAACCGCTTCCTGAACAACTTCCTGAACCGCTTCCTGAACTGCTTCCTGAACCGCTTCCTGAACCGCTTCCTGAACCGCTTCCTGAACTGCTTCCTGAACTGCTTCCTGAACTGATTCATGAACCACTTGCTGAACCGCTTTCTGAACTGCTTCCTGAACCACTTGCTGAACTGCTTTCTGAACTGCTTCTTGAACCACTTGCTGAACTGCTTTCTGAACCGCTTCCTGGACTGCTTCATGAACCCCTTGCCGAACCGCTTTCTGAACTGCTTCCTGAACCACTTGCTGAACTGCTTTCTGAACCGCTTCCCGAACCGCTTCATGAACCGCTTCCTGAGCCTGTTCCTGGGCCACATCCTGAACCGCTTACTGAACCACTTTCTGAACCACTTGCTGAAACGCTTCCTGAACTGCTTCATGAACCGCTTCCTGAACTGCTTCATGAACCGCTTCCTGAACTGCTTCATGAACCGCTCTCTGAACCGCTTCCTGAACCGCTTCCTGAACTGCTTCCTGAACTGCTTCCTGAACCACTTCCTGAACTACTTCATGAACCGCTTCCTGAACTGCTTCATGAACCGCTTCCTGAACTGCTTCATGAACCGCTTTCTGAACCGCTTCCTGAACCACTTCCTGAACCACTTCCTGAACCGCTTCCTGAACCGCTTCCTGAACCGCTTCCTGAACTGCTTCCTGAACTGATTCCTGAACTGATTCATGAACCACTTGCTGAACCGCTTTCTGAACTGCTTCCTGAACCACTTGCTGAACCGCTTTCTGAACTGCTTTCTGAACCACTTGCTGAACTGCTTTCTGAACCGCTTCCCGAACCGCTTCATGAACCGCTTCCTGAGCCTGTTCCTGAGCCACTTCCTGAACCGCTTACTGAACCACTTTCTGAACCACTTGCTGAAACGCTTCCTGAACTGCTTCATGAACCGCTTCATGAACCGCTTCCTAAACTGCTTCATGAACCGCTTCCTGAACTGCTTCATGAACCGCTTCCTGAACTGCTTCATGAACCGCTTTCTGAACCGCTTCCTGAACCACTTCCTGAACCGCTTCCTGAACTGCTTCCTGAACCGCTTACTGAACTGCTTCCTGAACTGCTTCCTGAACTGATTCATGAACCACTTGCTGAACGGCTTTCTGAACCGCTCCCTGAACCACTTGCTGAGCTGCTTTCTGAACCGCTTCCTGGACTGCTTCATGAACCACTTGCTGAACCGCTTTCTGAACTGCTTCCTGAACCACTTGCTGAACTTCTTTCTGAACCGCTTCCGGAACCGCTTCATGAACCGCTTCCTGAACCTGTTCCTGAGCCACTTCCTGAACCGCTTCCTGAACTACTGCATAAACCGCTTTCTGACCCACTTTCTGAACCGCTTCCTGAACCACTTTCTGAACCGCTTGCTGAAACGCTTCCTGACCTGCTTCATGAAACGCTTCCTGACCTGCTTCATGAACCGCTTCCTGAACTGCTTCGTGAACCGCTTCCTGAACTGCTTCATTAACCGCTTTCTGAACCGCTTCCTGAACCACTTCCTGAACCGCTTCCTGAACTGCTTCCTGAACCGCTTCCTGAACCACTTCCTGAACTACTTCATGAACCGCTTCCTGAACTGCTTCATGAACCGCTTCCTGAACTGCTTAATGAACCGCTTCATGAACCGCTTTCTGAACCGCTTCCTGAACCACTTCCTGAACCGCTTCCTGAACTACTTCCTGAACCGCTTCCTGAACTGCTTCATGAACCGCTTTCTGAACCGCTTCCTGAACCACTTCCTGAACCACTTCCTGAACCACTTCCTGAACTGCTTCCTGAACCGCTTCCTGAACCGCTTCCTGAACTGCTTCCTGAACTGATTCATGAACCACTTGCTGAGCCGCTTTCTGAACTGCATTCTGAACCGCTTCCTGGACTGCTTCATGAACCACTTGTTGAACCGCTTTCTGAACTGCTTCCTGAACTGCTTCCTGAACTGCTTTCTGAACTGCTTCCTGCACTGCTTCCTGAACTGCTTTCTGAACTGCTTCCTGAACTGCTTCCTTCCTGAACTGCTTTCTGAACTGCTTCCTGAACCACTTCCTGAACCGCTTCCTGAACTGCTTCATAAACCGCTTTCTGAACCGCTTCCTGAACCACTTCCTGAACCGCTTCCTGAACTGCTTCCTGAACCGCTTACTGAACTGCTTCCTGAACTGCTTCCTGAACTGATTCATGAACCACTTGCTGAACGGCTTTCTGAACTGCTCCCTGAACCACTTGCTGAGCTGCTTTCTGAACCGCTTCCTGGACTGCTTCATGAACCACTTGCTGAACCGCTTTCTGAACTGCTTCCTGAACCACTTGCTGAACTTCTTTCTGAACCGCTTCCGGAACCGCTTCATGAACCGCTTCCTGAACCTGTTCCTGAGCCACTTCCTGAACCGCTTCCTGAACTACTGCATAAACCGCTTTCTGACCCACTTTCTGAACCGCTTCCTGAACCACTTTCTGAACCGCTTGCTGAAACGCTTCCTGACCTGCTTCATGAAACGCTTCCTGACCTGCTTCATGAACCGCTTCCTGAACTGCTTCATGAACCGCTTCCTGAACTGCTTCATTAACCGCTTTCTGAACCGCTTCCTGAACCACTTCCTGAACCGCTTCCTGAACTGCTTCCTGAACCGCTTCCTGAACCACTTCCTGAACTACTTCATGAACCGCTTCCTGAACTGCTTCATGAACCGCTTCCTGAACTGCTTAATGAACCGCTTCATGAACCGCTTTCTGAACCGCTTCCTGAACCACTTCCTGAACCGCTTCCTGAACTACTTCCTGAACCGCTTCCTGAACTGCTTCATGAACCGCTTTCTGAACCGCTTCCTGAACCACTTCCTGAACCACTTCCTGAACCACTTCCTGAACTGCTTCCTGAACCGCTTCCTGAACCGCTTCCTGAACTGCTTCCTGAACTGATTCATGAACCACTTGCTGAGCCGCTTTCTGAACTGCTTTCTGAACCGCTTCCTGGACTGCTTCATGAACCACTTGTTGAACCGCTTTCTGAACTGCTTCCTGAACTGCTTCCTGAAATGCTTTCTGAACTGCTTCCTGCACTGCTTCCTGAACTGCTTTCTGAACTGCTTCCTGAACTGCTTCCTGAACTGCTTCCTGAACTGCTTCCTGAACTGCTTTCTGAACTGCTTCCTGAACTGCTTCCTGAACCACTTCCTGAACTGCGTCATGAACCCCTTGCTGAACTGCTTTCTGAACCGCTTCTTGAACCGCTTCCTGAACCGCTTCCTGAACCACTTGCTGAACCGCTTTCTGGACCGCTTCCTGAACCACTTCCTGAACCACTTCCTGAACCGCTTCCTGAACCGCTTTCTGGACAGCTTCCTGAACCGCTTCCTGAACCCGATCATGAACCACTTGCTGAACTGCTTTCTAAACCGCTTCCTGAACCACTTCCTAAACCACTTCCTGAACCGCTTTCTGGACCTCTTCCTGAACCACTTCCTGAACTGCTTCCTTAACCACTTTCTGAACCGCTTCCCGAACCGCTTCATGAACTGCTTCCTGAGCCTGTTCCTGAGCCACTTCCTTAACCGCTTCCTGAACTACTTCATAAACCGCTTTCTGAACCAGTTTCTGAACCACTTCCTTAACCACATCCTGAACCGTTTCCTGAACCAATTCTGAACCACTTTGTGAACCACTTCATGAATCACTTCATGAACCACTTCATGAACCACTTGCTGAACCGCTTCCTGAACTGCTTCATGAACCGCTTTCTGGACCGCTTCCTGTACCACTTCCGGAACCGCTTCCTGAACCACTTCATGAACCACTTTCTGAACCACTTCCTGAACCACTTTCCGAAACGCTTCATGAACCGCTTCCTGAGCCGCTTCCTGAACTGCTTCCTGAACCGCTTCCTGAACCGCTTCCTGAACTGCTTCCTGAACTGCTTCCTGAACTGATTCATGAACCACTTGCTGAACGGCTTTCTGAACTGCTTCCTGAACCACTTCCTGAACCGCTTCCTGAACTGCTTCCTGAACCGCTTCCTGAACCACTTCCTGAACTACTTCATGAACCGCTTCCTGAACTGCTTCATGAACCGCTTCCTGAACTGCTTAATGAACCGCTTCATGAACCGCTTTCTGAACCGCTTCCTGAACCACTTCCTGAACCGCTTCCTGAACTACTTCCTGAACCGCTTCCTGAACTGCTTCATGAACCGCTTTCTGAACCGCTTCCTGAACCACTTCCTGAACCACTTCCTGAACCACTTCCTGAACTGCTTCCTGAACCGCTTCCTGAACCGCTTCCTGAACTGCTTCCTGAACTGATTCATGAACCACTTGCTGAGCCGCTTTCTGAACTGCTTTCTGAACCGCTTCCTGGACTGCTTCATGAACCACTTGTTGAACCGCTTTCTGAACTGCTTTCTGAACTGCTTCCTGAACTGCTTTCTGAACTGCTTCCTGCACTGCTTTCTGAACTGCTTTCTGAACTGCTTCCTGAACTGCTTCCTGAACTGCTTCCTGAACTGCTTTCTGAACTGCTTCCTGAACCACTTCCTGAACCGCTTCCTGAACTGCTTCATAAACCGCTTTCTGAACCGCTTCCTGAACCACTTCCTGAACCGCTTCCTGAACTGCTTCCTGAACCGCTTACTGAACTGCTTCCTGAACTGCTTCCTGAACTGATTCATGAACCACTTGCTGAACGGCTTTCTGAACTGCTCCCTGAACCACTTGCTGAGCTGCTTTCTGAACCGCTTCCTGGACTGCTTCATGAACCACTTGCTGAACCGCTTTCTGAACTGCTTCCTGAACCACTTGCTGAACTTCTTTCTGAACCGCTTCCGGAACCGCTTCATGAACCGCTTCCTGAACCTGTTCCTGAGCCACTTCCTGAACCGCTTCCTGAACTACTGCATAAACCGCTTTCTGACCCACTTTCTGAACCGCTTCCTGAACCACTTTCTGAACCGCTTGCTGAAACGCTTCCTGACCTGCTTCATGAAACGCTTCCTGACCTGCTTCATGAACCGCTTCCTGAACTGCTTCGTGAACCGCTTCCTGAACTGCTTCATTAACCGCTTTCTGAACCGCTTCCTGAACCACTTCCTGAACCGCTTCCTGAACTGCTTCCTGAACCGCTTCCTGAACCACTTCCTGAACTACTTCATGAACCGCTTCCTGAACTGCTTCATGAACCGCTTCCTGAACTGCTTAATGAACCGCTTCATGAACCGCTTTCTGAACCGCTTCCTGAACCACTTCCTGAACCGCTTCCTGAACTACTTCCTGAACCGCTTCCTGAACTGCTTCATGAACCACTTTCTGAACCGCTTCCTGAACCACTTCCTGAACCACTTCCTGAACCACTTCCTGAACTGCTTCCTGAACCGCTTCCTGAACCGCTTCCTGAACTGCTTCCTGAACTGATTCATGAACCACTTGCTGAGCCGCTTTCTGAACTGCTTTCTGAACCGCTTCCTGGACTGCTTCATGAACCACTTGTTGAACCGCTTTCTGAACTGCTTCCTGAACTGCTTCCTGAAATGCTTTCTGAACTGCTTCCTGCACTGCTTCCTGAACTGCTTTCTGAACTGCTTCCTGAACTGCTTCCTGAACTGCTTCCTGAACTGCTTCCTGAACTGCTTTCTGAACTGCTTCCTGAACCACTTCCTGAACCGCTTCCTGAACTGCGTCATGAACCCCTTGCTGAACTGCTTTCTGAACCGCTTCTTGAACCGCTTCCTGAACCGCTTCCTGAACCACTTGCTGAACCGCTTTCTGGACCGCTTCCTGAACCACTTCCTGAACCACTTCCTGAACCGCTTCCTGAACCGCTTTCTGGACAGCTTCCTGAACCGCTTCCTGAACCCGATCATGAACCACTTGCTGAACTGCTTTCTAAACCGCTTCCTGAACCACTTCCTAAACCACTTCCTGAACCGCTTTCTGGACCTCTTCCTGAACCACTTCCTGAACTGCTTCCTTAACCACTTTCTGAACCGCTTCCCGAACCGCTTCATGAACTGCTTCCTGAGCCTGTTCCTGAGCCACTTCCTTAACCGCTTCCTGAACTACTTCATAAACCGCTTTCTGAACCAGTTTCTGAACCACTTCCTTAACCACATCCTGAACCGTTTCCTGAACCAATTCTGAACCACTTTGTGAACCACTTCATGAATCACTTCATGAACCACTTCATGAACCACTTGCTGAACCGCTTCCTGAACTGCTTCATGAACCGCTTTCTGGACCGCTTCCTGTACCACTTCCGGAACCGCTTCCTGAACCACTTCATGAACCACTTTCTGAACCACTTCCTGAACCACTTTCCGAAACGCTTCATGAACCGCTTCCTGAGCCGCTTCCTGAACTGCTTCCTGAACCGCTTCCTGAACCGCTTCCTGAACTGCTTCCTGAACTGCTTCCTGAACTGATTCATGAACCACTTGCTGAACGGCTTTCTGAACTGCCTCCTGAACCACTTCCTGAACTGCTTTCTGAACTGCTTCATGAACCACTTGCTGAACCGCTTTCTGAACTGCTTCCTGAACCACTTGCTGAACTGCTTTCTGAACCGCTTCCCGAACCGCTTCATGAACCGCTTCCTGAGCCTGTTCCTGAGCCACTTCCTGAACCGCTTACTGAACCACTTTCTGAACCACTTGCTGAAACGCTTCCTGAACTGCTTCATGAACCGCTTCCTGAACTGCTTCCTGAACCACTTCCTGAACCACTTCCTGAACCACTTCCTGAACTGCTTCCTGAACCGCTTCCTGAACCGCTTCCTGAACTGCTTCCTGAACTGATTCATGAACCACTTGCTGAGCCGCTTTCTGAACTGCTTTCTGAACCGCTTCCTGGACTGCTTCATGAACCACTTGTTGAACCGCTTTCTGAACTGCTTCCTGAACTGCTTCCTGAAATGCTTTCTGAACTGCTTCCTGCACTGCTTCCTGAACTGCTTTCTGAACTGCTTCCTGAACTGCTTCCTGAACTGCTTCCTGAACTGCTTTCTGAACTGCTTCCTGAACCACTTCCTGAACCGCTTCCTGAACTGCGTCATGAACCCCTTGCTGAACTGCTTTCTGAACCGCTTCTTGAACCGCTTCCTGAACCGCTTCCTGAACCACTTGCTGAACCGCTTTCTGGACCGCTTCCTGAACCACTTCCTGAACCACTTCCTGAACCGCTTCCTGAACCGCTTTCTGGACAGCTTCCTGAACCGCTTCCTGAACCCGATCATGAACCACTTGCTGAACTGCTTTCTAAACCGCTTCCTGAACCACTTCCTAAACCACTTCCTGAACCGCTTTCTGGACCTCTTCCTGAACCACTTCCTGAACTGCTTCCTTAACCACTTTCTGAACCGCTTCCCGAACCGCTTCATGAACTGCTTCCTGAGCCTGTTCCTGAGCCACTTCCTTAACCGCTTCCTGAACTACTTCATAAACCGCTTTCTGAACCAGTTTCTGAACCACTTCCTTAACCACATCCTGAACCGTTTCCTGAACCAATTCTGAACCACTTTGTGAACCACTTCATGAATCACTTCATGAACCACTTCATGAACCACTTGCTGAACCGCTTCCTGAACTGCTTCATGAACCGCTTTCTGGACCGCTTCCTGTACCACTTCCGGAACCGCTTCCTGAACCACTTCATGAACCACTTTCTGAACCACTTCCTGAACCACTTTCCGAAACGCTTCATGAACCGCTTCCTGAGCCGCTTCCTGAACTGCTTCCTGAACCGCTTCCTGAACCGCTTCCTGAACTGCTTCCTGAACTGCTTCCTGAACTGATTCATGAACCACTTGCTGAACGGCTTTCTGAACTGCCTCCTGAACCACTTCCTGAACTGCTTTCTGAACTGCTTCATGAACCACTTGCTGAACCGCTTTCTGAACTGCTTCCTGAACCACTTGCTGAACTGCTTTCTGAACCGCTTCCCGAACCGCTTCATGAACCGCTTCCTGAGCCTGTTCCTGAGCCACTTCCTGAACCGCTTACTGAACCACTTTCTGAACCACTTGCTGAAACGCTTCCTGAACTGCTTCATGAACCGCTTCCTGAACTGCTTCATGAACCGCTCTCTGATCCGCTTCCTGAACCGCTTCCTGAAATGCTTCCTGAACTGCTTCATGAACCGCTTCCTGAACTGCTTCCTGAATCACTTCCTAAACTGCTTCCTGAACCACTTCCTGAACCGCTTTCTGGACCGCTTCCTGAACCGCTTCCTGAACTGCTTCCTTAACCACTTTCTGAACCGCTTCCCGAACTGCTTCATGAACCGCTTCCTGAGCCTGTTCCTGAGCCACTTCCTTAACCGCTTCCTGAACTACTTCATAAACCGCTTTCTGAACCAGTTTCTGAACCACTTCCTTAACCACATCCTGAACCGTTTCCTGAACCAATTCTGAACCACTTCATGAACCACTTCCTGAACCACTTCATGAACCACTTGCTGAACCGCTTCCTGAACTGCTTCATGTACCGCTTTCTGGACCGCTTCCTGTACCACTTCCGGAACCGCTTCCTGAACCACTTTCTGAACCGCTTTCCAAACCGCTTCATGAACCGCTTCCTGAGCCACCTCCTGAACCGCTTGCTGAACTACTTCATAAACTGCTTTCTGAACCGCTTCCTGAACCACTTCCTGAACCGCTTCCTGAACCGCTTCCTGAACCAATTCTGAACCACTTCATGAACCACTTTCTGAACCACTTCCTGAACCACTTTCTGAACCGCTTCATGAGCCGCTTCCTGAGCCTGCTCCTGAGCCACTTCCTGAACCGCTTCGTGAACTACTTCATAAACCGCTTTCTGAACCACTTTCTGAACCCCTTTCTGAACCACTTTCTGAACCGCTTCCTGAACCACTTCCTGAACCACTTCCTGAACCAATTCTGAACCACGTCATGAACCACTTATTGAACCACTTGCTGAACCGCTTCCTGAACGTCTTCATGAACCGTTTTCTGGACCGCTTCCTGAACCACTTCCTGAACCACTTCCTGAACCATTTTCTGAACCGCTTCCTGAACCGCTTCGTGAACCGCTTCCTGAGCCTGAACCTGAGCCAATTCCTGAACCGCTTCCTGAACTACTGAATAAACCGCTTTCTGAACCACTTTCTGAACCGCTTCCTGAACCACTTTCTGAACCACTTGCTGAAACGCTTCCTGAACTGCTTCATGAACCGCTTCCTGAACTGCTTCCTGAACTGCTTCATGAACCGCTTTCTGAAGCGCTTCCTGGACCACTTCCTGAACCGCTTCCTGAACTGCTTCCTGAACCGCTTCCTGAACCGCTTCCTGAACCGCTTCCTGAACTGCTTCCTGAACTGATTCATGAACCACTTGCTGAACGGCTTTCTGAACTGCTTCCTGAACCACTTGCTGAACGGCTTTCTGAACTGCTTCCTGAACCACTTTCTGAACCACTTGCTGAAACGCTTCCTGAACTGCTTCATGAACCGCTTCCTGAACTGCTTCATGAACCGCTTCCTGAACAGCTTCCTCAACCGCTTTCTGAACCGCTTCCTGAACCACTTCCTAAACCGCTTCCTGAACTGCTTCCTGAACCGCTTACTGAACTGCTTCCTGAACTGATTCATGAACCACTTGCTGAACGGCTTTCTGAACTGCTCCCTGAACCACTTGCTGAACTGCTTTCTGAACCGCTTCCTGGACTGCTTCATGAACCACTTGCTGAACCGCTTTCTGAACTGCTTCCTGAACCACTTGCTGAACTTCTTTCTGAACCGCTTCCCGAACCGCTTCATGAACCGCTTCCTGAGCCTGGTCCTGAGCCACTTCCTGAACCGCTTCCTGAACTACTGCATAAACGGCTTTCTGACCCACTTTCTCAACCGCTTCCTGAACCACTTTCTGAACCGCTTGCTGAAACGCTTTCTGAACTGCTTCATGAACCACTTGCTGAACCGCTTTCTGAACTGCTTCCTGGACCACTTGCTGAACTGCTTTCTGAACTGCTTCTTGAACCACTTGCTGAACTGCTTTCTGAACCGCTTCCTGGACTGCTTCATGAACCACTTGCTGAACCGCTTTCTGAACTGCTTCCTGAACCACTTGCTGAACTGCTTTCTGAACCGCTTCCCGAACCGCTTCATGAACCGCTTCCTTAGCCTGTTCCTGAGCCACTTCCTGAACCGCTTACTGAACCACTTTCTGAACCACTTGCCGAAATGCTTCCTGAACTGCTTCATGAACCGCTTCCTTAACTGCTTCATGAACCGCTTCCTGAACTGCTTCATGAACCGCTTCCTGAACTGCTTCATGAACCGCTCTCTGAACCGCTTCCTGAACCGCTTCCTGAACTGCTTCCTGAACCGCTTCCTTAACCACTTCCTGAACTACTTCATGAACCACTTCCTGAACTGCTTCATGAACCGCTTCCTGAACCACTTTCTGAACCGCTTGCTGAAACGCTTCCTGACCTGCTCCATGAACCGCTTCCTGAACTGCTTCATGAACCGCTTTCTGAACCGCTTCCTGAACCACTTCCTGAACCGCTTGCTGAAACGCTTCCTGACCTGCTTCATGAACCGCTTCCTGAACTGCTTCATGAACCGCTTTCTGAACCGCTTCCTGAACCACTTCCTGAACCGCTTCCTGAACTGCTTCCTGAACCGCTTCCTGAACCGCTTCCTGAACTGCTTCCTGAACTGCTTCCTGAACTGCTTCCTGAACTGATTCATGAACCACTTGCTGAACCGCTTTCTGAACTGCTTCCTGAACCACTTGCTGAACTGCTTTCTGAACTGCTTCTTGAACCACTTGCTGAACTGCTTTCTGAACCGCTTCCTGGACTGCTTCATGAACGACTTGCTGAACCGCTTTCTGAACTGCTTCCTGAACCACTTGCTGAACTGCTTTCTGAACCGCTTCCCGAACCGCTTCATGAACCGCTTCCTGAGCCTGTTCCTGAGCCACTTCCTGGACCGCTTACTGAAGCACTTTCTGAACCACTTGCTGAAACGCTTCCTGAACTGCTTCATGAACCGCTTCCTGAACTGCTTCATGAACCGCTTCCTGAACTGCTTCATGAACCGCTCTCTGAACCGCTTCCTGAACCGCTTTTTGAACTGCTTCCTGAATCCCTTCCTGAACCACTTCCTGAACTACTTCATGAACCGCTTCCTGAACTGCTTCATGAACCGCTTCCTGAACTGCTTCATGAACCGCTTTCTGAACCGCTTCCTGAACCACTTCCTGAACCGCTTCCTGAACTGCTTCCTGAACCGCTTCCTGAACCGCTTCCTGAACCCCTTCCTGAACCGCTTCCTGAACTGCTTCCTGAACTGATTCATGAACCACTTGCTGAACCACTTTCTGAACTGCTTTCTGAACCACTTGCTGAACTGCTTTCTGAACCGCTTCCCGAACCGCTTCATGAACCGCTTCCTGAGCCTGTTTCTGAGCCACTTCCTGAACCGCTTACTGAACCACTTTCTGAACCACTTGCTGAAACGCTTCCTGAACTGCTTCATGAACCGCTTCCTGAACTGCTTCATGAACCGCTTCATGAACCGCTTCCTGAACTGCTTCCTGAACTGCTTCATGAACCGCTTTCTGAACCGCTTCCTGAACCACTTCCTGAACCGCTTCCTGAACTGCTTCCTGAACCGCTTACTGAACTGCTTCCTGAACTGCTTCCTGAACTGCTTCCTGAACTGATTCATGAACCACTTGCTGAACGGCTTTCTGAACTGCTCCCTGAACCACTTGCTGAACTGCTTTCTGAACCGCTTCCTGGACTGCTTCATTAACTGCTTCCTGAACTGATTCATGAACCACTTGCTGAACGGCTTTCTGAACTGCTCCCTGAACCACTTTCTGAACCACTTGCTGAAACGCTTCCTGAACTGCTTCATGAACCGCTTCCTTAACTGCTTCATGAACCGCTTCATGAACCGCTTCCTGAACTGCTTCATGAACCGCTTTCTGAACCGCTTCCTGAACCGCTTCCTGAACCACTTCCTGAACCGCTTCCTGAACTGCTTCCTGAACCGCTTACTGAACTGCTTCCTGAACTGCTTCCTGAACTGCTTCCTGAACTGATTCATGAACCACTTGCTGAACGGCTTTCTGAACTGCTCCCTGAACCACTTGCTGAACTGCTTTCTGAACCGCTTCCTGGACTGCTTCATGAACCACTTGCTGAACCGCTTTCTGAACTGCTTCCTGAACCACTTGCTGAACTGCTTTCTGAACCGCTTCCCGAACCGCTTCATGAACCGCTTCCTGAGCCTGTTCCTGAGCCACTTCCTGGACCGCTTACTGAAGCACTTTCTGAACCACTTGCTGAAACGCTTCCTGAACTGCTTCATGAACCGCTTCCTGAACTGCTTCATGAACCGCTTCCTGAACTGCTTCATGAACCGCTCTCTGAACCGCTTCCTGAACCGCTTTTTGAACTGCTTCCTGAATCCCTTCCTGAACCACTTCCTGAACTACTTCATGAACCGCTTCCTGAACTGCTTCATGAACCGCTTCCTGAACTGCTTCATGAACCGCTTTCTGAACCGCTTCCTGAACCACTTCCTGAACCGCTTCCTGAACTGCTTCCTGAACCGCTTCCTGAACCGCTTCCTGAACCCCTTCCTGAACCGCTTCCTGAACTGCTTCCTGAACTGATTCATGAACCACTTGCTGAACCACTTTCTGAACTGCTTTCTGAACCACTTGCTGAACTGCTTTCTGAACCGCTTCCCGAACCGCTTCATGAACCGCTTCCTGAGCCTGTTTCTGAGCCACTTCCTGAACCGCTTACTGAACCACTTTCTGAACCACTTGCTGAAACGCTTCCTGAACTGCTTCATGAACCGCTTCCTGAACTGCTTCATGAACCGCTTCATGAACCGCTTCCTGAACTGCTTCCTGAACTGCTTCATGAACCGCTTTCTGAACCGCTTCCTGAACCACTTCCTGAACCGCTTCCTGAACTGCTTCCTGAACCGCTTACTGAACTGCTTCCTGAACTGCTTCCTGAACTGCTTCCTGAACTGATTCATGAACCACTTGCTGAACGGCTTTCTGAACTGCTCCCTGAACCACTTGCTGAACTGCTTTCTGAACCGCTTCCTGGACTGCTTCATTAACTGCTTCCTGAACTGATTCATGAACCACTTGCTGAACGGCTTTCTGAACTGCTCCCTGAACCACTTTCTGAACCACTTGCTGAAACGCTTCCTGAACTGCTTCATGAACCGCTTCCTTAACTGCTTCATGAACCGCTTCATGAACCGCTTCCTGAACTGCTTCATGAACCGCTTTCTGAACCGCTTCCTGAACCGCTTCCTGAACCACTTCCTGAACCGCTTCCTGAACTGCTTCCTGAACCGCTTACTGAACTGCTTCCTGAACTGCTTCCTGAACTGCTTCCTGAACTGATTCATGAACCACTTGCTGAACGGCTTTCTGAACTGCTCCCTGAACCACTTGCTGAACTGCTTTCTGAACCGCTTCCTGGACTGCTTCATGAACCACTTGCTGAACCGCTTTCTGAACTGCTTCCTGAACCACTTGCTGAACTTCTTTCTGAACCGCTTCCGGAACCGCTTCATGAACCGCTTCCTGAGCCTGTTCCTGAGCCACTTTCTGAACCGCTTCCTGAAACACTTCCTGAACCGCTTCCTGAACCGCTTCCTGAACCGCTTCCTGAACCGCTTCCTGAACTGCTTCCTGAACTGATTCATGAACCACTTGCTGAACCACTTTCTGAACTGCTTTCTGAACCACTTGCTGAACTGCTTTCTGAACCGCTTTCCGAACCGCTTCATGAACCGCTTCCTGAGCCTGTTTCTGAGCCACTTCCTGAACCGCTTACTGAACCACTTTCTGAACCACTTGCTGAAACGCTTCCTGAACTGCTTCATGAACCGCTTCCTGAACTGCTTCATGAACCGCTTCATGAACCGCTTCCTGAACTGCTTCATGAACCGCTTTCTGAACCGCTTCCTGAACCACTTCCTGAACCGCTTCCTGAACTGCTTCCTGAACCGCTTACTGAACTGCTTCCTGAACTGCTTCCTGAACTGCTTCCTGAACTGATTCATGAACCACTTGCTGAACCACTTTCTGAACTGCTTTCTGAACCACTTGCTGAACTGCTTTCTGAACCGCTTCCCGAACCGCTTCATGAACCGCTTCCAGAGCCTGTTTCTGAGCCACTTCCTGAACCGCTTACTGAACCACTTTCTGAACCACTTGCTGAAACGCTTCCTGAACTGCTTCATGAACCGCTTCCTGAACTGCTTCATGAACCGCTTCATGAACCGCTTCCTGAACTGCTTCCTGAACTGCTTCATGAACCGCTTTCTGAACCGCTTCCTGAACCACTTCCTGAACCGCTTCCTGAACCGCTTCCTGAACTGCTTCCTGAACCGCTTACTGAACTGCTTCCTGAACTGCTTCCTGAACTGCTTCCTGAACTGATTCATGAACCACTTGCTGAACGGCTTTCTGAACTGCTCCCTGAACCACTTGCTGAACTGCTTTCTGAACCGCTTCCTGGACTGCTTCATTAACTGCTTCCTGAACTGATTCATGAACCACTTGCTGAACGGCTTTCTGAACTGCTCCCTGAACCACTTTCTGAACCACTTGCTGAAACGCTTCCTGAACTGCTTCATGAACCGCTTCCTTAACTGCTTCATGAACCGCTTCATGAACCGCTTCCTGAACTGCTTCATGAACCGCTTTCTGAACCGCTTCCTGAACCGCTTCCTGAACCACTTCCTGAACCGCTTCCTGAACTGCTTCCTGAACCGCTTCCTGAACTGCTTCCTGAACTGCTTCCTGAACTGATTCATGAACCACTTGCTGAACGGCTTTCTGAACTGCTCCCTGAACCACTTGCTGAACTGCTTTCTGAACCGCTTCCTGGACTGCTTCATGAACCACTTGCTGAACCGCTTTCTGAACTGCTTCCTGAACCACTTGCTGAACTTCTTTCTGAACCGCTTCCGGAACCGCTTCATGAACCGCTTCCTGAGCCTGTTCCTGAGCCACTTTCTGAACCGCTTCCTGAACCACTTCCTGAACCGCTTCCTGAACCGCTTCCTGAACCGCTTCCTGAACTGCTTCCTGAACTGATTCATGAACCACTTGCTGAACCACTTTCTGAACTGCTTTCTGAACCACTTGCTGAACTGCTTTCTGAACCGCTTCCCGAACCGCTTCATGAACCGCTTCCTGAGCCTGTTTCTGAGCCACTTCCTGAACTGCTTACTGAACCACTTTCTGAACCACTTGCTGAAACGCTTCCTGAACTGCTTCATGAACCGCTTCCTGGACTGCTTCATGAACCACTTGCTGAACCGCTTTCTGAACTGCTTCCTGAACTGCTTTCTGAACTGCTTCCTGAACTGCTTCCTGAACTGCTTTCTGAACTGCTTCCTGAACCACTTCCTGAACCGCTTCCTGAACTGCGTCATGAACCCCTTGATGAACTGCTTTCTGAACCGCTTCTTGAACCGCTTCCTGAACCGCTTCCTGAACCACTTCCTGAACCGCTTTCTGGACCGCTTCCTGAACCACTTCCTGTACCACTTCCTGAACCACTTCCTGAACCGCTTCCTGAACCCGATCATGAACCACTTGCTGAACTGCTTTCTAAATCGCTTCCTGAACCACTTCCTAAACCACTTCCTGAACCGCTTTCTGGACCTCTTCCTGAACCACTTCCTGAACTGCTTCCTTAACCACTTTCTGAACCGCTTCCCGAACCGCTTCATGAACTGCTTCCTGAGCCTGTTCCTGAGCCACTTCCTTAACTGCTTCCTGAACTACTTCATAAACCGCTTTCTGAACCAGTTTCTGAACCACTTCCTTAACCACATCCTGAACCGTTTCCTGAACCAATTTTGAACCACTTTGTGAACCACTTCATGAATCACTTCATGAACCACTTCATGAACCACTTGCTGAACCGCTTCATGAACCGCTTTCTGGACGGCTTCCTGTACCACTTCCGGAACCGCTTCCTTAACCACTTCATGAACCACTTTCTGAACCACTTTCTGAACCACTTCCTGAACCACTTTCTGAACCGCTTCATGAACCGCTTCCTGAGCCGCTTCCTGAGCCGCTTCCTGAGCCACTTCCTGAACCGCTTCGTGAATTACTTCATAAACCGCTTTCTGAACCACTTTCTGAACCGCTTTCTGAACCACTTTCTGAACCGCTTCCTGAACCACTTCCTGAACCACTTCCTGAACCAATTCTGAACCACGTCATGAACCACTTATTGAACCACTTGCTGAACCGATTCCTGAACTGCTTCATGAACCGATTTCTGAACCGCTTCCTGAACCACTTCCTGAACCGCTTCCTGAACTGCTTCCTGAACCGCTTACTGAACTGCTTCCTGAACTGCTTCCTGAACTGCTTCCTGAACTGATTCATGAACCACTTGCTGAACGGCTTTCTGAACTGCTCCCTGAACCACTTGCTGAACTGCTTTCTGAACCGCTTCCTGGACTGCTTCATTAACTGCTTCCTGAACTGATTCATGAACCACTTGCTGAACGGCTTTCTGAACTGCTCCCTGAACCACTTTCTGAACCACTTGCTGAAACGCTTCCTGAACTGCTTCATGAACCGCTTCCTTAACTGCTTCATGAACCGCTTCATGAACCGCTTCCTGAACTGCTTCATGAACCACTTTCTGAACCGCTTCCTGAACCGCTTCCTGAACCACTTCCTGAACCGCTTCCTGAACTGCTTCCTGAACCGCTTACTGAACTGCTTCCTGAACTGCTTCCTGAACTGCTTCCTGAACTGCTTCCTGAACTGATTCATGAACCACTTGCTGAACGGCTTTCTGAACTGCTCCCTGAACCACTTGCTGAACTGCTTTCTGAACCGCTTCCTGGACTGCTTCATGAACCACTTGCTGAACCGCTTTCTGAACTGCTTCCTGAACCACTTGCTGAACTTCTTTCTGAACCGCTTCAGGAACCGCTTCATGAACCGCTTCCTGAGCCTGTTCCTGAGCCACTTTCTGAACCGCTTCCTGAACCACTTCCTGAACCGCTTCCTGAACCGCTTCCTGAACCGCTTCCTGAACCACTTCCTGAACTGCTTCCTGAACTGATTCATGAACCACTTGCTGAACCACTTTCTGAACTGCTTTCTGAACCACTTGCTGAACTGCTTTCTGAACCGCTTCCCGAACCGCTTCATGAACCGCTTCCTGAGCCTGTTTCTGAGCCACTTCCTGAACCGCTTACTGAACCACTTTCTGAACCACTTGCTGAAACGCTTCCTGAACTGCTTCATGAACCGCTTCCTGAACTGCTTCATGAACCGCTTCATGAACCGCTTCCTGAACTGCTTCATGAACCGCTTTCTGAACCGCTTCCTGAACCACTTCCTGAACCGCTTCCTGAACTGCTTCCTGAACCGCTTACTGAACTGCTTCCTGAACTGCTTCCTGAACTGCTTCCTGAACTGATTCATGAACCACTTGCTGAACGGCTTTCTGAACTGCTCCCTGAACCACTTGCTGAACTGCTTTCTGAACCGCTTCCTGGACTGCTTCATGAACCACTTGCTGAACCGCTTTCTGAACTGCTTCCTGAACCACTTGCTGAACTTCTTTCTGAACCGTTTCCGGAACCGCTTCATGAACCGCTTCCTGAGCCTGTTCCTGAGCCACTTCCTGAACCGCTTCCTGAACTACTGCATAAACCGCTTTCTGACCCACTTTCTGAACCGCTTCCTGAACCACTTTCTGAACCGCTTGCTGAAACGCTTCCTGACCTGCTTTATGAACCGCTTCCTGAACTGCTTCGTGAACCGCTTCCTGAACTGCTTCATGAACCGCTTTCTGAACCGCTTCCTGAACCACTTCCTGAACCGCTTCCTGATCTGCTTCCTGAACCGCTTCCTGATGCACTTCCTGAACTACTTCATGAACCGCTTCCTGAACTGCTTCATGAACCGCTTCCTGAACTGCTTCATGAACCGCTTCATGAACTGCTTCATGAACCGCTTTCTGAACCGCTTCCTGAACCACTTCCTGAACTACTTCCTGAACCGCTTCCTGAACTGCTTCATGAACCGCTTTCTGAACCGCTTCCTGAACCACTTCCTGAACCACTTCCTGAACCACTTCCTGAACTGCTTCCTGAACTGATTCATGAACCACTTGCTGAACCGCTTTCTAAACTGCTTCCTGAACCACTTGCTGAACCGCTTTCTGAACTGCTTTCTGAACCACTTGCTGAACTGCTTTCTGAACCGCTTCCTGAACCACTTCCTGAACTGCTTCCTGAACTACTTCCTGAACCGCTTCCTGAACTGCTTCATGAACCGCTTTCTGAACCGCTTCCTGAACCACTTCCTGAACCGCTTCATGAACCGCTTCCAGAGCCTGTTTCTGAGCCACTTCCTGAACCGCTTACTGAACCACTTTCTGAACCACTTGCTGAAACGCTTCCTGAACTGCTTCATGAACCGCTTCCTGAACTGCTTCATGAACCGCTTCATGAACCGCTTCCTGAACTGCTTCCTGAACTGCTTCATGAACCGCTTTCTGAACCGCTTCCTGAACCACTTCCTGAACCGCTTCCTGAACCGCTTCCTGAACTGCTTCCTGAACCGCTTACTGAACTGCTTCCTGAACTGCTTCCTGAACTGCTTCCTGAACTGATTCATGAACCACTTGCTGAACGGCTTTCTGAACTGCTCCCTGAACCACTTGCTGAACTGCTTTCTGAACCGCTTCCTGGACTGCTTCATTAACTGCTTCCTGAACTGATTCATGAACCACTTGCTGAACGGCTTTCTGAACTGCTCCCTGAACCACTTTCTGAACCACTTGCTGAAACGCTTCCTGAACTGCTTCATGAACCGCTTCCTTAACTGCTTCATGAACCACTTCATGAACCGCTTCCTGAACTGCTTCATGAACCGCTTTCTGAACCGCTTCCTGAACCGCTTCCTGAACCGCTTCCTGAACCGCTTCCTGAACTGCTTCCTGAACCGCTTACTGAACTGCTTCCTGAACTGCTTCCTGAACTGATTCATGAACCACTTGCTGAACGGCTTTCTGAACTGCTCCCTGAACCACTTGCTGAACTGCTTTCTGAACCGCTTCCTGGACTGCTTCATGAACCACTTGCTGAACCGCTTTCTGAACTGCTTCCTGAACCACTTGCTGAAGTTCTTTCTGAACCGCTTCCGGAACCGCTTCATGAACCGCTTCCTGAGCCTGTTCCTGAGCCACTTTCTGAACCGCTTCCTGAACCACTTCCTGAACCGCTTCCTGAACCGCTTCCTGAACCGCTTCCTGAACTGCTTCCTGAACTGATTCATGAACCACTTGCTGAACCACTTTCTGAACTGCTTTCTGAACCACTTGCTGAACTGCTTTCTGAACCGCTTCCCGAACCGCTTCATGAACCGCTTCCTGAGCCTGTTTCTGAGCCACTTCCTGAACTGCTTACTGAACCACTTTCTGAACCACTTGCTGAAACGCTTCCTGAACTGCTTCATGAACCGCTTCCTGGACTGCTTCATGAACCACTTGCTGAACCGCTTTCTGAACTGCTTCCTGAACTGCTTTCTGAACTGCTTCCTGAACTGCTTCCTGAACTGCTTTCTGAACTGCTTCCTGAACCACTTCCTGAACCGCTTCCTGAACTGCGTCATGAACCCCTTGATGAACTGCTTTCTGAACCGCTTCTTGAACCGCTTCCTGAACCGCTTCCTGAACCACTTCCTGAACCACTTCCTGAACCGCTTTCTGGACCTCTTCCTGAACCACTTCCTGAACTGCTTCCTTAACCACTTTCTGAACCGCTTCCCGAACCGCTTCATGAACTGCTTCCTGAGCCTGTTCCTGAGCCACTTCCTTAACTGCTTCCTGAACTACTTCATAAACCGCTTTCTGAACCAGTTTCTGAACCACTTCCTTAACCACATCCTGAACCGTTTCCTGAACCAATTTTGAACCACTTTGTGAACCACTTCATGAATCACTTCATGAACCACTTCATGAACCACTTGCTGAACCGCTTCATGAACCGCTTTCTGGACGGCTTCCTGTACCACTTCCGGAACCGCTTCCTGAACCACTTCATGAACCACTTTCTGAACCACTTCCTGAACCACTTTCTGAACCGCTTCATGAACCGCTTCCTGAGCCGCTTCCTGAGCCGCTTCCTGAGCCGCTTCCTGAGCCACTTCCTGAACCGCTTCGTGAATTACTTCATAAACCGCTTTCTGAACCACTTTCTGAACCGCTTTCTGAACCACTTTCTGAACCGCTTCCTGAACCACTTCCTGAACCACTTCCTGAACCAATTCTGAACCACGTCATGAACCACTTATTGAACCACTTGCTGAACCGATTCCTGAACTGCTTCATGAACCGATTTCTGAACCGCTTCCTGAACCACTTCCTGAACCGCTTCCTGAACTGCTTCCTGAACCGCTTACTGAACTGCTTCCTGAACTGCTTCCTGAACTGCTTCCTGAACTGATTCATGAACCACTTGCTGAACGGCTTTCTGAACTGCTCCCTGAACCACTTGCTGAACTGCTTTCTGAACCGCTTCCTGGACTGCTTCATTAACTGCTTCCTGAACTGATTCATGAACCACTTGCTGAACGGCTTTCTGAACTGCTCCCTGAACCACTTTCTGAACCACTTGCTGAAACGCTTCCTGAACTGCTTCATGAACCGCTTCCTTAACTGCTTCATGAACCGCTTCATGAACCGCTTCCTGAACTGCTTCATGAACCACTTTCTGAACCGCTTCCTGAACCGCTTCCTGAACCACTTCCTGAACCGCTTCCTGAACTGCTTCCTGAACCGCTTACTGAACTGCTTCCTGAACTGCTTCCTGAACTGCTTCCTGAACTGATTCATGAACCACTTGCTGAACGGCTTTCTGAACTGCTCCCTGAATCACTTGCTGAACTGCTTTCTGAACCGCTTCCTGGACTGCTTCATGAACCACTTGCTGAACCGCTTTCTGAACTGCTTCCTGAACCACTTGCTGAACTTCTTTCTGAACCGCTTCCGGAACCGCTTCATGAACCGCTTCCTGAGCCTGTTCCTGAGCCACTTTCTGAACCGCTTCCTGAACCACTTCCTGAACCGCTTCCTGAACCGCTTCCTGAACCGCTTCCTGAACCACTTCCTGAACTGCTTCCTGAACTGATTCATGAACCACTTGCTGAACCACTTTCTGAACTGCTTTCTGAACCACTTGCTGAACTGCTTTCTGAACCGCTTCCCGAACCGCTTCATGAACCGCTTCCTGAGCCTGTTTCTGAGCCACTTCCTTAACCGCTTACTGAACCACTTTCTGAACCACTTGCTGAAACGCTTCCTGAACTGCTTCATGAACCGCTTCCTGAACTGCTTCATGAACCGCTTCATGAACCGCTTCCTGAACTGCTTCATGAACCGCTTCATGAACCGCTTCCTGATCTGCTTCATGAACCGCTTTCTGAACCGCTTCCTGAACCACTTCCTGAACCGCTTCCTGAACTGCTTCCTGAACCGCTTACTGAACTGCTTCCTGAACTGCTTCCTGAACTGCTTCCTGAACTGATTCATGAACCACTTGCTGAACGGCTTTCTGAACTGCTCCCTGAACCACTTGCTGAACTGCTTTCTGAACCGCTTCCTGGACTGCTTCATGAACCACTTGCTGAACCGCTTTCTGAACTGCTTCCTGAACCACTTGCTGAACTTCTTTCTGAACCGCTTCCGGAACCGCTTCATGAACCGCTTCCTCAGCCTGTTCCTGAGCCACTTCCTGAACCGCTTCCTGAACTACTGCATAAACCGCTTTCTGACCCACTTTCTGAACCGCTTCCTGAACCACTTTCTGAACCGCTTGCTGAAACGCTTCCTGACCTGCTTTATGAACCGCTTCCTGAACTGCTTCGTGAACCGCTTCCTGAACTGCTTCATGAACCGCTTTCTGAACCGCTTCCTGAACCACTTCCTGAACCGCTTCCTGATCTGCTTCCTGAACCGCTTCCTGATGCACTTCCTGAACTACTTCATGAACCGCTTCCTGAACTGCTTCATGAACCGCTTCCTGAACTGCTTCATGAACCGCTTCATGAACTGCTTCATGAACCGCTTTCTGAACCGCTTCCTGAACCACTTCCTGAACTGCTTCCTGAACTACTTCCTGAACCGCTTCCTGAACTGCTTCATGAACCGCTTTCTGAACCGCTTCCTGAACCACTTCCTGAACCACTTCCTGAACCACTTCCTGAACTGCTTCCTGAACTGATTCATGAACCACTTGCTGAACCGCTTTCTAAACTGCTTC
>CM060082.1:1433230-1469230 GCA_030533445.1 Cyprinodon diabolis
TACCTTGAATGGGAAAGAAATCTTCCAGCCTTTTTTGCTGTCATTTTCTAAAAGAAAGTAGGATTCTATGCTCAACTACACAGTGCGCAGCTCCCCGTCACTGACAAAATAGCCATCAGTCACAGTAGGCTAGGATAATTCTGAAGGACAAATAGCCAGCGGAAAGTTCTATAAGGCTGGGCTTTTTCAGGTTTGTAGAGTCTCAGAGGAGGGAGGCAGACATCAAGTTTGATACAGATTGGACAAAGTATCTACGAGGAATTAGCCATCAAAAATGCAGATTTTGACAAACTCGAACGCTGCTACGAACGTACACTGGGTTCCTGGGACATCAAACTCACAGACTCCACTTAGTGCTAGGCCTCAAACAACATATCCAAAATCCAACCCTGTTCGACAATCTTGACCGATTGGCCTAAAATAGGTGTTAGGGTCCTATGACCACAAGAAGATATCCTGCTAGCAGACAAAACAGACTCTACTATCCAAGGGATTGTGTCATTTCAGCATTGGTGGTTCAGTGGTAGAATTCTTGCTTGCCATGTGGGGACCCGGGTTCAATTCCCGGCCAATGCAGCGTATTTAGAAGTTGTCTTTTTGAAAACACAAGCATCCCAGGCTTGCACCTCTCTGGGCTATCCAAACTGTTGTATATGGGGGAATGTTGGCCTAGTGTACAGATGCGCTATCTGAAATACCCACAGCTGGCTCTCTGAGCAAGACCCATTAACCCCACTGTTTTCCCTAGGCATCCCACTGCACCTTAAGGGACCGGGTTAAATGCAGAGAGGTAATTCATCCATTTTGTGATCAATAAATTCTATTTTCTACTATAGGTATAGCTACCAAATTTTACACACTTGTTCCAGACTGTCGATGGATTGTGTGTTGCCATTGTGGGGTCCCAAGCCCACAAGGTTCTTGAGTTATGCAAAGAAAAATAGCCAGCGGAAAGTTCTAGGAAGCTGGGCTTTTTCAGGTTTATAGAGTCTCAGAGAAGGGAGTCAGACATCAAGTTTGATACAGATTGTACAAAGTATCTACGAGATATTAGCCATCAAAATTGCAGATTTTGACGAACTTGAACGCTGCTGCGACCGTACAATGAGAACCAGGGTCATCACAGGCTCCACTCAGTGCAATCTCTTAAACAACATATCCGAAATCCACCCCTGTACGACCACAACCATTATTCAAACTTTTGTCCTGGCAAATACTTTATTTTGGACAAGTTTGTCTTAGGGATTGCATTGTATTTTATACTGTACACTCAACTGCTTTGACGGTCTGGCAGGATACAACAAGGAATTCAAGCACTTCAAAAAGTATGTGTTTCTTTGGACATAAACCAGGGGAGAGGGCGTCCGCAGTCCCCCACTACCACAAATTATGCAGTTGAAATTCCCACATATGGGGAATTCGCAAAGGTCGGCACTGCCGGGGTGCAATAGCAAGCCTCACTCTGGGTGAACCTCCTTCATGATCAAGGTGTCGCCTCTGCCAGGTAAGTATGATGTGGAACAGTCTAAGTCAAAGGCCCCATTGTAGGCAGCTGAAAGTTGTTAAGCAGTGGCCAATGGAGCCCCCTACCCCTCAGAATAAGCAGTTGTTAAGTTGAGGCACGAGCTATTGATCCCTTATAAGAGGAGCAGGAGCCTAAAAGCCTCATCTGTTCAGATCCAAGGCACCTATTTTGATACATTTGAGCCACCCTAGTTTGTTGGAGATGCTTATCCTTCCATTGACCCAGAGCTGACAGGATCAGTGGCACCTAATCCATTCATGATTCCTATATACCTTTTAGTATACAGGCATGAAAATTACAAGGTAATCATATAAGAATAAAAGGGGTATGCCTCCAATTACCTTGAATGGGAAAGAAATCTTCCAGCCTTTTTTGCTGTCATTTTCTAAAAGAAAGTAGGATTCTATGCTCAACTACACAGTGCGCAGCTCCCCGTCACTGACAAAATAGCCATCAGTCACAGTCAGCTAGGATAATTCTGAAGGACAAATAGCCAGCGGAAGGTTCTATAAAGCTGGGCTTTTTCAAGTTTGTAGAGTCTCAGAGGAGGGAGGCAGACATCAAGTTTGATACAGATTGGACAAAGTATCTACAAGGAATTAGCCATCAAAAATGCAGATTTTGACAAACTCGAACGCTGCTACGAACGTACACTGGGTTCCTGGGACATCAAACTCACAGACTCCACTCAGTGCTAGGCCTCAAACAACATATCCAAAATCCAACCCTGTTCGACAATCTTGACCGATTGGCCTAAAATAGGTGTTAGGGTCCTATGACCACAAGAAGATATCCTGCTAGCAGACAAAACAGACTCTACTATCAAAGGGATTGTGTCATTTCAGCATTGTTGGTTCAGTGGTAGAATTCTTGCTTGCCATGTGGGGACCCGGGTTCAATTCCCGGCCAATGCAGCGTATTTAGAAGTTGTCTTTTTGAAAACACAAGCATCCCAGGCTTGCACCTCTCTGGGCTATCCAAACTGTTGCATATGGGGGAATGTTGGCCTAGTGTACAGATGCGCTATCTGAAATACCCACAGCTGGCTCTCTGAGCAAGACCCATTAACCCCACTGTTTTCCCTAGGCATCCCACTGCACCTTAAGGGACCGGGTTAAATGCAGAGAGGTAATTCATCCATTTTGTGATCAATAAATTCTATTTTCTACTATAGGTATAGCTACCAAATTTTACACACTTGTTCCAGACTGTCAATGGATTGTGTGTTGCCATTGTGGGGTCCCAAGCCCACAAGGTTCTTGAGTTATGCAAAGAAAAATAGCCAGCGGAAAGTTCTAGGAAGCTGGGCTTTTTCAGGTTTATAGAGTCTCAGAGAAGGGAGTCAGACATCAAGTTTGATACAGATTGTACAAAGTATCTACGAGATATTAGCCATCAAAATTGCAGATTTTGACGAACTTGAACGCTGCTGCGACCGTACAATGAGAACCAGGGTCATCACAGGCTCCACTCAGTGCAATCTCTTAAACAACATATCCGAAATCCACCCCTGTACGACCACAACCATTATTCAAACTTTTGTCCTGGCAAATACTTTATTTTGGACAAGTTTGTCTTAGGGATTGCATTGTATTTTATACTGTACACTCAACTGCTTTGACGGTCTGGCAGGATACAACAAGGAATTCAAGCACTTCAAAAAGTATGTGTTTCTTTGGACATAAACCAGGGGAGAGGGCGTCCGCAGTCCCCCACTACCACAAATTATGCAGTTGAAATTCCCACATATGGGGAATTCGCAAAGGTCGGCACTGCCGGGGTGCAATAGCAAGCCTCACTCTGGGTGAACCTCCTTCATGATCAAGGTGTCGCCTCTGCCAGGTAAGTATGATGTGGAACAGTCTAAGTCAAAGGCCCCATTGTAGGCAGCTGAAAGTTGTTAAGCAGTGGCCAATGGAGCCCCCTACCCCTCAGAATGAGCAGTTGTTAAGTTGAGGCACGAGCTATTGATCCCTTATAAGAGGAGCAGGAGCCTAAAAGCCTCATCTGTTCAGATCCAAGGCACCTATTTTGATACATTTGAGCCACCCTAGTTTGTTGGAGATGCTTATCCTTCCATTGACCCAGAGCTGACAGGATCAGTGGCACCTAATCCATTCATGATTCCTATATACCTTTTAGTATACAGGCATGAAAATTACAAGGTAATCATATAAGAATAAAAGGGGTATGCCTCCAATTACCTTGAATGGGAAAGAAATCTTCCAGCCTTTTTTGCTGTCATTTTCTAAAAGAAAGTAGGATTCTATGCTCAACTACACAGTGCGCAGCTCCCCGTCACTGACAAAATAGCCATCAGTCACAGTCAGCTAGGATAATTCTGAAGGACAAATAGCCAGCGGAAGGTTCTATAAAGCTGGGCTTTTTCAAGTTTGTAGAGTCTCAGAGGAGGGAGGCAGACATCAAGTTTGATACAGATTGGACAAAGTATCTACAAGGAATTAGCCATCAAAAATGCAGATTTTGACAAACTCGAACGCTGCTACGAACGTACACTGGGTTCCTGGGACATCAAACTCACAGACTCCACTCAGTGCTAGGCCTCAAACAACATATCCAAAATCCAACCCTGTTCGACAATCTTGACCGATTGGCCTAAAATAGGTGTTAGGGTCCTATGACCACAAGAAGATATCCTGCTAGCAGACAAAACAGACTCTACTATCAAAGGGATTGTGTCATTTCAGCATTGGTGGTTCAGTGGTAGAATTCTTGCTTGCCATGTGGGGACCCGGGTTCAATTCCCGGCCAATGCAGCGTATTTAGAAGTTGTCTTTTTGAAAACACAAGCATCCCAGGCTTGCACCTCTCTGGGCTATCCAAACTGTTGCATATGGGGGAATGTTGGCCTAGTGTACAGATGCGCTATCTGAAATACCCACAGCTGGCTCTCTGAGCAAGACCCATTAACCCCACTGTTTTCCCTAGGCATCCCACTGCACCTTAAGGGACCGGGTTAAATGCAGAGAGGTAATTCATCCATTTTGTGATCAATAAATTCTATTTTCTACTATAGGTATAGCTACCAAATTTTACACACTTGTTCCAGACTGTCAATGGATTGTGTGTTGCCATTGTGGGGTCCCAAGCCCACAAGGCTCTTCAGTTATGCAAAGAAAAATAGCCAGCGGAAAGTTCTAGGAAGCTAGGCTTTTTCAGGTTTATAGAGTCTCAGAGAAGGGAGTCAGACATCAAGTTTCATACAGATTGTACAAAGTATCTACGAGATATTAACCATCAAAATTGCAGATTTTGACGAACTTGAACGCTGCTGCGACCGTACAATGAGAACCGGGGACATCACAGGCTCCACTCAGTGCAATCCCTTAAACAACATATCCGAAATCCACCCCTGTACGACCACAACCATTATTCAAACTTTTGTCCTGGCAAATACTTTATTTTGGACAAGTTTGTCTTAGGGATTGCATTGTTTTTTATACTGTACACTAACAGGCTTTGACGGTCTGGCAGGATACAACAAGGAATTCAAGCACTTCAAAAAGTATGTGTTTCTTTGGACATAAACCAGGGGAGAGGGCGTCCGCAGTCCCCCACTACCACAAATTATGCAGTTGAAATTCCCACATATGGGGAATTCGCAAAGGTCGGCACTGCCGGGCTGCAATAGAAAGCCTCACTCTGGGTGAACCTCCTTCATGATCAAGGTGTCGCCTCTGCCAGGTAAGTATGATGTGGAACAGTCTAAGTCAAAGGCCCCATTGAAGGCAGCTGAAAGTTGTTAAGCAGTGGCCAATGGAGCCCCCTACCCCTCAGAATGAGCAGTTGTTAAGTTGAGGCACGAGCTATTGATCCCTTATAAGAGGAGGAGGAGCCCAAAAGCCTCATCTGTTCAGATCCAAGGCACCTATTTTGATACATTTGAGCCACCCTAGTTTGTTGGAGATGCTGATCCTTCCGTTGACCCAGAGCTAACAGGATCAGTGGCACCTAATCCATTCATGATTCCTATATACCTTTTAGTATACAGGCATGAAAATTACAAGGTAATCATATAAGAATAAAAGGGGTATGCCTCCAATTACCTTGAATGGGAAAGAAATCTTCCAGCCTTTTTTGCTGTCATTTTCTAAAAGAAAGTAGGATTCTATGCTCAACTACACAGTGCGCAGCTCCCCGTCACTGACAAAATAGCCATCAGTCACAGTCAGCTAGGATAATTCTGAAGGACAAATAGCCAGCGGAAGGTTCTATAAAGCTGGGCTTTTTCAAGTTTGTAGAGTCTCAGAGGAGGGAGGCAGACATCAAGTTTGATACAGATTGGACAAAGTATCTACGAGGAATTAGCCATCAAAAATGTAGATTTTGACAAACTCGAACGCTGCTACGACCGTACACTCGGTTCCTGGGACATCAAACTCACAGACTCCACTCAGTGCTAGGCCTCAAACAACATATCCAAAATCCAACCCTGTTCGACAACCTCGACCGATTGGCCTAAAATAGGTGTTAGGGTCCTATGACCACAAGAAGATATCCTGCTAGCAGACAAAACAGACTCTACTATCAAAGTGATTGTGTCTTTTCAGCATTGGTGGTTCAGTGGTAGAATTCTTGCTTGCCATGTGGGGGACCTGGGTTCAATTCCTGGCCAATGCAGTGTATTTAGAAGTTGTCTTTTTGAAAACACAAGCATCCCAGGCTTGCACCTCTCTGGGCTATCCAAACTGTTGCATATGGGGGAATGTTGGCCTAGTGAACAGATGCGCTCTATGAAATACCCACAGCTGGCTCTCTGAGCAAGACCCATTAACCCCACTGTTTTCCCTAGGCATCCCACTGCACCTTAAGGGACCGGGTTAAATGCAGAGAGGTAATTGATCCATTTTGTGATCAATAAATTCTATTTTCTACTATAGGTATAGCTACCAAAGTTTACACACTTGTTCCAGACTGTCAATGGATTGTGTGTTGCCATTGTGGGGTCCCAAGCCCACAAGGCTCTTGAGTTATGCAAAGAAAAATAGCCAGCGGAAAGTTCTAGGAAGCTAGGCTTTTTCAGGTTTATAGAGTCTCAGAGAGGGGAGTCAGACATCAAGTTTGATACAGATTGTACAAAGTATCTACGAGATATTAACCATCAAAATTGCAGATTTTGACGAACTTGAACGCTGCTGCGACCGTACAATGAGAACCAGGGTCATCACAGGCTCCACTCAGTGCAATCTCTTAAACAACATATCCAAAATCCACCCCTGTACGACCACAACCATTATTCAAACTTTTGTCCTGGCAAATACTTTATTTTGGACAAGTTTGTCTTAGGGATTGCATTGTATTTTATACTGTACACTCAACTGCTTTGACGGTCTGGCAGGATACAACAAGGAATTCAAGCAGTTCAAAAAGTATGTGTTTCTTTGGACATAAACCAGGGGAGAAGGCGTCCGCAGTCCCCCACTACCACAAATTATGCAGTTGAAATTCCCACATATGGGGAATTCGCAAAGGTCGGCACTGCCGGGGTGCAATAGCAAGCCTCACTCTGGGTGAACCTCCTTCATGATCAAGGTGTCGCCTCTGCCAGGTAAGTATGATGTGGAACAGTCTAAGTCAAAGGCCCCATTGTAGGCAGCTGAAAGTTGTTAAGCAGTGGCCAATGGAGCCCCCTACCCCTCAGAATGAGCAGTTGTTAAGTTGAGGCACGAGCTATTGATCCCTTATAAGAGGAGGAGGAGCCCAAAAGCCTCATCTGTTCAGATCCAAGGCACCTATTTTGATACATTTGAGCCACCCTAGTTTGTTGGAGATGCTTATCCTTCCGTTGACCCAGAGCTGACAGGATCAGTGGCACCTAATCCATTCATGATTCCTATATACCTTTTAGTATACAGGCATGAAAATTACAAGGTAATCATATAAGAATAAAAGGGGTATGCCTCCAATTACCTTGAATGGGAAAGAAATCTTCCAGCCTTTTTTGCTGTCATTTTCTAAAAGAAAGTAGGATTCTATGCTCAACTACACAGTGCGCAGCTCCCCGTCACTGACAAAATAGCCATCAGTCACAGTCAGCTAGGATAATTCTGAAGGACAAATAGCCAGCGGAAGGTTCTATAAAGCTGGGCTTTTTCAAGTTTGTAGAGTCTCAGAGGAGGGAGGCAGACATCAAGTTTGATACAGATTGGACAAAGTATCTACGAGGAATTAGCCATCAAAAATGCAGATTTTGACAAACTCGAACGCTGCTACGAACGTACACTGGGTTCCTGGGACATCAAACTCACAGACTCCACTCAGTGCTAGGCCTCAAACAACATATCCAAAATCCAACCCTGTTCGACAATCTTGACCGATTGGCCTAAAATACGTGTTAGGGTCCTATGACCACAAGAAGATATCCTGCTAGCAGACAAAACAGACTCTACTATCAAAGTGATTGTGTCTTTTCAGCATTGGTGGTTCAGTGGTAGAATTCTCGCTTGCCATGTGGGGGACCCGGGTTCAATTCCCGGGCCAATGCAGTGTATTTAGAAGTTGTCTTTTTGAAAACACAAGCATCCCAGGCATGCACCTCTCTGGGCTATCCAAACTGTTGCATATGGGGGAATGTTGGCCTAGTGTACAGATGCGCTATCTGAAATACCCACAGCTGGCTCTCTGAGCAAGACCCATTAACCCCACTGTTTTCCCTAGACATCCCACTGCACCTTAAGGGACCGGGTTAAATGCAGAGAGGTAATTGATCCATTTTGTGATCAATAAATTCTATTTTCTACTATAGGTATAGCTACCAAAGTTTACACACTTGTTCCAGACTGTCAATGGATTGTGTGTTGCCATTGTGGGGTCCCAAGCCCACAAGGCTCTTGAGTTATGCAAAGAAAAATAGCCAGCGGAAAGTTCTAGGAAGCTAGGCTTTTTCAGGTTTATAGAGTCTCAGAGAAGGGAGTCAGACATCAAGTTTGATACAGATTGTACAAAGTATCTACGAGATATTAACCATCAAAATTGCAGATTTTGACGAACTTGAACGCTGCTGCGACCGTACAATGAGAACCAGGGTCATCACAGGCTCCACTCAGTGCAATCTCTTAAACAACATATCCGAAATCCACCCCTGTACGACCACAACCATTATTCAAACTTTTGTCCTGGCAAATACTTTATTTTGGACAAGTTTGTCTTAGGGATTGCATTGTATTTTATACTGTACACTCAACTGCTTTGACGGTCTGGCAGGATACAACAAGGAATTCAAGCACTTCAAAAAGTATGTGTTTCTTTGGACATAAACCAGGGGAGAGGGCGTCCGCAGTCCCCCACTACCACAAATTATGCAGTTGAAATTCCCACATATGGGGAATTCGCAAAGGTCGGCACTGCCGGGGTGCAATAGCAAGCCTCACTCTGGGTGAACCTCCTTCATGATCAAGGTGTCGCCTCTGCCAGGTAAGTATGATGTGGAACAGTCTAAGTCAAAGGCCCCATTGTGGGCAGCTGAAAGTTGTTAAGCAGTGGCCAATGGAGCCCCCTACCCCTCAGAATGAGCAGTTGTTAAGTTGAGGCACGAGCTATTAATCCCTTATAAGAGGAGCAGGAGCCTAAAAGCCTCATCTGTTCAGATCCAAGGCACCTATTTTGATACATTTGAGCCACCCTAGTTTGTTGGAGATGCTTATCCTTCCATTGACCCAGAGCTGACAGGATCAGTGGCACCTAATCCATTCATGATTCCTATATACCTTTTAGTATACAGGCATGAAAATACAAGGTAATCATATAAGAATAAAAGGGGTATGCCTCCAATTACCTTGAATGGGAAAGAAATCTTCCAGCCTTTTTTGCTGTCATTTTCTAAAAGAAAGTAGGATTCTATGCTCAACTACACAGTGCGCAGCTCCCCGTCACTGACAAAATAGCCATCAGTCACAGTCAGCTAGGATAATTCTGAAGGACAAATAGCCAGCGGAAGGTTCTATAAAGCTGGGCTTTTTCAAGTTTGTAGAGTCTCAGAGGAGGGAGGCAGACATCAAGTTTGATACAGATTGGACAAAGTATCTACGAGGAATTAGCCATCAAAAATGCAGATTTTGACAAACTCGAACGCTGCTACGAACGTACACTGGGTTCCTGGGACATCAAACTCACAGACTCCACTCAGTGCTAGGCCTCAAACAACATATCCAAAATCCAACCCTGTTCGACAATCTTGACCGATTGGCCTAAAATAGGTGTTAGGGTCCTATGACCACAAGAAGATATCCTGCTAGCAGATAAAACAGACTCTACTATCAAAGGGATTGTGTCATTTCAGCATTGGTGGTTCAGTGGTAGAATTCTTGCTTGCCATGTGTGGGACCCGGGTTCAATTCCTGGCCAATGCAGCGTATTTAGAAGTTGTCTTTTTGAAAACACAAGCATCCCAAGCTTGCACCTCTCTGGGCTATCCAAACTGTTGCATATGGGGGAATGTTGGCCTAGTGTACAGATGCGCTATCTGAAATACCCACAGCTGTCCTCTCTGAGCAAGACCCATTAACCCCACTGTTTTCCCTAGGCATCCCACTGCACCTTAAGGGACCGGGTTAAATGCAGAGAGGTAATTCATCCATTTTGTGATCAATAAATTCTATTTTCTACTATAGGTATAGCTACCAAATTTTACACACTTGTTCCAGACTGTCAATGGATTGTGTGTTGCCATTGTGGGGTCCCAAGCCCACAAGGTTCTTGAGTTATGCAAAGACAAATAGCCAGCGGAAAGTTCTAGGAAGCTGGGCTTTTTCAGGTTTATAGAGTCTCAGAGAAGGGAGTCAGACATCAAGTTTGATACAGATTGTACAAAGTATCTACGAGATATTAGCCATCAAAATTGCAGATTTTGACGAACTTGAACGCTGCTGCGACCGTACAATGAGAACCAGGGTCATCACAGGCTCCACTCAGTGCAATCTCTTAAACAACATATCCGAAATCCACCCCTGTACGACCACAACCATTATTCAAACTTTTGTCCTGGCAAATACTTTATTTTGGACAAGTTTGTCTTAGGGATTGCATTGTATTTTATACTGTACACTCAACTGCTTTGACGGTCTGGCAGGATACAACAAGGACTTCAAGCACTTCAAAAAGTATGTGTTTCTTTGGACATAAACCAGGGGAGAGGGCGTCCGCAGTCCCCCACTACCACAAATTATGCAGTTGAAATTCCCACATATGGGGAATTCGCAAAGGTCGGCACTGCCGGGGTGCAATAGCAAGCCTCACTCTGGGTGAACCTCCTTCATGATCAAGGTGTCGCCTCTGCCAGGTAAGTATGATGTGGAACAGTCTAAGTCAAAGGCCCCATTGTAGGCAGCTGAAAGTTGTTACGCAGTGGCCAATGGAGCCCCCTACCCCTCAGAATGAGCAGTTGTTAAGTTGAGGCACGAGCTATTGATCCCTTATAAGAGGAGGAGGAGCCCAAAAGCCTCATCTGTTCAGATCCAAGGCACCTATTTTGATACATTTGAGCCACCCTAGTTTGTTGGAGATGCTTATCCTTCCGTTGACCCAGAGCTGACAGGATCAGTGGCACCTAATCCATTCATGATTCCTATATACCTTTTAGTATACAGGCATGAAAATTACAAGGTAATCATATAAGAATAAAAGGGGTATGCCTCCAATTACCTTGAATGGGAAAGAAATCTTCCAGCCTTTTTTGCTGTCATTTTCTAAAAGAAAGTAGGATTCTATGCTCAACTACACAGTGCGCAGCTCCCCGTCACTGACAAAATAGCCATCAGTCACAGTCAGCTAGGATAATTCTGAAGGACAAATAGCCAGCGGAAGGTTCTATAAAGCTGGGCTTTTTCAAGTTTGTAGAGTCTCAGAGGAGGGAGGCAGACATCAAGTTTGATACAGATTGGACAAAGTATCTACGAGGAATTAGCCATCAAAAATGAAGATTTTGACAAACTCGAACGCTGCTACGAACGTACACTGGGTTCCTGGGACATCAAACTCACAGACTCCACTCAGTGCTAGGCCTCAAACAACATATCCAAAATCCAACCCTGTTCGACAATCTTGACCGATTGGCCTAAAATACGTGTTAGGGTCCTATGACCACAAGAAGATATCCTGCTAGCAGATAAAACAGACTCTACTATCAAAGGGATTGTGTCATTTCAGCATTGGTGGTTCAGTGGTAGAATTCTTGCTTGCCATGTGTGGAACCCGGGTTCAATTCCCGGCCAATGCAGCGTATTTAGAAGTTGTCTTTTTGAAAACACAAGCATCCCAAGCTTGCACCTCTCTGGGCTATCCAAACTGTTGCATATGGGGGAATGTTGGCCTAGTGTACAGATGCGCTATCTGAAATACCCACAGCTGGCTCTCTGAGCAAGACCCATTAACCCCACTGTTTTCCCTAGACATCCCACTGCACCTTAAGGGACCGGGTTAAATGCAGAGAGGTAATTGATCCATTTTGTGATCAATAAATTCTATTTTCTACTATAGGTATAGCTACCAAAGTTTACACACTTGTTCCAGACTGTCAATGGATTGTGTGTTGCCATTGTGGGGTCCCAAGCCCACAAGGCTCTTGAGTTATGCAAAGAAAAATAGCCAGCGGAAAGTTCTAGGAAGCTAGGCTTTTTCAGGTTTATAGAGTCTCAGAGAAGGGAGTCAGACATCAAGTTTGATACAGATTGTACAAAGTATCTACGAGATATTAACCATCAAAATTGCAGATTTTGACGAACTTGAACGCTGCTGCGACCGTACAATGAGAACCGGGGACATCACAGGCTCCACTCAGTGCAATCTCTTAAACAACAAATCCCAAATCCACCCCTGTACGACCACAACCATTATTCAAACTTTTGTCCTGGCAAATACTTTATTTTGTACAAGTTTGTCTTAGGGATTGCATTGTATTTTATACTGTACACTGAACTGCTTTGACGGTCTGGCAGGATACAACAAGGAATTCAAGCACTTCAAAAAGTATGTTTTCTTGGACATAAACCAGGGGAGAAGGCGTCCGCAGTCCCCCACTACCACAAATTATGCAGTTGAAATTCCCTCATATGGGGAATTCGCAAAGGTCGGCACTGCCGGGGTGCAATAGCAAGCCTCACTTTGGGTGAACCTCCTTCATGATCAAGGTGTCGCCTCTGCCAGGTAAGTATGATGTGGAACAGTCTAAGTCAAAGGCCCCATTGAAGGCAGCTGAAAGTTTGTAAGCAGTGGCCAATTGAGCCCCCTACCGCTCAGAATGAGCAGTTGTTAAGTTGAGGCACGAGCTATTGATCCCTTATAAGAGGAGGAGGAGCCCAAAACCCTCATCTGTTCAGATCCAAGGCACCTATTTTGATACATTTGAGCCACCCTAGTTTGTTGGAGATGCTGATCCTTCCGTTGACCCAGAGCTGACAGGATCAGTGGCACCTAATCCATTCATGATTCCTATATACCTTTTAGTATACAGGCATGAAAATTACAAGGTAATCATATAAGAATAAAAGGGGTATGCCTCCAATTACCTTGAATGGGAAAGAAATCTTCCAGCCTTTTTTGCTGTCATTTTCTAAAAGAAAGTAGGATTCTATGCTCAACTACACAGTGCGCAGCTCCCCGTCACTGACAAAATAGCCATCAGTCACAGTCAGCTAGGATAATTCTGAAGGACAAATAGCCAGCGGAAGGTTCTATAAAGCTGGGCTTTTTCAAGTTTGTAGAGTCTCAGAGGAGGGAGGCAGACATCAAGTTTGATACAGATTGGACAAAGTATCTACGAGGAATTAGCCATCAAAAATGCAGATTTTGACAAACTCGAACGCTGCTACGAACGTACACTGGGTTCCTGGGACATCAAACTCACAGACTCCACTCAGTGCTAGGCCTCAATCAACATATCCAAAATCCAACCCTGTTCGACAATCTTGACCGATTGACCTAAAATAGGTGTTAGGGTCCTATGACCACAAGAAGATATCCTGCTAGCAGACACAACAGACTCTACTATCAAAGTGATTGTGTCTTTTCAGCATTGGTGGCTCAGTGGTAGAATTCTCGCTTGCCATGTGGGGGACCTGGGTTCAATTCCCGGCCAATGCAGTGTATTTACAAGTTGTCTTTTTGAAAACACAAGCATCCCAGGCTTGCACCTCTCTGGGCTATCCAAACTGTTGCATATGGGGGAATGTTGGCCTAGTGTACAGATGCGCTATCTGAAATACCCACAGCTGGCTCTCTGAGCAAGACCCATTAACCCCACTGTTTTCCCTAGGCATCCCACTGCACCATAAGGGACTGGGTTAAATGCAGAGAGGTAATTGATCCATTTTGTGATCAATAAATTCTATTTTCTACTATAGGTATAGCTACCAAATTTTACACACTTGTTCCAGACTGTCAATGGATTGTGTGTTGCCATTGTGGGGTCCCAAGCCCACAAGGTTCTTGAGTTATGTAAAGAAAAATAGCCAGAGGAAAGTTCTAGGAAGCTGGGCTTTTTCAGGTTTATAGAGTCTCAGAGAAGGGAGTCAGACATCAAGTTTGATACAGATTGTACAAAGTATCTACGAGATATTAGCCATCAAAATTGCAGATTTTGACGAACTTGAACGCTGCTGCGACCGTACAATGAGAACCGGGGACATCACAGGCTCCACTCAGTGCAATCTCTTAAACAACATATCTGAAATCCACCCCTGTATGACCACAACCATTATTCAAACTTTTGTCCTGGTAAATACTTTATTTTGGACAAGTTTGTCTTAGGGATTGCATTGTATTTTATACTGTACACTCAACTGCTTTGACGGTCTGGCAGGATACAACAAGGAATTCAAGCACTTCAAAAAGTATGTGTTTCTTTGGACATAAACCAGGGGAGAGGGCATCTGCAGTCCCCCACTACCACAAATTATGCACTTGAAATTCCCATATATGGGGAATTCGCAAAGGTCGGCACTGCCGGGGTGCAATAGCAAGCCTCACTCTGGGTGAACCTCCTTCATGATCAAGGCGTCGCCTCTGCCAGGTAAGTATGATGTGGAACAGTCTAAGTCAAAGGCCCCATTGTAGGCAGCTGAAAGTTGTTAAGCAGTGGCCAATGGAGCCCCCTACCCCTCAGAATGAGCAGTTGTTAAGTTGAGGCACAAGCTATTGATCCCTTATAAGAGGAGGAGGAGCCCAAAAGCCTCATCTGTTCAGATCCAAGGCACCTATTTTGATACATTTGAGCCACCCTAGTTTGTTGGAGTTGCTTATCCTTCCATTGACCCAGAGCTGACAGGATCAGTGGCACCTAATCCATTCATGATTCCTATATACCTTTTAGTATACAGGCATGAAAATTACAAGGTAATCATACAAGAATAAAAGAGGTATGCCTCCAATTACCTTGAATGGGAAAGAAATCTTCCAGCCTTTTTTGCTGTCATTTTCTAAAAGAAAGTAGGATTCTATGCTCAACTACAAAGTGCGCAGCTCCCCGTCACTGACAAAATAGCCATCAATCACAGTCAGCTAGGATAATTCTGAAGGACAAATAGCCAGCGGAAGGTTCTATAAAGCTGGGCTTTTTCAAGTTTGTAGAGTCTCAGAGGAGGGAGGCAGACATCAAGTTTGATACAGATTGGACAAAGTATGTATGAGGAATTAGCCATCAAAAATGCAGATTTTGACAAACTCGAACGCTGCTACGAACGTACACTGGGTTCCTGGGACATCAAACTCACAGACTCCACTCAGTGCTAGTCCTCAAACAACATATCCGAAATCCAACCCTGTCCGACAATCTTGACCGATTGGCCTAAAATAGGTGTTAGGGTCCTATGACCACAAGAAGATATCCTGCTAGCAGACAAAACAGACTCTACTATCAAAGTGATTGTGTCATTTCAGCATTGGTGGTTCAGTGGTAGAATTCTCGCTTGCCATGTGGGGGCCAGTCGCGTATAGGTGTAAAACGCTGACAGCCTGATAAAATGTGACGTGGGTTCGAATCCCGGTCTTGGCATTAACCTATATTGATTAACCCAACCTTTTCTGTTTGTTATGATTATGTTCCAATCAATAATATTCTAAAGAAATCATGCTACTACTGATGAGGTGTTTATTATTATTTTAAAGGACGAAAATGCTTAGATTTCAGTAATATGAATTGCAGGAGCTATTACAGGTTGTAGCGTCAGTGTTTTCTCTAAATTCTTGAACTTAGCAGCTATAACGATCCTTTATTTTACATTTAATTAGAATAGGATTTCCTTGATGTGTCTTGAAACCAGTAAGTATTTTAAAACCTAACCAGAAAGCAACGTGATACATTTGCTTTTACCTCAATATCTTTTGTCTTCTACAGAGATATTTATGGTAGATCTAAGCATTGTGTAAATTGTTTAATGATATGCAATTAAACCAAGCAAATTTGTTCTTTTTTTTGTTATTCAAAAAAAGGGAACAACAGTTCAAATTCACACACACACATATATATATATATATATATATATATATATATATATATATATATATATATATATATATATATGTGAATAACATTATGCTATATACAATATACATTGTGTACATTAGAATGTAGTGTTCAAAAGGAAAAGCATGTCGGGGAAAAAAAACCTAGAGCAAATGTTATGGCACGCTTCCTGTGAAATATTTACATTTGTAAACCTCCCATATTTACAGTATACTCAGATTATTTTGTAGATATATTGAAACCTATAGAATAATAACAAAAATACCTAGATAAACTTTACAGAAACATGTGCATTACTTTTTCCTCTCAGCCACCCACCGCTGTTTTTCTGCCTCATAGAAAGGAGACTCTGAAAACTCTTTCCAACCCATTTCCCTCACCATACCATGCTACTGGTAAATGGACAGAATTTTTGATGGACAATATATATATTTTCCTGGCACTCCAGGGAACCCAGTGTGAATATGTGGACTGTTCGGCCCCTGTTTCAGGTCTTTGCGGCAAAATCTGCAAAGTCGGCCTGTTGGCTGGGATTCTGTCCTTTTTCTCTTCTTTTCTGTTTTTTCCTCAACCCGTTTCTTTGTTTCCTGCAGTTCCCTTTGAAAGAATTCTGTGGAGGAAAATTCTTCAAAGGACATGTTTTGGTTGGAAAGTCCCTCAGCAGCATAAGTGTCATGTACTTTTTTTGAGCAGTAGAAATAGCGAATGGGTCCCTGCTGGAAGAAAAAATGAATGGAGGAACCATCAGTCTCATAACGAGACTTTGGCTGTCCACAGAAAAGACAAGTCTTTGTCTGTCTTTTCTTCTGCTCAGGCTGTTGTTGCTGCTGCTTATTCAAAATCCCCTCCACAACTTTTTCCAAGGAATCCTGTGTGATCGGTGTGGACAAAGCAGGTGTAGTGGGTTGAAGACTGCCCGGCTTGATTGTGGTGACAGGCACACTGGTGGACTGACTTCCCTCAGTTAAAGTGCGCCACAGTTCCTGGGTTTCCACAAGTTTTTCTGGGCTTGTGTTCATTGAAGAGCTGGTGTTCAGGAGCTTTGCCAAATGCTTCACATACGGGGAGATGTGTTGCTTGGTTGTTGGATGCAAAAGGCTGTTGGGATCCATGGCAGCCCGACGAACCATGTCTGCATATTCCTGATCCACAGCCTTCAAAAGATCCTTTTCCCCATGGTGTTTATGGAGCAAGCCATCAATTGCCTCTTTCATAGGTGTTGTCCAGCGAGTGTGATCCAGCACAAACACGCGCCCACCTGTCTTTACTGCTCCAATCCGGGCACTTCTTGGTGAGGCTCGCAAAGGCAGAGGATGTGAAGTCTCTGAAACACATTAAGGTAAGTGCAATTCATCAGTTTATCATATACAAACTTGAGTTTTATGCAGAATTGTAAATAGATAGCACTGCATTCACTCACCTGCTGGAGAAACCTGGAGAAGCTCTGGGAAAACTTCCTGCTTTTGGATGTCACCAGCAGAAGGATCGGAGGCCGGTTGTGCAGCTGATGCCTCAGGAGGTGGAGCAGTCAGATCTGAGCTCTGTGTTACAGGACTTCGTATCTTTTCAGCGGTGGATGATGGCAAAGGGAGCTGTAGGGGAGCTGCTACTACTCCTCTTTTCAAAGTCCTATGTTTGTCCCAATCAAGCGGCACAGGGCGGCAGCCAGGTTCTTTGTATTCGACTCCAAATCTTTCTCCAGTGTCCCTGTTTGAAATTTGGAGTGCAGGATACTTTTCCTGGCCAGTGACCCTTTTTGAAGATGCGTTTAATTCAGCTATAAAAGCTGGATCAAACACAGCAGGAAGGACAACCCCAGGCTGCTTCAGGTCCACTAGTCTTTGGTAGTTCCAACGCACAACCCCCGTCATGCCCTGTGCTTGGAACAGCTCAGTGGAGACCAGATTTCCAGTGACCCACTTGGCCTGATGAAAATGGTTATCCTCCTGCTGCGACGTACCTCTGACAGGAATCCAAATGGGGACCTTTGCTCCTTCTCCGGGCACATGGTTGAGCTGAAGCGTTCCACCATATCGGTACATTATTCCCTCAGAGAGCTCAGGGTCACTCAAGCATCCACGCAGAATATGCACTCTCTGTATGCGCCACGTCTTCAGCATGGATGGCTTAAACAGAGGGACGTCATTGGGATCCTTGGTCAGGTGAAAATGTTGGATTACTTTCTCCACTCTGTCCAGTAGCTCTGTGGGCTGTGGTATCCTGGTCCTGCAGTGCTCCCGGTTGTGCTGTTTGGTTGGATTTGCTGGAATAATACCACAGAACTCATAGGCCTCTTTAAGCTTCTTTAGATCCTCCTGATCCACCACGAAAAAAGCAGCAGAGAGGAGCTGGCAAAAAGTGCTAAAAAGAGGGTGATGTTCAGTAGTGCACTTTCTGGAAAAGCGCTGCAGACAGTGAAACAAGTCCAGCTTCACAACAATGTTGGGGTTGTAGCAGGACCTTGAGGCACAATTATTAGTGAGAGGTCCTGAAGTGGCAGCAGCTAAAATGGAAGGAGTTGTTTTCCAGGCATCCCAGTTTAAATGCTCACCAGGGAGGCTGTCTGAGATCTTAAAGGATGCACAGCAATCCCTAAAAAGAAGACAAGAAAATGTATCAATCAACAGCAGCAGTTAAAACATAAATAGGTCTATACATGATATATAACTCAGTCCAAATTTTACTGCCTAAATGTTTTGCCCACCAAATGTTAGTAATAGACAGGCATATATATCTTGGCTTTAATTTCTAAATTTTCCTATTTTTGTTCTTATCATTCCTTTTCTTAGACATCTGGACATGTGGTGTTGCTCTGTAAGACCTGCATGAGCTGTGCTGACAAGGAGCTGGTGTTTTCAATCAACCTCATACGGAAGATCCACACTGACAGAGGGAGAGGAGCTGGTATGGATGTTTTGAAAGTTTAGCTTTTCATTTATTAAAGTTTTCTATGTTTAGATGTTTGTATTCCTCGAGGTTCAGGTTAGTTCACAAGTCTTTCAAATAGAAAATGTAAATGTTTCCATCTGTTAATTAAAAATGTTACAGGCTAACGTTATAAAAGCTGCTGTCTAAAATAGGGGAGGTTTTTCGTTGGCAGTTGAGGTAATGGAATCCATACCCTTCTACCTGTCTTTTTGAAATTTATATTTATACAACTAAATATTAATAAATGGTCAAATATAAAAGCGGATGCTGCAGTTTTAGAATCCAGGCTGGTTTCCTGTTTTGTGTGTGCATTTTTAATAAATGTTCTTTTTTTCCAAAACTCTCCGTGTGAGTTACTTTAGTAAAGAGAAACATTATTTTGTAAAAATAAGAAAACACCTACATTTCTGCTTTGCTAATACCTGTATGTGTCGGTCACTGATCATTCTGGTATGTAAAACCATTACAAAATCTCCAGAACTTTGTGCAGCAGTGAAAGCAGTTGATTTCTGTTCCTACCTGTCCACCCAGTGAAAGCTGGCCTTCTCCACTCCAGCATTGCTGTATCTCTTGGCCATCCCCTGGTACATTGGTTCCAAGGATCTCTCGCTCTCTGACTGAACCATCACCCAGGAGACGATTAACCAGTGTTCGTTCATAATTGCGTAACTGGACATGATCCCAGATGCTAGAGAGACATTTCGTGCAACCTTCCTGGTGTGATCAGACCTGAAGACCTGTCCAAACGTTCCCTGGAGGAGTCTGGATAAAGCTGGCTCTTGACATCTGTACTCCTCAAGCAAACAGTCTGTCAGATAGAAACCAGACACAGAGACACCACACCAGCCATTTGGATCTTCATAAGAGCCGAAAGGGTATGGTGTTTTGTTTTTCCTGACAAACTGCCCAATGGTCCTTTGTCCATGCACCCCTGCCTCTGCATCCCAGACGCTCTCAATGGCCTGTAGATATGCCAAATGAGCTCGTTCATATTTAAGATGCATGAGCTCATTCACTTGGTTCGCCATATCGGTAGGTGACTTTCCGGTGCGCCTGAGCTCATCCATGACCGACTTACAGATGGCCTTCTTGTAAGTGAGTATCGCTGGCAGAAGGTTGGTAAATCTCCTGGGCAGCTTTTCTAACCATCGAGGGCTGTCAGCAAACCAGTTATTCCGACAACTCTTGCAGCAAAGCCTGGAGGACAGAATGTATTATTGCCCACTAGTCCCAACTATCACCCGAGGCCGACCCACACCAGCGGACACCACCTGAGGATGAGGGCATCCATGAAGACATGGCAGATTGTAGTTGTTTTTCAACCTGGACATGATTTCATTTTCTGGTTTCCAAATGAAGAATGGGTGAAGCTGAAAGAAGTTGGGCGATGGGAGCTCAGTCACCGTGTCTATGAGCTCAGGCTGTGGAGGATGACGCCAAAGGGAAATGGTATTTCCGAGACGCCTCACAGGTCGAGATCCAGGCCAAAGACCAAGGTCTTGCATCTCTGTTCTCATCCACAGTTTTTGCTGCTGAGAACAGTTCCAGCTGTTCCAGACACTGTTGTTTTTTCAACAGACATATGCTTAAAGCTGGATTGAAATAAACCTTTAAACTCAGATGTTTTTGCACCCTCTGTTTCCTTCAGTAGAAATGAGAGCTGTGATGGAAGGGCTACAGGCGTCTTTTGTGGGATTGCTAGTGCTGTAAACGGTCAGAAGAACATAAAGGATTTTGTTTAGCATAACAAAATATTAAAAGCATCATATTTTTCTCAGAACAGAATTTTAAATCTCTTTACCATCACCTGTTGAGGATTCTGGTCCATCCGATGCAGCAGAAGTCCTGGACACCGTTGTAGTTGGACCTAATTAAAGAAAATGTATTATTCACCATATAAATCACAGCTGAACACAGCAGATTATGTTAGTCAAAACTCAAAAACTTGTACTTTTATTCCTTCTGCTTATTAGACCTCTAAAAATGTTTTAAAAGTAATTTCCAGATGTGTAAAATGAAACTATGCCAGCTCTAAGCAGGAGGAATAACATCACTTAAGTAAACAAACATGCCAGTTGGTAGTAACAAGAAAAGAAAAAAAAGAAAAAGTAAACATAGAGAATGAAAATGTATACTCACCAACACCAGGAATATCTCCATCAATTCATAGTCCTTTGGCACGAAGAGTAACGGTGGCAAACAGTGATATTGTAACAGGAACTTGACCGGAACATGGCCAGAACAAAAGAACATAATGAGTCAAGGCTCAGTTTTGGAGGGTTATTCATCATAAGAGAGAATAACACCCCAGTCCTGAAACCCCTTATTTAAGAAAAAACCTGTCTTTGCTCTGGAACATGGTTTGGGCACCGGAGTTCCTTCTTTTTGTGCTGACCCTGCATACACAAAAACAAAATATAGGAGAGTGACAATTGGAAGCAAAATAAATTTTAGAACTTGATCTAGTGTAACTGCAAGGTAATTACGGCTCTGACTCAGGAGCTTAGAGGGGGAGATGCTCAGCATTGCAGCTTCCAGTTCATCATCCTCCTCCATCCCTATGAGAGACACAAAATTTATGCCACACAAAAAGATTACTAAAGGACTAATTTGGAAGGTATATACAATTTTCAAGGGATGTTCATTCTTATATCTTAAAACTTTTAATATTATATTAGTTAATATCAGGTAATATCACTGATGATGTGTCCAGGTTGCATCACTAGTTGATGTATGTACAAAGCTTCTGTCTGGGATAACCAGTGACCACCAGGAAAGTCTGGTTGACTACCAAGAACAGAGTGGTGACAGCTGGAGAGACAGCGGACAGCCCGGAGAGACGGCATCGGGGCAGTAAGGGTTAGCAGCCCAAACCTGCATCTTTCTCTCTACTAGGAGGAAGAACCCATCCTAAGCTACAGATCGACCTATGGAAAAACACCCCCAGGGATCCCCGAGAGGGGGGGAGGATGAGGATCCCACTCGGACGGATCAAAGAATGACGAAACCAGGCAATGGAAATACGACGATGACTACAGAATGCTTTTGTGGCAAAGTGTGCAAAAACCCACGTGGTCTGAAGATCCACCAGACCAAGATGAGATGTGTGCAGACGGAGCAAGCGTCACAGCGCGCAGGGATCCCCCCTGGTGAGACGCAGGAGGAGCTAGGCCTGGAGCCAAACCATAGTGCCCAGAGCCTCCAAGTGGTACAAGCCCCAAACCCACACAGACCACCAGAACATCGTCGGGTTAGATGGCCCAGAGCTGATAGGGAGTATGAGTGGCGCCAGTTTGATGAGGACACCGACTCCATCTTAGAAGCAACAGCCAAGGGGGAAGTCAATCGGCGTCTCCAGACCATGACCACCATCATCATCAGCATGGGAGCTGAGAGATTTGGCCTGGAGGAGAAGAAAGCAGGGAGACTGCCCTACACCATGAGCAATCGAGCACACAAGATCCACCAGCTCAGGAAGGAACTGAGGGTCCTGAGGCGGCAGTTTAAGCAGGCAAGAGAGGAGGAGAGGGGACCTCTCTCAGAGCTGCGCAACATACTTCGAAAAAAGCTCCTGACTTTGAGGAGGGCTGAGTAGCATAGGAGAAGAAGGAAGGAAAGAGCCAGGAAGCGCGCTGCCTTTCTAGCAAACCCGTTTGGGTTTACGAAGCAGCTGCTGGGGCAGAAACGCAGTGGTCAACTTACCTGTTCCAAAGCAGAGGTCGACCATCACCTGGCTGCAACCTATGGAGATGCATCCAGGGAGCAAGACGTGGGAGACTGCCAGTCCCTGATTGACCCACCAGCACCAACGGTGGACTTCGATGGGAGGGAGCCCAGCTGGAAGGAAATCCAGGAGGTAGTCAAAAAGGCAAGATCAAACTCAGCCCCCGGACCTAGTGGGGTACCTTACAAGGTGTACAAGAACTGCCCAAAGTTACTCCACAGGCTCTGGAGGAGTTTGAAGGTAATCTGGAGGAGGGGAAAGGTTGCTGAGCAGTGGCGATTTGCAGAAGGTGTATGGATTCCGAAGGAGGAAGGGTCTACAAACATCGAGCAGTTTAGAACCATCTTCCTGCTCAGTGTTGAAGGGAAATTATTCTTCAGCATTGTGGCAAGGCGTCTAACTGACTACCTCCTCAGGAACTCCTACATCGACACCTCGGTCCAGAAGGGAGGGATCCCAAAGATACCAGGATGTCTGGAGCACAATGGCGTGGTCACTCAGCTGATCAGGGAAGCCAGAGAGAGCAAGGGAGACTTAGTCGTGTTGTGGCTGGACCTTGCGAACGCATATGGATCCATACCTCATAAGCTCGTCGAGCGGACACTGTGCCGCCACCATGTCCCAGCTAAGTTCAGAGACCTCATTCTGGACTATTATAACAGGTTCAGTCTGAGGGTTGCAGCAGGATCCATAACATCTGAATGGCACAAGCTGGAGAAGGGAATCATCACCGGATGTACCATTTCAGTGATCCTCTTCGCACTTGCTATGAACATGCTGGCGAAGTCCACTGAGGTTCAGTGCAGAGGGCCCCTAACCAAGTCTGGTGTTAGGCAGCCGCCCATCAGGGCCTTCATGGACGACCTGACCGTGACAACATCAAATGTCCCAGGGAGCAGGTGGATCTTGAAGGGGCTGGAAGAACTGACCACCTGGGCCCGCATGACCTTTAAGCCCGCTAAATCGAGATCCCTTGTGCTAAAGAGAGGAAAAGTCACCAACAAGTTCATCTTTACACTTGGCGGCACCCAGATACCATCCATCACCGATAAGCCGGTAAAGAGTCTGGGGAAAGTTTTCAACTGCAGCCTGAGAGACACAGCAGCCATCAACGCGACCAATCAAGATCTGGAGGCTTGGCTAGCTACGGTGGACAAATCAGGTCTACCTGGCAAGTTCAAGGCCTGGGTGTACCAACATGGCATCCTTCCAAGGATTCTCTGGCCCCTCCTTGTGTATGAGGTCCCAATCTCCACAGTTGAGGGCTTTGAAAGGAGAGTCAGCAGGTTCCTGCGGAGGTGGCTGGGTGTACCGCGGAGCCTGAGCAGCACCGCCCTATACGGAAAGAACAACATGCTGAAGCTCCCCTTCAGCAGCCTGAATGAGGAATTCAAGGTGAGCCGAACTAGGGAGGTGCTGCAATACAGAGAGTCATGTGACCCAAAAGTCTCTCAGGCTGGTATCGAGGTCCGGACGGGGCGGAAGTGGAAGGCGGCAGAGGCTGTGGAAGTGGCGGAGTCACGGCTGCGGCACAGGACTCTGGTGGGGACAGTGGCTCGGGGAAGAGCAGGCCTTGGTAGCAGCACAACACCTTGCTGCGGGAAGGCAAAGGAGAAGAGGAGGAGAACGCTGCTCCAGGAAGAAGTGCGGGCAGCAGTGGAAGAAGAGCGGTCCGGCAGGGTGTTTGGAATGCGGCAGCAGGGAGCCTGGACGCGATGGGAGAAAGCGGCAGAGCGCAAAGTCACGTGGACTGAGCTGTGGAAAGCGGAGCCCCAGCGCATAAAATTCCTGATCCAGGCTGTATATGACGTATTGCCAAGCCCGTCTAACCTGTTCTGTTGGGGGAAGGTGGAGTCACCAGCGTGCGCCCTGTGCCAGAAGAGAGGGACCCTGGAGCACATCTTGAGCTGCTGTCCGAGGAGCCTGAGTGAGGGGCGCTATCGCTGGCGTCATGACCAGGTCTTGAAGGCCATAGCGAAAACCATCTGCAGTGGAATAGCCCACTGCAAGCGCCTCCGCCCAGCGAAGAAGACTATCTCCTTCATCAGAGCTGGAGAAGGACCACCAGCTGTTGCCAGGGTCTCTTCCTCTGGCCTGCTCACAATGGCACAGGATTGGGAGCTGATGGCAGACTTGGGGAAACAACTGAAGTTCCCAGGAAATGTGGCCATAACATCACTAAGGCCAGACGTGGTGCTGACCTCAGCAACATCGAAGCAGGTTGTGCTTCTGGAGCTCACGGTCCCTTGGGAAGACCGCATCGAGGAGGCCAACGAAAGAAAGAGGGCTAAGTACAGCGATCTGGCGGAGCAGTGTCGGCTCAATGGGTGGCGGGCAAGGTGCGAGCCCATTGAGGTGGGATGCAGAGGGTTTGCTGGCCAGTCCCTCTGCAGGGTGTACAGCATGCTGGGCATCACAGGGGCCAGCAAGCGAAGGGCCATCAAGGAGGCCACAGAGGCAGCAGAGGTTGCCTCGCGGTGGTTGTGGATCAGGAGAGGAGATCCGTGGGTAGGGTAGCGCTACCTGGACACAAGCTGGGGTCTGATCAACCCTGGCTGGGTCGCCTGGAGGAGAGTGTATGATGTTTGAAAGACCCGAAACACTCTATGATACCAGGTAATATCACTGATGATGTGTCCAGGTTGCATCACTAGTTGATGTATGTACAAAGCTTAGTTGCTTACCCAGGGGTTTATGTGGCACACTGGTTTTTATTTTTGGAGGACAAGAAGATAATTTTTTCTGGAGCAAGTACTGCTGCAGTTTTTTCATTCTAGTCCTCATTCTAGTGCTCGCGCGGGGGACCCGGGTTAAATTCCCGGCCAATGCAGTGTATTTAGAAGTTGTCTTTTTGAAAACACAAGCATCCCAGGCTTGCACCTCTCTGGGCTATCCAAACTGTTGCATATGGGGGAATGTTGGCCTAGTGTACAGATGCGCTATCTGAAACACCCACAGCTGGCTCTCTGAGCAAGACCCATTAACCCCACTGTTTTCCCTAGGCATCCCACTGCACCTTAAGGGACCGGGTTAAATGCAGAGAGGTAATTGATCCATTTTGTGATCAATAAATTCTATTTTCTACCATAGGTATAGCTAACAAATTTTACACACTTGTTCCAGACTGTCAATGGATTGTGTGTTGCCATTGTGGGGTCCCAAGCCCACAAGGTTCTTGAGTTATACAAAGAAAAATAGCCAGCGGAAAGTTCTAGGAAGCTGGGCTTTTTCAGGTTTATAGAGTCTCAGAGAAGGGAGTCAGACATCAAGTTTGATACAGATTGTACAAAATATCTACGAGATATTAGCCATCAAAATTGCAGATTTTGACGAACTTGAACGCTGCTGCGACCGTACAATGAGAACCGGGGACATCACAGGCTCCACTCAGTGCAATCTCTTAAACAACATATCCGAAATCCACCCCTGTACGACCACAACCATTATTCAAACTTTTGTCCTGGCAAATACTTTATTTTGGACAAGTTTGTCTTAGCGATTGCATTGTATTTTATACTGTACACTCAACTGCTTTGACGGTCTGGCAGGATACAACAAGGAATTCAAGCACTTCAAAAAGTATGTGTTTCTTTGGACATAAACCAGGGGAGAGGGCGTCCGCAGTCCCCCACTACCACAAATTATGCAGTTGAAATTCCCACATATGGGGAATTCGCAAAGGTCGGCACTGCCGGGGTGCAATAGCAAGCCTCACTCTCGGTGAACCTCCTTCATGATCAAGGTGTCGCCTCTGCCAGGTAAGTATGATGTGGAACAGTCTAAGTCAAAGGCCCCATTGAAGGCAGCTGAAAGTTGTTAAGCAGTGGCCAATGGAGCCCCCTACCCCTCAGAATGAGCAGTTGTTAAGTTGAGGCACGAGCTATTGATCCCTTATAAGAGGAGGAGGAGCCCAAAAGGCTCAGCTGTTCAGATCCAAGGCACCTATTTTGATACATTTGAGCCACCCTAGTTTGTTGGAGATGCTTATCCTTCCATTGACCCAGAGCTGACAGGATCAGTGGCACCTAATCCATTCATGATTCCTATATACCTTTTAGTATACAGGCATGAAAATTACAAGGTAATCATATAAGAATAAAAGGGGTATGCCTCCAATTACATTGAATGGGAATGAAATCTTCCAGCCTTGTTTGCTGTCATTTTCTAAAAGAAAGTAGGATTCTATGCTCAACTACACAGTGCGCAGCTCCCCGTCACTGACAAAAAAGCCATCAGTCACAGTCAGCTAGGATAATTCTGAAGGACAAATAGCCAGCGGAAGGTTCTATAAAGCTGGGCATTTTCAAGTTTGTAGAGTCTCAGAGGAGGGAGGCAGACATCAAGTTTGATACAGATTGGACAAAGTATCTACGAGGAATTAGCCATCAAAAATGCAGATTTTGACAAACTCGAACGCTGCTACGAACGTACACTGGGTTCCTGGGACATCAAACTCACAGACTCCACTCAGTGCTAGGCCTCAAACAACATATCCAAAATCCAACCCTGTTCGACAATCTTGACCGACTGGCCTAAAATAGGTGTTAGGGTCCTATGACCACAAGAAGATATCCTGCTAGCAGACAAAACAGACTCTACTATCAAAGTGATTGTGTCTTTTCAGCATTGGTGGTTCAGTGGTAGAATTCTCGCTTGCCATGTGGGGGACCCGGGTTCAATTCCCGGCCAATGCAGTGTATTTAGAAGTTGTCTTTTTGAAAACACAAGCATCCCAGGCTTGCACCTCTCTGGGCTATCCAAACTGTTGCATATGGGGGAATGTTGGCCTAGTGTACAGATGCGCTATCTGAAACACCCACAGCTGGCTCTCTGAGCAAGACCCATTAACCCCACTGTTTTCCCTAGGCACCCCACTGCACCTTAAGGGACCGGGTTAAATGCAGAGAGGTAATTGATCCATTTTTTGATCAATAAATTCTATTTTCTACTATAGGTATAGCTACCAAATTTTACACACTTGTTCCAGACTGTCAATGGATTGTGTGTTGCCATTGTGGGGTCCCAAGCCCACAAGGTTCTTGAGTTATGCAAAGAAAAATAGCCAGCGGAAAGTTCTAGGAAGCTGGGCTTTTTCAGGTTTATAGAGTCTCAGAGAAGGGAGTCAGACATCAAGTTTGATACAGATTTTATAAAGTATCTACGAGATATTAGCCATCAAAATTGCAGATTTTGACGAACTTGAACGCTGCTGCGACCATACAATGAGAACCGGGGACATCACAGGCTCCACTCAGTGCAATCTCTTAAACAACATATCCGAAATCCACCCCTGTACGACCACAACCATTATTCAAACTTTTGTCCTGGCAAATACTTTATTTTGGACAAGTTTGCCTTAGGGATTGCATTGTATTTTATACTGTACACTCAACTGCTTTGATGGTCTGGCAGGATACAACAAGGAATTCAAGCACTTCAAAAAGTATGTGTTTCTTTGGACATAAACCAGGGGAGAGGGCGTCCGCAGTCCCCCACTACCACAAATTATGCAGTTGAAATTCCCACATATGGGGAATTCGCAAAGGTCGGCACTGCCGGGGTGCAATAGCAAGCCTCATTCTGGGTGAATCTCCTTCATGATCAAGGTGTCGCCTCTGCCAGGTAAGTATGATGTGGAACAGTCTAAGTCAAAGGCCCCATTGAAGGCAGCTGAAAGTTGTTAAGCAGTGGCCAATGGAGCCTCCTACCCCTCAGAATGAGCAGTTGTTAAGTTGAAGCACGAGCTATTGATCCCTTATAAGAGGAGGAGGAGCCCAAAAGCCTCATCTGTTCAGATCCAAGGCACCTATTTTGATACATTTGAGTCACCCTAGTTTGTTGGAGATGCTTATCCTTCCATTGACCCAGAGCTGACAGGATCAGTGGCACCTAATCCATTCATGATTCCTATATACCTTTTAGTATACAGGCATGAAAATTACAAGGTAATCATATAAGAATAAAAGGGGTATGCCTCCAATTACATTGAATGGGAATGAAATCTTCCAGCCTTTTTTGCTGTCATTTTCTAAAAGAAAGTAGGATTCTATGCTCAACTACACAGTGCGCAGCTCCCCGTCACTGACAAAATAGCCATCAGTCTCAGTCAGCTAGGATAATTCTGAAGGACAAATAGCCAGCGGAAGGTTCTATACAGCTGGGCTTTTTCAAGTTTGTAGAGTCTCAGAGGAGGGAGGCAGACATCAAGTTTGATACAGATCGGACAAAGTATCTACGAGGTATTAGCCATCAAAAATGCAGATCTTGACAAACTCGAACGCTGCTACGACCGTACACTGAGTTCCTGGGACATCAAACTCACAGACTCCACTCAGTGCTAGGCCTCAAACAACATATCCGAAATCCAACCCTGTCCGACAATCTTGACCGATTGGCCTAAAATAGGTGTTAGGGTCCTATGACCACAAGAAGATATCCTGCTAGCAGACAAAACAGACTCTACTATCAAAGTGACTGTGTCTTTTCAGCATTGGTGGTTCAGTGGTAGAATTCTTGCTTGCCATTTGGGGGACCTGGGTTCAATTCCCGGCCAATGCAGTGTATTTAGAAGTAGTCTTTTTGAAAACACAAGCATCCCAGGCTTGCACCTCTCTAGGCTATCCAAACTGTTGCATATGGGGGAATGTTGGCCTAGTGTACAGATGCGCTATCTGAAATACCCACAGCTGGCTCTCTGAGCAAGACCCATTAACCCCACTGTTTTCCCTAGGCATCCCACTGCACCTTAAGGGACCGGGTTAAATGGAGAGAGGTAATTGATCTATTTTGTGATCAATAAATTCTATTTTCTACTATAGGTATAGCTATCAAATTTTACACACTTGTACAGGACCGTCAATGGATTGTGTGTTGCCATTGGGGGGTCCCAAGCCCACAAGGTTCTTGAGTTATGCAAAGAAAAATAGCCAGCGGAAAGTTCTAGGAAGCTGGGCTTTTTCAGGTTTATAGAGTCTCAGAGAAGGGAGTCAGACATCAAGTTTGATACAGATTGTACAAAGTATCTACGAGATATTAGCCATCAAAATTGCAGATTTTGACGAACTTGAACGCTGCTGCGACCGTACAATGAGAACCGGGGACATCACAGGCTCCACTCAGTGCAATCTCTTAAACAACATATCCGAAATCCACCCCTGTACGACCACAACCATTATTCAAACTTTTGTCCTGGCAAATACTTTATTTTGGACAAGTTTGTCTTAGGGATTGCATTGTATTTTATACTGTACACTCAACTGCTTTGACGGTCTGGCAGGATACAACAAGGAATTCAAGCACTTCAAAAAGTATGTGTTTCTTTGGACATAAACCAGGGGAGAGGGCGTCCGCAGTCCCCCACTACCACAAATTATGCAGTTGAAATTCCCACATATGGGGAATTTGCAAAGGTCGGCACTGCCGGGGTGCAATAGCAAGCCTCACTTTGGGTGAACCTCCTTCATGATCAAGGTGTCGCCTCTGCCAGGTAAGTATGATGTGGAACAGTCTAAGTCAAAGGCCCCATTGAAGGCAGCTGAAAGTTGTTAAGCAGTGGCCAATGGAGCCCCCTACCCCTCAGAATGAGCAGTTGTTAAGTTGAGGCACGAGCTATTGATCCCTTATAAGAGGAGGAGGAGCCCAAAAGCCTCATCTGTTCAGATCCAAGGCACCTATTTTGATACATTTGAGCCAGCCTAGTTTGTTGGAGATGCTTATCCTTCCATTGACCCAGAGCTGACAGGATCAGTGTCACGGATTCCATTCATGATTCCTATATACCTTTTAGTATACAGGCATGAAAATTACAAGGTAATCATATAAGAATAAAAGGGGTATGCCTCCAATTACATTGAATGGGAATGAAATCTTCCAGCCTTTTTTGCTGTCATTTTCTAAAAGAAAGTAGGATTCTATGCTCAACTACACAGTGCGCAGCTCCCCTTCACTGACAAATAGCCATCAGTCTCAGTCAGCTAGGATAATCTGAAGGACAAATAGCCAGCGGAAAGCTCTAGGAAGCTGGGCTTTTTCAGGTTTATAGAGTCTCAGAGAAGGGAGTCAGACATCAAGTTTGATGCAGATTGTACAAAGTATCTACGAGATATTAGCCATCAAAATTGCCGATTTTGACGAACTTGAACACTGCTGCGACCGTACAATGAGAACCGGGGACATCACAGGCTCCACTCAGTGCAATCTCTTAAACAACATATCCGAAATCCACCCCTGTACGACCACAACCATTATTCAAACTTTTGTCCTGGCAAATACTTTATTTTGGACAAGTTTGTCTTAGGGATTGCATTGTATTTTATACTGTACACTCAACTGCTTTGACGGTCTGGCAGGATACAACAAGGAATTCAAGCACTTCAAAAAGTATGTGTTTCTTTGGACATAAACCAGGGGAGAGGGCGTCCGCAGTCCCCCGCTACCACAAATTATGCAGTTGAAATTCCCACATATGGGGAATTCGCAAAGGTCGGCACTGCCGGGGTGCGATAGCAAGCCTCACTCTGGGTGAACCTCCTTCATGATCAAGGTGTCGCCTCTGCCAGGTAAGTATGATGTGGAACAGTCTAAGTCAAAGGCCCCATTGAAGGCAGCTGAACGTTGTTAAGCAGTGGCCAATGGAGCCCCCTACCCCTCAGAATGAGCAGTTGTTAAGTTGAGGCACGAGCTATTGATCACTTATAAGAGGAGGAGGAGCCCAAAAGCCTCATCTGTTCAGATCCAAGGCACCTATTTTGATACATTTGAGCCAGCCTAGTTTGTTGGAGATGCTTATCCTTCCATTGACCCAGAGCTGACAGGATCAGTGTCACGTATTCCATTCATGATTCCTATATACCTTTTAGTATACAGGCATGAAAATTACAAGGTAATCATATAAGAATAAAAGGGGTATGCCTCCAATTACATTGAATGGGAATGAAATCTTCCAGCCTTTTTTGCTGTCATTTTCTAAAAGAAAGTAGGATTCTATGCTCAACTACACAGTGCGCAGCTCCCCTTCACTGACAAAATAGCCATCAGTCTCAGTCAGCTAGGATAATTCTGAAGGACAAATAGCCAGCGGACGGTTCTATAAAGCTGGGGTTTTTCAAGTTTGTAGAGTCTCAGAGGAGGGAGGCAGACATCAAGTTTGATACAGATCGGAGAAAGTATCTACGAGGTATTAGCCATCAAGAATGCAGATCTTGACAAACTCGAACGCTGCTACGACCGTACACTGGGTTCCTCGGACATCTAACTCACAGACTCCACTCAGTGCTAGGCCTCAAACAACATATCCGAAATCCAACCCTGTTCGACAATCTTGAACGATTGGCCTAAAATAGGTGTTAGGGTCCTATGACCACAAGAAGATATCCTGCAAGCAGACAAAACAGACTCTACTATCAAAGTGCTTGTGTCTTTTCAGCATTGGTGGTTCAGTGGTAGGATTCTCGCTTGCCATGTGGGGGACCTGGGTTCAATTCCTGGCCAATACAGTGTATTTAGAAGTTGTCTTTTTGAAAACACATGCATCCCAGCCTTGCACCTCTCTGGGCTATCCAAACTGTTGCATATGGGGGAATGTTGGCCTAGTGTACAGATGCGCTATCTGAAATACCCACAGCTGGCTCTCTGAGCAAGACCCATTAACCCCACTGTTTTCCCTAGGCATCCCACTGCACCTTAAGGGACCGGGTTAAATGCAGAGAGGTAATTGATCCATTTTGTGATCAATAAATTCTATTTTCTACTATAGGTATAGCTACCAAATTTTACACACTTGTTCCAGACTGTCAATGGATTGTGTGTTGCCATTGTGGGGTCCCAAGCCCACAAGGTTCTTGAGTTATGCAAAGAAAAATAGCCAGCGGAAAGTTCTAGGAAGCTGGGCTTTTTCAGGTTTATAGAGTCTCAGAGAAGGGAGTCAGACATCAAGTTTGATACAGATTGTACAAAGTATCTAAGAGATATTAGCCATCAAAATTGCAGATTTTGACGAACTTGAACGCTGCTGCGACCGTACAATGACAACCGGGGACATCACAGGCTCCACTCAGTGCAATCGCTTAAACAACATATCCGAAATCCACCCCTGTACGACCACAACCATTATTCAAACTTTTGTCCTGGCAAATACTTTATTTTGGACAAGTTTGTCTTAGGGATTGCATTGTATTTTATACTGTACACTCAACTGCTTTGACGGTCTGGCAGGATACAACAAGGAATTCAAGCACTTCAAAAAGTATGTGTTTCTTTGGACATAAACCAGGGGAGAGGGCGTCCGCAGTCCCCCGCTACCACAAATTATGCAGTTGAAATTCCCACATATGGGGAATTCGCAAAGGTCGGCACTGCCGGGGTGCAATAGCAAGCCTCACTCTGGGTGAACCTCCTTCATGATCAACGTGTCGCCTCTGCCAGGTAAGTATGATGTGGAACAGTCTAAGTCAAAGGCCCCATTGAAGGCAGCTGAACGTTGTTAAGCAGTGGCCAATGGAGCCCCCTACCCCTCAGAATGAGCAGTTGTTAAGTTGAGGAACGAGCTATTGATCACTTATAAGAGGAGGAGGAGCCCAAAAGCCTCATCTGTTCAGATCCAAGGCACCTATTTTGATACATTTGAGCCAGCCTAGTTTGTTGGAGATGCTTATCCTTCCATTGACCCAGAGCTGACAGGATCAGTGTCACGTATTCCATTCATGATTCCTATATACCTTTTAGTATACAGGCATGAAAATTACAAGGTAATCATATAAGAATAAAAGGGGTATGCCTCCAATTACATTGAATGGGAATGAAATCTTCCAGCCTTTTTTGCTGTCATTTTCTAAAAGAAAGTAGGATACTATGCTCAACTACACAGTGCGCAGCTCCCCTTCACTGACAAATAGCCATCAGTCTCAGTCAGCTAGGATAATTCTGAAGGACAAATAGCCAGCAGAAGGTTCTATAAAGCTGGGCTTTTTCAAGTTTGTAGAGTCTCAGAGGAGGGAGGCAGACATCAAGTTTGATACAGATCGGAGAAAGTATCTACAAGGTATTAGCCATCAAAAATGCAGATCTTGACAAACTCGAACGCTGCTACGACCGTACACTGGGTTCCTCGGACATCAAACTCACAGACTCCACTCAGTGCTAGGCCTAAAACAACATATCCAAAATCCAACCCTGTTCGACAACCTCGACCGATTGGCCTAAAATAGGTGTTAGGGTCCTATGACCACAAGAAGATATCCTGCTAGCAGACAAAACAGACTCTACTATCAAAGTCATTGTGTCTTTTCAGCATTGGTGGTTCAGTGGTAGAATTCTTGCTTGACATGTGGGGGACCTGGGTTCAATTCCTGGCCAATGCAGTGTATTTAGAAGTTGTCTTTTTGAAAACACAAGCATCCCAGGCTTGCACCTCTCTGGGCTATCCAAACTGTTGCATATGGGGGAATGTTGGCCTAGTGTACAGATGCGCTATCTGAAACACCCACAGCTGGCTCTCTGAGCAAGACCCATTGACCCCACTGTTTTCCCTAGGCATCCCACTGCACCTTAAGGGACCGGGTTAAATGCAAAGAGGTATTTGATCCATTTTGTGATCAATAAATTCTATTTTCTACTATAGGTATAGTTACCAAATTTTACACACTTGTTCCAGACTGTCAATGGATTGTGTGTTGCCATTGTGGGGTCCCAAGCCCACAAGGTTCTTGAGTTATGCAAAGAAAAATAGCCAGCGGAAAGTTCTAGGAAGCTGGGCTTTTTCAGTTTTATAGAGTCTCAGAGAAGGGAGTCAGACATTAGGTTTGATACAGATTGTACAAAGTATCTACGAGATATCAGCCATCAAAATTGCAGATTTTGACGACCTTGAACGCTGCTGCGACCGTACAATGAGAACCGGCGACATCGCAGGCTCCACTCAGTGCAATCTCTTAAACAACATATCCGAAATCCACCCCTGTACGACCACAACCATTATTCAAACTTTTGTCCTGGCAAATACTTTATTTTGGACAAGTTTGTCTTAGGGATTGCATTGTATTTTATACTGTACACTAACCGGCTTTGACGGTCTGGCAGGATACAACAAGGAATTCAAGCACTTCAAAAAGTATGTGTTTCTTTGGACATAAACCAGGGGAGAGGGCGTCCGCAGTCCCCCACTACCACAAATTATGCAGTTGAAATTCCCACATATGGGGAATTTGCAAAGGTCGGCACTGCCGGGGTGCAATAGCAAGCCTCACTTTGGGTGAACCTCCTTCATGATCAAGGTGTCGCCTCTGCCAGGTAAGTATGATGTGGAACAGTCTAAGTCAAAGGCCCCATTGAAGGCAGCTGAAAGTTGTTAAGCAGTGGCCAATGGAGCCCCCTACCCCTCAGAATGAGCAGTTGTTAAGTTGAGGCACGAGCTATTGATCCCTTATAAGAGGAGGCGGAGCCCAAAAGCCTCATCTGTTCAGATCCAAGGCACCTATTTTGATACATTTGAGCCACCCTAGTTTGTTGGAGATGCTTATCCTTCCATTGACCCAGAGCTGACAGGATCAGTGGCACCTAATCCATTCATGATTCCTATATACCTTTTAGTATACAGGCATGAAAATTACAAGGTAATCATATAAGAATAAAAGGGGTATGCCTCCAATTACATTGAATGGGAATGAAATCTTCCAGCCTTTTTTGCTGTCATTTTCTAAAAGAAAGTAGGATTCTATGCTCAACTACACAGTGCGCAGCTCCCCGTCACTGACAAAATAACCATCAGTCTCGGTCAGCTAGGATAATTCTGAAGGACAAATAGCCAGCGGACGGTTCTATAAAGCTGGGGTTTTTCAAGTTTGTTGAGTCTCAGAGGAGGGAGGCAGACATCAAGTTTGATACAGATCGGACAAAGTATCTACGAGGTATTAGCCATCAAAAATGCAGATCTTGACAAACTCGAACGCTGCTACGACCGTACACTGGGTTCCTGGGACATCAAACTCACAGACTCCACTCAGTGCTAGGCCTCAAACAACATATCCGAAATCCAACCCTGTCCGACAATCTTGACCGATTGGCCTAAAATAGGTGTTAGGGTCCTATGACCACAAGAAGATATCCTGCTAGCAGACAAAACAGACTCTACTATTAAAGTGATTGTGTCTTTTCAGCATTGGTGGTTCAGTGGTAGAATTCTTGCTTGCCATGTGGGGGACCAGGGTTCAATTCCTGGCCAATGCAGTGTATTTAGAAGTTGTCTTTTTGAAAACACAAGCATCCCAGGCTTGCACCTCTCTGGGCTATCCAAACTGTTGCATATGGGGGAATGTTGGCCTAGTGTACAGATGCGCTATCTGAAACACCCAC
>CM060082.1:1469730-1496730 GCA_030533445.1 Cyprinodon diabolis
TTCACGTACATCATCTAACTCTCATCTATCTATACTCTCACATACATTATCTAACTCTCATATATCTATACTTTCCCATCCATCATCTAACTCTCATATATACTCTCACGTACATTATCTAACTTTCATATATCTATACTTTCACGTACATCATCTAACTCTCATGTATCTATACTCTCACATACATCATCTAACTCTCATATATACTCTCATGTACGTCATCTAGCTCTCATACTGTATATCTATAATCTCACATACATCATCTAACTCTCATATATCTATACTCTCACGTACATCATCTAACCCTCATATATCTATACTCTCCCATCCATCATCTAACTCTCATATATCTATACTCTCACCTGCATCATCTAACTTTCATATATCTATACTTTCACATACATCATCTAACTCTCATATATCTATACTTTCACATACATCATCTAACTCTCATGTATCTATACTCTCACATACATTATCTAACTCTCATATATACTCTCACGTACATTATCTAACTCTTATATCTATACTTTCACGTACATCATCTAACTCTCATGTATCTATACTCACATACATTATCTAACTCTCATATATACTCTCACGTACATTATCTATATCTCATGTATCTATACTCTTACATACATTATCTAACTCTCATATATCTATACTTTCCCATCCATCATCTAACTCTCATATATACTCTCAGGTACATTATCTAACTTTCATATATCTATACTTTCACGTACATCATCTAACTCTCATATTTCTATACTCTCACGTACATCATCTAACCCTCATATATCTATAGTCTCCCATCCATCATCTAACTCTCATATATCTATACTCTCACATGCATCATCAAACTCTCATATATCTATACTTTCACATACATCATCGAACCCTCATATATCTATACTCTCCTATCCATCATCTAAATCTCATACACTATATTGCCAAAAGTATTTGCTCACCCATCCAAATTATTGGAATCAGGTGTTCCAATCACTTCCATGGCCACAGGTGTATAAATTCAAGCACCTAGGCATGCAGACTGTTTTTACAAACATTTGTGAAAGAATGGGTCGCTCTCAGGAGCTCAGTGAATTCCAGCGTGGAACTGTGATAGGATGCCACCTGTGCAACAAATCCAGTCGTGAAATTTCCTCGCTCCTAAATATTCCACAGTCAACTGTCAGCTGTATTATAAGAAAATGGAAGTGTTTGGGAACGTACATCATCTAACTCTCATATATCTATACTTTCACATACATTATCTAACTTTCATATATCTATACTCTCATGTACATTATCTAACTCTCATATATCTATACTTTCACATACATCATCTAACTCTCATATATCTATACCCTCCACTCCATCATCTAACTCTCATATATCTATACTCTTCAATCTATCATTTAACTCTCATATATCTATACTCTCACATGCATCATCTAACTCTCATATATCTATACTTTCCTATCCATCATCTAACTCTCATATATACTCTCACGTATTTTACCTAACATTCATATATCTATACTTTCACGTACATCATCTAACTCTCATGTATGTATACTCTCACATACATCATCTAACTCTCATATATCTATACTCTCACGTACATCATCTAACCCTCATATATCTATACTCTCCCATCCATCATCTAACTCTCATATATCTATGCTCTCACATGCATCATCTAACTCATATATCTATACTTTCACATACATCATCTAACTCTCATGTATCTATACTCTCACATACATTATCTAACTCTCATATTTACTCTCACGTACATTATCTATCTCTCATATATCTATACTTTCACGTACATCATCTAACTCTCATGTATCTATACTCTCAGATACATTATCTAACTCTCATATATACTCTCACGTACATTATCTAACTCTCATGTATCTATACTCTCACATACATTATCTAACTTTCATATATCTATACTTTCCCATCCATCATCTAACTCTCATATATACTCTCACGTACATTATCTAACTCTTAAATATCTATACTTTCCCATCCATCATCTAACTCTCATATATACTCTCACGTACATTATCTAACTTTCATATATCTATACTTTCACATACATCATCTAACTCTCATGTATCTATACTCTCACATACATCATCTAACTCTCATATTTCTATACTTTCACGTACATCATCTAGCCCTCATATATCTATACTCTCCCATCCATCATCTAACTCTCATATTTCTATACTCTCACATGCATCATCAAACTCTCATATATCTATACTTTCACATACATCATCTAACCCTCATATATCTATACTCTCCTGTCCGTCATCTAACTGTCATATATCTATACTCTCACATGCATCATCTAACTCTCAGATATCTATACTTTCACATACATCATCTAACTCTCATATATACTCTCACGTACATTATCTAACTTTCATATATCTATCCTTTCACGTACATCATCTAACTCTCATGTATCTATATTCTCACATACCTCATCTAACTCTCATATTTCTATACTCTCACTTGCATCATCTAACTCTCAGATATCTATACTCTCACATACATTATCTAACTCTCATATCTATACTTTCCCATCCTTCATCTAACTCTCATATATACTCTCACGTACATTATCTAACTTTCATATATCTATCCTTTCACGTACATCATCTAACTCTCATGTATCTATATTCTCACATACCTCATCTAACTCTCATATTTCTATACTCTCACTTGCATCATCTAACTCTCAGATATCTATACTCTCACATACATTATCTAACTCTCATATCTATACTTTCCCATCCTTCATCTAACTCTCATATATACTCTCACGTACATTATCTAACTTTCATATATCTATCCTTTCACATACATCATCTAACTCTCATGTATCTATACTCTCACATACCTCATCTAACTCTCATATTTCTATACTCTCACCTACATCATCTAACCCTCATATATCTATACTCTCACATACATCATCTATCTCTCATATATCTATACTTTCACATCCATCATCAAACTCTCATATATCTATACTCTCACATGCATCATCTAACTCTCATATATCTATACTCTCACGTACATCGTCTAACTCTCATATATCTATACTTTCACATACATCATCTAACTCTCATATATCTGTACTCTCACGTACATTATCTAACTCTCATATATCTATACTCTCACGTACATCATCTAACTCTCATATATCTATACTCTCACGTACATCATCTAACTCTCATATATCTATACTTTCACATCCATCATCTAACTCTCATATATCTATACTCTCACATGCATCATCTAACTCTCATATATCTATGCTCTCACGTACATCATCGAACTCTCATATGTCTATACTTTCACATACATAATCTAACTCTTATATATCTGTACTCTCACGTGCATTATCTAACTCTCATGTATCTATACTCTCACATACATTATCTAACTTTCATATATCTATACTTTCCCATCCATCATCTAACTCTCATATATACTCTCACGTACATTATCTAACTCTTAAATATCTATACTTTCCCATCCATCATCTAACTCTCATATATACTCTCACATACATCATCTAACTGTCATATATCTATACTCTCACATGCATCATCTAACTCTCAGATATCTATACTTTCACATGCATCATCTAACCCTCATATATCTATACTCTCCCATCCATCATCTAACTCTCATATTTCTATACTCTCACATGCATCATCAAACTCTCATATATCTATACTTTCACATACATCATCTAACCCTCATATATCTATACTCTCCTATCCATCATCTAACTGTCATATACTCTCACATGCATCATCTAACTCTCAGATATCTATTCTTTCACATACATCATCTAACTCTCATGTATCTATACTCTCACATACATTATCTAACTCTCATATATCTATACTTTCCCATCCATCATCTAACTCTCATATATACTCTCACGTACATTATCTAACTTTCATATATCTATCATTTCACGTACATCATATAACTCTCATGTATCTATACTCTCACATACCTCATCTAACTCTCATATTTCTATACTCTCACGTATATCATCTAACCCTCCTATATCTATACTCTCACATACATCATCTAACTCTCATATATCTATACTTTCACATCCATCATCTAACTCTCATATATCTATACTCTCACATGCATCATCTAACTCTTATATATCTATGCTCTCACGTACATCATCGAACTCTCATATGTCTATACTTTCACATACATAATCTAACTCTTATATATCTGTACCTCACGTGCATTATCTAACTCTCATATATCTATACTCTCACGTACATCATCTAACTCTCATATATCTATACTCTCACATACATCATCTAACTCTCATATATCAATACTTTCCCATCCATCATCAAACTCTCATATATACTCTCACGTACATTATCTAACTTTCATATATCTATACTTTCACGTACATCATCTAACTCTCATGTATCTATACTCTCACATACATCATCTAACTCTCATATATACTCTCATGTACATCATCTAGCTCTCATACTGTATATCTATAATCTCACATACATCATCTAACTCTCATATATCTATACTCTCACGTACATCATCTAACCCTCATATATCTATACTCTCCCATCCATCATCTAACTCTCATATATCTATACTCTCACATGCATCATCTAACTTTCATATATCTATACTTTCACATACATCATCTAACTCTCATATATCTATACTTTCACATACATCATCTAACTCTCATATATCTATACTCTCACGTACATTATCTAACGTTCATATATCTATACTCTCACGTACATCATCTAACTCTCATATATCTATACTTTCACATACATTATCTAACTTTCATATATCTATACTCTCATGTACATTATCTAACTCTCATATATCTATACTTTCACATACATCATCTAACTCTCATATATCTATACCCTCCACTCCATCATCTAACTCTCATATATCTATACTCTTCAATCTATCATTTAACTCTCATATATCTATACTCTCACATGCATCATCTAACTCTCATATATCTATACTTTCCTATCCATCATCTAACTCTCATATATACTCTCACGTATTTTACCTAACTTTCATATATCTATACTTTCACGTACATCATCTAACTCTCATGTATCTATACTCTCACATACATCATCTAACTCTCATATATACTCTCATGTACATCATCTAGCTCTCATACTGTATATCTATACTCTCACATACATCATCTAACTCTCATATATCTATACTCTCACGTACATCATCTAACCCTCATATATCTATACTCTCCCATCCATCATCTAACTCTCATATATCTATACTCTCACATGCATCATCTAACTTTCATATATCTATACTTTCACATACATCATCTAACTCTCATATATCTATACTTTCACATACATCATCTAACTCTCATATATCTATACTCTCACGTACATTATCTAACGTTCATATATCTATACTCTCACGTACATCATCTAACTCTCATATATCTATACTTTCACATACATTATCTAACTTTCATATATCTATACTCTCATGTACATTATCTAACTCTCATATATCTATACTTTCACATACATCATCTAACTCTCATATATCTATACCCTCCACTCCATCATCTAACTCTCATATATCTATACTCTTCAATCTATCATTTAACTCTCATATATCTATACTCTCACATGCATCATCTAACTCTCATATATCTATACTTTCCTATCCATCATCTAACTCTCATATATACTCTCACGTATTTTACCTAACTTTCATATATCTATACTTTCACGTACATCATCTAACTCTCATGTATCTATACTCTCACATACATCATCTAACTCTCATATATACTCTCATGTACATCATCTAGCTCTCATACTGTATATCTATACTCTCACATACATCATCTAACTCTCATATATCTATACTCTCACGTACATCATCTAACCCTCATATATCTATACTCTCCCATCCATCATCTAACTCTCATATATCTATGCTCTCACATGCATCATCTAACTCATATATCTATACTTTCACATACATCATCTAACTCTCATGTATCTATACTCTCACATACATTATCTAACTCTCATATTTACTCTCACGTACATTATCTATCTCTCATATATCTATACTTTCACGTACATCATCTAACTCTCATGTATCTATACTCTCACATACATTATCTAACTTTCATATATCTATACTTTCCCATCCATCATCTAACTCTCATATATACTCTCACGTACATTATCTAACTCTTAAATATCTATACTTTCCCATCCATCATCTAACTCTCATATATACTCTCACGTACATTATCTAACTTTCATATATCTATACTTTCACATACATCATCTAACTCTCATGTATCTATACTCTCACATACATCATCTAACTCTCATATTTCTATACTTTCACGTACATCATCTAGCCCTCATATATCTATACTCTCCTGTCCGTCATCTAACTGTCATATATCTATACTCTCACATGCATCATCTAACTCTCAGATATCTATACTTTCACATACATCATCTAACTCTCATATATCTATACTTTCCCATCCATCATCTAACTCTCATATATACTCTCACGTACATTATCTAACTTTCATATATCTATCCTTTCACGTACATCATCTAACTCTCATGTATCTATATTCTCACATACCTCATCTAACTCTCATATTTCTATACTCTCACTTGCATCATCTAACTCTCAGATATCTATACTCTCACATACATTATCTAACTCTCATATCTATACTTTCCCATCCTTCATCTAACTCTCATATATACTCTCACGTACATTATCTAACTTTCATATATCTATCCTTTCACATACATCATCTAACTCTCATGTATCTATACTCTCACATACCTCATCTAACTCTCATATTTCTATACTCTCACCTACATCATCTAACCCTCATATATCTATACTCTCACATACATCATCTATCTCTCATATATCTATACTTTCACATCCATCATCAAACTCTCATATATCTATACTCTCACATGCATCATCTAACTCTCATATATCTATACTCTCACGTACATCGTCTAACTCTCATATATCTATACTTTCACATACATCATCTAACTCTCATATATCTGTACTCTCACGTACATTATCTAACTCTCATATATCTATACTCTCACGTACATCATCTAACTCTCATATATCTATACTCTCACGTACATCATCTAACTCTCATATATCTATACTTTCACATCCATCATCTAACTCTCATATATCTATACTCTCACATGCATCATCTAACTCTCATATATCTATGCTCTCACGTACATCATCGAACTCTCATATGTCTATACTTTCACATACATAATCTAACTCTTATATATCTGTACTCTCACGTGCATTATCTAACTCTCATGTATCTATACTCTCACATACATCATCTAACTGTCATATATCTATACTCTCACATGCATCATCTAACTCTCAGATATCTATACTTTCACATGCATCATCTAACCCTCATATATCTATACTCTCCCATCCATCATCTAACTCTCATATTTCTATACTCTCACATGCATCATCAAACTCTCATATATCTATACTTTCACATACATCATCTAACCCTCATATATCTATATTCTCCTATCCATCATCTAACTGTCATATATCTATACTCTCACATGCATCATCTAACTCTCAGATATCTATTCTTTCACATACATCATCTAACTCTCATGTATCTATACTCTCACATACATTATCTAACTCTCATATATCTATACTTTCCCATCCATCATCTAACTCTCATATATACTCTCACGTACATTATCTAACTTTCATATATCTATCATTTCACGTACATCATATAACTCTCATGTATCTATACTCTCACATACCTCATCTAACTCTCATATTTCTATACTCTCACGTATATCATCTAACCCTCCTATATCTATACTCTCACATACATCATCTAACTCTCATATATCTATACTTTCACATCCATCATCTAACTCTCATATATCTATACTCTCACATGCATCATCTAACTCTTATATATCTATGCTCTCACGTACATCATCGAACTCTCATATGTCTATACTTTCACATACATAATCTAACTCTTATATATCTGTACTCTCACGTGCATTATCTAACTCTCATATATCTATACTCTCACGTACATCATCTAACTCTCATATATCTATACTCTCACATACATCATCTAACTCTCATATATCAATACTTTCCCATCCATCATCAAACTCTCATATATACTCTCACGTACATTATCTAACTTTCATATATCTATACTTTCACGTACATCATCTAACTCTCATGTATCTATACTCTCACATACATCATCTAACTCTCATATATACTCTCATGTACATCATCTAGCTCTCATACTGTATATCTATAATCTCACATACATCATCTAACTCTCATATATCTATACTCTCACGTACATCATCTAACCCTCATATATCTATACTCTCCCATCCATCATCTAACTCTCATATATCTATACTCTCACATGCATCATCTAACTTTCATATATCTATACTTTCACATACATCATCTAACTCTCATATATCTATACTTTCACATACATCATCTAACTCTCATATATCTATACTCTCACGTACATTATCTAACGTTCATATATCTATACTCTCACGTACATCATCTAACTCTCATATATCTATACTTTCACATACATTATCTAACTTTCATATATCTATACTCTCATGTACATTATCTAACTCTCATATATCTATACTTTCACATACATCATCTAACTCTCATATATCTATACCCTCCACTCCATCATCTAACTCTCATATATCTATACTCTTCAATCTATCATTTAACTCTCATATATCTATACTCTCACATGCATCATCTAACTCTCATATATCTATACTTTCCTATCCATCATCTAACTCTCATATATACTCTCACGTATTTTACCTAACTTTCATATATCTATACTTTCACGTACATCATCTAACTCTCATGTATCTATACTCTCACATACATCATCTAACTCTCATATATACTCTCATGTACATCATCTAGCTCTCATACTGTATATCTATACTCTCACATACATCATCTAACTCTCATATATCTATACTCTCACGTACATCATCTAACCCTCATATATCTATACTCTCCCATCCATCATCTAACTCTCATATATCTATGCTCTCACATGCATCATCTAACTCATATATCTATACTTTCACATACATCATCTAACTCTCATGTATCTATACTCTCACATACATTATCTAACTCTCATATTTACTCTCACGTACATTATCTATCTCTCATATATCTATACTTTCACGTACATCATCTAACTCTCATGTATCTATATTTTCACGTACATCATCTAAGTCTCATGTATCTATACTCTCAAATACATTATCTAACTCTCATATATACTCTCACGTACATTATCTAACTCTCATATATCTATACTTTCACGTACATCATTTAACTCTCATGTATCTATTCTCTCACATACATTATCTAACTCTCATATATACTCTCTCGTATATTATCTAACTCTCATGTATCTATACTCTCACATACATTATCTAAATCTCATATATCTATACTTTCACATACATCATCTAACTCTCATATATCTATACTCTCCAATCTATCATCTAACTCTCATATATCTATACTCTCCAATCTATCATCTAACTCTCATATATCTATACTTTCCCATCCATCATCTAACTCTCATATATACTCTCACGTACATTACCTAACTTTCATATATCTATACTTTCACGTAAATCATCTAACTCTCATCTATCTATACTCTCACATACATCATCTAACTCTCATATGTACTCTCCCATCCATCATCTAACTCTCATATATCTATACTCTGACATGCATCATCTAACTCTCATATATCTATACTTTCACATACATCATCTAACTCTCATGTATCTATACTCTCACATACATTATCTAACTCTCATATATACTTTCACGTACATCATCTAACTCTCATGTATCTATACTCACATACATTATCTAACTCTCATATATACTCTCACGTACATTATCTATATCTCATGTATCTATACTCTCTCATACATTATCTAACTCTCATATATCTATACTTTCCCATCCGTCATCTAACTCTCATATATACTCTCAGGTACATTATCTAACTTTCATATATCTATACTTTCACGTACATCATCTAACTCTCATGTATCTATACTCTCACATACATCATCTAACTCTCATATTTCTATACTCTCACGTACATCATCTAACCCTCATATATCTATAGTCTCCCATCCATCATCTAACTCTCATATATCTATACTCTCACATGCATCATCAAACTCTCATATATCTATACTTTCACATACATCATCGAACCCTCATATATCTATACTCTCCTATCCATCATCTAAATCTCATATATCTAAACTCTCACATGCATCATCTAACCCTCATATATCTATACTTTCACGTACATCATCTAACTCTCATCTATCTATACTCTCACATACATTATCTAACTCTCATATATCTATACTTTCCCATCCATCATCTAACTCTCATATATACTCTCACGTACATTATCTAACTTTCATATATCTATACTTTCATGTACATCATCTAACTCTCATGTATCTATACTCTCACATACATCATCTAACTCTCATATATACTCTCATGTACGTCATCTAGCTCTCATACTGTATATCTATAATCTCACATACATCATCTAACTCTCATATATCTATACCCTCACGTACATCATCTAACTCTCATATATCTATATTCTCACGTACATCATCTAACTCTCATATATCTATACTTTCACATCCATCATCGAACTCTCATATATCTTAACTCTCACATGCATCATCTAACTCTCATATATCTATACTTTCACATACATCATCTAACTCTCATATATCTATACTCTCATATACATCATCTAACTCTCATATATCTATACTCTCACGTACATCATCTAACTCTCATGTATCTATATTTTCACATACATCATCTAAGTCTCATGTATCTATACTCTCAAATACATTATCTAACTCTCATATATACTCTCATGTACGTCATCTAGCTCTCATACTGTATATCTATAATCTCACATACATCATCTAACTCTCATATATCTATACTCTCACGTACATCATCTAACCCTCATATATCTATACTCTCCCATCCATCATCTAACTCTCATATATCTATACTCTCACATGCATCATCTAACTTTCATATATCTATACTTTCACATACATCATCTAACTCTCATATATCTATATTCTCACATACATCATCTAACTCTCATATATACTCTCATGTACGTCATCTAGCTCTCATACTGTATATCTATAATCTCACGTACATCATCTAACTCTCATATATCTATATTCTCACGTACATCATCTAACTCTCATATATCTATACTTTCACATCCATCATCGAACTCTCATATATCTTAACTCTCACATGCATCATCTAACTCTCATATATCTATACTTTCACATACATCATCTAACTCTCATATATCTATACTCTCATATACATCATCTAACTCTCATATATCTATACTCTCACGTACATCATCTAACTCTCATGTATCTATATTTTCACATACATCATCTAAGTCTCATGTATCTATACTCTCAAATACATTATCTAACTCTCATATATACTCTCATGTACGTCATCTAGCTCTCATACTGTATATCTATAATCTCACATACATCATCTAACTCTCATATATCTATACTCTAACGTACATCATCTAACCCTCATATATCTATACTCTCCCATCCATCATCTAACTCTCATATATCTATACTCTCACATGCATCATCTAACTTTCATATATCTATACTTTCACATACATCATCTAACTCTCATATATCTATATTCTCACATACATCATCTAACTCTCATATATCTATACTCTCACGTACATCATCTAACTCTCATATATCTATACTCTCACATGCATCATCTAACTCTCATATATCTATACTTTCACATACATCATCTAACTCTCATGTATCTATACTCTCACATACATTATCAAACTCTCATATATACTCTCACGTACATTATCTAACTCTTATATCTATACTTTCACGTACATCATCTAACTCTCATATATCTTAACTCTCACATGCATCATCTAACTCTCATATATCTATACTTTCACATACATCATCTAACTCTCATATATCTATACTTTCACGTACATCATCTAACTCTCATGTATCTATACTCACATACATTATCTAACTCTCATATATACTCTCACCTACATTATCTATATCTCATGTATCTATACTCTCACATACATTATCTAACTCTCATATATCTATACTTTCCCATCCATCATCTAACTCTCATATATACTCTCAGGTACATTATCTACCTTTCATATATCTATACTTTCACGTACATCATCTAACTTTCATGTATCTATACTCTCACATACATCATCTAACTCTCATATTTCTTTACTCTCACGTACATCATCTAACCCTCATATATCTATAGTCTCCCATTCATCATCTAACTCTCATATATCTATACTCTCACATGCATCATCAAACTCTCATATATCTATACTTTCACATACGTCATCGAACCCTCATATATCTATACTCTCCTATCCATCATCTAAATCTCATATATCTAAACTCTCACATGCATCATCTAACCCTCATATATCTATACTTTCACGTACATCATCTAACTCTCATCTATCTATACTCTCACATACATTATCTAACTCTCATATATCTATACTTTCCCATCCATCATCTAACTCTCATATATACTCTCACGTACATTATCTAACTTTCATATATCTATACTTTCACGTACATCATCTAACTCTCATGTATCTATACTCTCACATACATCATCTAACTCTCATATATACTCTCATGTACGTCATCTAGCTCTCATACTGTATATCTATAATCTCACATACATCATCTAACTCTCATATATCTATACTCTCACGTACATCATCTAACTCTCATATATCTATATTCTCACGTACATCATCTAACTCTCATATATCTATACTTTCACATCCATCATCTAACTCTCATATATCTTAACTCTCACATGCATCATCTAACTCTCATATATCTATACTTTCACATACATCATCTAACTCTCATATATCTATACTCTCATATACATCATCTAACTCTCATATATCTATACTCTCACGTACATCATCTAACTCTCATGTATCTATATTTTCACATACATCATCTAAGTCTCATGTATCTATACTCTCACATACATTATCTAACTCTCATATATACTCTCATGTACGTCATCTAGCTCTCATACTGTATATCTATAATCTCACATACATCATCTAACTCTCATATATCTATACTCTCACGTACATCATCTAACCCTCATATATCTATACTCTCCCATCCATCATCTAACTCTCATATATCTATACTCTCACATGCATCATCTAACTTTCATATATATATACTCTCACGTACATTATCTAACTTTCATATATCTATACTTTCACGTACATCATCTAACTCTCATGTATCTATACTCTCACGTACATCATCTAACCCTCATATATCTATACTCTCACGTACATCATCTAAGTCTCATATATCTATACTTTCACATACATCATCTAACTCTCATATATCTATACTCTCACGTACATTATCTAACTCTCATATATCTATACTTTCACATACATCATCTAACTCTCATATATCTATACCCTCCAATCCATCATCTAACTCTCATATATCTATACTCTCACGTACATCATCTAACTCTCATATATCTATACTGTCACATACATTATCTAACTCTCATATATCTATACTTTCACATACATCATCTAACTCTCATATATCTATACCCTCCAATCCATCATCTAACTCTCATATATCTATACTCTCACATACATCATCTAACTCTCATATATCTGTACTCTCACGTACATCATCTAACCCTCATATATCTATACTCTCCCATCCATCATCTAACTCTCATATATCTATACTCTCACATGCATCATCAAACTCTCATATATCTATACTTTCACATACATCATCGAACCCTCATATATCTATACTCTCACATGCATCATCTAACTCTCATATATCTATACTTTCACATACATCATCTAACTCTCATGTATCTATACTCTCACATACATTATCCAACTCTCATTTGTCTATACTTTCCCATCCATCATCTAACTCTCATATATACTCTCACGTACATTATCTAACTTTCATATATCTATACTTTCACGTACATCATCTAACTCTCATGTATCTATACTCTCACATACATCATCTAATTCTCATATATACTCTCATGTACATCATCTAGCTCTCATACTGTATATATATATTCTCACATACATCATATAACTCTCATATATCTATACTCTCACGTACATCATCTAACTCTCATATATCTATATTCTCACGTACATCATCTAACTCTCATATATCTATACTTTCACATCCATCATCTAACTCTCATATATCTATACTTTCACATACATCATCTAACTCTCATATATCTATACTCTCATATACATCATCTAACTCTCATATATCTATACTCTCACGTACATCATCTAACTCTCATATATACTCTCATGTACATTATCTAACTCTCATATATCTATACTTTCACGTACATCATTTAACTCTCATGTATCTATACTCTCACATACATTATCTAACTCTCATATATACTCTCTCGTATATTATCTAACTCTCATGTATCTATACTCTCACATACATTATCTAACTCTCATATATCTATACTTTCACATACATCATCTAACTCTCATATATCTATACTCTCCAATCCATCATCTAACTCTCATATATCTATACTCTCCAATCTATCATCTAACTCTCATATATCTATACTTTCCCATCCATCATCTAACTCTCATATATACTCTCACGTACATTACCTAACTTTCATATATCTATACTTTCACGTAAATCATCTAACTCTCATCTATCTATACTCTCACATACATCATCTAACTCTCATATGTACTCTCCCATCCATCATCTAACTCTCATATATCTATACTCTGACATGCATCATCTAACTCTCATATATACTCTCATGTACGTCATCTAGCTCTCATACTGTATATCTATAATCTCACATACATCATCTAACTCTCATATATCTATACTCTCACGTACATCATCTAACCCTCATATATCTATACTCTCCCATCCATCATCTAACTCTCATATATCTATACTCTCACATGCATCATCTAACTTTCATATATATATACTCTCACGTACATTATCTAACTTTCATATATCTATACTTTCACGTACATCATCTAACTCTCATGTATCTATACTCTCACGTACATCATCTAACCCTCATATATCTATACTCTCACGTACATCATCTAAGTCTCATATATCTATACTTTCACATACATCATCTAACTCTCATATATCTATACTCTCACATACATTATCTAACTCTCATATATCTATACTTTCACATACATCATCTAACTCTCATATATCTATACCCTCCAATCCATCATCTAACTCTCATATATCTATACTCTCACGTACATCATCTAACTCTCATATATCTATACTGTCACATACATTATCTAACTCTCATATATCTATACTTTCACATACATCATCTAACCCTCATATATCTATACCCTCCAATCCATCATCTAACTCTCATATATCTATACTCTCACATACATCATCTAACTCTCATATATCTGTACTCTCACGTACATCATCTAACCCTCATATATCTATACTCTCCCATCCATCATCTAACTCTCATATATCTATACTCTCACATGCATCATCAAACTCTCATATATCTATACTTTCACATACATCATCGAACCCTCATATATCTATACTCTCACATGCATCATCTAACTCTCATATATCTATACTTTCACATACATCATCTAACTCTCATGTATCTATACTCTCACATACATTATCCAACTCTCATTTGTCTATACTTTCCCATCCATCATCTAACTCTCATATATACTCTCACGTACATTATCTAACTTTCATATATCTATACTTTCACGTACATCATCTAACTCTCATGTATCTATACTCTCACATACATCATCTAATTCTCATATATACTCTCATGTACATCATCTAGCTCTCATACTGTATATATATATTCTCACATACATCATATAACTCTCATATATCTATACTCTCACGTACATCATCTAACTCTCATATATCTATATTCTCACGTACATCATCTAACTCTCATATATCTATACTTTCACATCCATCATCTAACTCTCATATATCTATACTTTCACATACATCATCTAACTCTCATATATCTATACTCTCATATACATCATCTAACTCTCATATATCTATACTCTCACGTACATCATCTAACTCTCATATATACTCTCATGTACATTATCTAACTCTCATATATCTATACTTTCACGTACATCATTTAACTCTCATGTATCTATACTCTCACATACATTATCTAACTCATATATACTCTCTCGTATATTATCTAACTCTCATGTATCTATACTCTCACATACATTATCTAACTCTCATATATCTATACTTTCACATACATCATCTAACTCTCATATATCTATACTCTCCAATCCATCATCTAACTCTCATATATCTATACTCTCCAATCTATCATCTAACTCTCATATATCTATACTTTCCCATCCATCATCTAACTCTCATATATACTCTCACGTACATTACCTAACTTTCATATATCTATACTTTCACGTAAATCATCTAACTCTCATCTATCTATACTCTCACATACATCATCTAACTCTCATATGTACTCTCCCATCCATCATCTAACTCTCATATATCTATACTCTGACATGCATCATCTAACTCTCATATATCTATACTTTCACATACATCATCTAACTCTCATGTATCTATACTCTCACATACATTATCTAACTCTCATATATACTCTCACTTACATTATCTAACTCTTATATCTATACTTTCACGTACATCATCTAACTCTCATGTATCTATACTCAAATACATTATCTAACTCTCATATATCTATACTTTCCCATCCATCATCTAACTCTCATATATACTCTCAGGTACATTATCTAACTTTCATATATCTATACTTTCACGTACATCATCTAACTCTCATGTATCTATACTCTCACATACATCATCTAACTCTCATATTTCTATACTCTCACGTACATCATCTAACCCTCATATATCTATAGTCTCCCATCCATCATCTAACTCTCATATATCTATACTCTCACATGCATCATCAAACTCTCATATATCTATACTTTCACATACATCATCGAACCCTCATATATCTATACTCTCCTATCCATCATCTAAATCTCATATATCTAAACTCTCACATGCATCATCTAACCCTCATATATCTATACTTTCACGTACATCATCTAACTCTCATATATACTCTCACGTACATTATCTAACTTTCATATATCTATACTTTCACGTACATCATCTAACTCTCATGTATCTATACTCTCACATACATCATCTAACTCTCATATATCTATACTCTCACGTACATCATCTAACCCTCATATATCTATACTCTCCCATCCATCATCTAACTCTCATATATCTATACTCTCACATGCATCATCTAACTTTCATATATCTATACTTTCACATACATCATCTAACTCTCATATATCTATACTTTCACATACATCATCTAACTCTCATGTATCTATACTCTCACATACATTATCTAACTCTCATATATACTCTCACGTACATTATCTAACTCTTATATCTATACTTTCACGTACATCATCTAACTCTCATGTATCTATACTCACATACATTATCTAACTCTCATATATACTCTCACGTACATTATCTATATCTCATGTATCTATACTCTTACATACATTATCTAACTCTCATATATCTATACTTTCCCATCCATCATCTAACTCTCATATATACTCTCAGGTACATTATCTAACTTTCATATATCTATACTTTCACGTACATCATCTAACTCTCATGTATCTATACTCTCACATACATCATCTAACTCTCATATTTCTATACTCTCACGTACATCATCTAACCCTCATATATCTATAGTCTCCCATCCATCATCTAACTCTCATATATCTATACTCTCACATGCATCATCAAACTCTCATATATCTATACTTTCACATACATCATCGAACCCTCATATATCTATACTCTCCTATCCATCATCTAAATCTCATATATCTAAACTCTCACATGCATCATCTAACCCTCATATATCTATACTTTCACGTACATCATCTAACTCTCATCTATCTATACTCTAACATACATTATCTAACTCTCATATATCTATACTTTCCCATCCATCATCTAACTCTCATATATACTCTCACGTACATTATCTAACTTTCATATATCTATACTTTCACGTACATCATCTAACTCTCATGTATCTATACTCTCACATACATCATCTAACTCTCATATATACTCTCATGTACGTCATCTAGCTCTCATACTGTATATCTATACTCTCACATACATCATCTAACTCTCATATATACTCTCATGTACATTATCTAACTTTCATATATCTATACTTTCACATACATCATCTAACTCTCATGTATCTATACTCTCACATACATCATCTAACTGTCATATATCTATACTCTCACATGCATCATCTAACTCTCAGATATCTATACTTTCACATGCATCATCTAACCCTCATATATCTATACTCTCCCATCCATCATCTAACTCTCATATTTCTATACTCTCACATGCATCATCAAACTCTCATATATCTATACTTTCACATACATCATCTAACCCTCATATATCTATACTCTCCTATCCATCATCTAACTGTCATATATCTATACTCTCACATGCATCATCTAACTCTCAGATATCTATACTTTCACATACATCATCTAACTCTCATGTATCTATACTCTCACATACATTATCTAACTCTCATATATCTATACTTTCCCATCCATCATCTAACTCTCATATATACTCTCACGTACATTATCTAACTTTCATATATCTATCATTTCACGTACATCATATAACTCTCATGTATCTATACTCTCACATACCTCATCTAACTCTCATATTTCTATACTCTCACGTATATCATCTAACCCTCATATATCTATACTCTCACATACATCATCTAACTCTCATATATCTATACTTTCACATCCATCATCTAACTCTCATATATCTATGCTCTCACATGCATCATCTAACTCTCATATATCTATGCTCTCACGTACATCATCTAACTCTCATATATCTATACTCTCACATACATCATCTAACTCTCATATATCAATACTTTCCCATCCATCATCTAACTCTCATATATACTCTCACGTACATTATCTAACTTTCATATATCTATACTTTCACGTACATCATCTAACTCTCATGTATCTATACTCTCACATACATCATCTAACTCTCATATAAACTCTCATGTACATCATCTAGCTCTCATACTGTATATCTATAATCTCACATACATCATCTAACTCTCATATATCTATACTCTCACGTACATCATCTAACCCTCATATATCTATACTCTCCCATCCATCATCTAACTCTCATATATCTATACTCTCACATGCATCATCTAACTTTCATATATCTATACTTTCACATACATCATCTAACTCTCATATATCTATACTTTCACATACATCATCTAACTCTCATATATCTATACTCTCACGTACATCATCTAACTCTCATATATCTATACTTTCACATACATTATCTAACTTTCATATATCTATACTCTCATGTACATTATCTAACTCTCATATATCTATACTTTCACATACATCATCTAACTCTCATATATCTATACCCTCCACTCCATCATCTAACTCTCATATATCTATACTCTTCAATCTATCATTTAACTCTCATATATCTATACTCTCACATGCATCATCTAACTCTCATATATCTATACTTTCCTATCCATCATCTAACTCTCATGTATACTCTCACGTATTTTACCTAACTTTCATATATCTATACTTTCACGTACATCATCTAACTCTCATGTATCTATACTCTCACATACATCATCTAACTCTCATATATACTCTCATGTACATCATCTAGCTCTCATACTGTATATCTATACTCTCACATACATCATCTAACTCTCATATATCTATACTCTCACGTACATCATCTAACCCTCATATATCTATACTCTCCCATCCATCATCTAACTCTCATATATCTATGCTCTCACATGCATCATCTAACTCATATATCTATACTTTCACATACATCATCTAACTCTCATGTATCTATACTCTCACATACATTATCTAACTCTCATATTTACTCTCACGTACATTATCTATCTCTCATATATCTATACTTTCACGTACATCATCTAACTCTCATGTATCTATACTCTCAGATACATTATCTAACTCTCATATATACTCTCACGTACATTATCTAACTCTCATGTATCTATACTCTCACATACATTATCTAACTTTCATATATCTATACTTTCCCATCCATCATCTAACTCTCATATATACTCTTACGTACATTATCTAACTCTTAAATATCTATACTTTCCCATCCATCATCTAACTCTCATATATACTCTCACGTACATTATCTAACTTTCATATATCTATACTTTCACATACATCATCTAACTCTCATGTATCTATACTCTCACATACATCATCTAACTCTCATATTTCTATACTTTCACGTACATCATCTAGCCCTCATATATCTATACTCTCCCATCCATCATCTAACTCTCATATTTCTATACTCTCACATGCATCATCAAACTCTCATATATCTATACTTTCACATACATCATCTAACCCTCATATATCTATACTCTCCTGTCCGTCATCTAACTGTCATATATCTATACTCTCACATGCATCATCTAACTCTCAGATATCTATACTTTCACATACATCATCTAACTCTCATATATCTATACTTTCCCATCCATCATCTAACTCTCATATATACTCTCACGTACATTATCTAACTTTCATATATCTATCCTTTCACGTACATCATCTAACTCTCATGTATCTATATTCTCACATACCTCATCTAACTCTCATATTTCTATACTCTCACTTGCATCATCTAACTCTCAGATATCTATACTCTCACATACATTATCTAACTCTCATATCTATACTTTCCCATCCTTCATCTAACTCTCATATATACTCTCACGTACATTATCTAACTTTCATATATCTATCCTTTCACATACATCATCTAACTCTCATGTATCTATACTCTCACATACCTCATCTAACTCTCATATTTCTATACTCTCACCTACATCATCTAACCCTCATATATCTATACTCTCACATACATCATCTATCTCTCATATATCTATACTTTCACATCCATCATCAAACTCTCATATATCTATACTCTCACATGCATCATCTAACTCTCATATATCTATACTCTCACGTACATCGTCTAACTCTCATATATCTATACTTTCACATACATCATCTAACTCTCATATATCTGTACTCTCACGTACATTATCTAACTCTCATATATCTATACTCTCACGTACATCATCTAACTCTCATATATCTATACTCTCACGTACATCATCTAACTCTCATATATCTATACTTTCACATCCATCATCTAACTCTCATATATCTATACTCTCACATGCATCATCTAACTCTCATATATCTATGCTCTCACGTACATCATCGAACTCTCATATGTCTATACTTTCACATACATAATCTAACTCTTATATATCTGTACTCTCACGTGCATTATCTAACTCTCATGTATCTATACTCTCACATACATCATCTAACTGTCATATATCTATACTCTCACATGCATCATCTAACTCTCAGATATCTATACTTTCACATGCATCATCTAACCCTCATATATCTATACTCTCCCATCCATCATCTAACTCTCATATTTCTATACTCTCACATGCATCATCAAACTCTCATATATCTATACTTTCACATACATCATCTAACCCTCATATATCTATACTCTCCTATCCATCATCTAACTGTCATATATCTATACTCTCACATGCATCATCTAACTCTCAGATATCTATTCTTTCACATACATCATCTAACTCTCATGTATCTATACTCTCACATACATTATCTAACTCTCATATATCTATACTTTCCCATCCATCATCTAACTCTCATATATACTCTCACGTACATTATCTAACTTTCATATATCTATCATTTCACGTACATCATATAACTCTCATGTATCTATACTCTCACATACCTCATCTCACTCTCATATTTCTATACTCTCACGTATATCATCTAACCCTCCTATATCTATACTCTCACATACATCATCTAACTCTCATATATCTATACTTTCACATCCATCATCTAACTCTCATATATCTATACTCTCACATGCATCATCTAACTCTTATATATCTATGCTCTCACGTACATCATCGAACTCTCATATGTCTATACTTTCACATACATAATCTAACTCTTATATATCTGTACTCTCACGTGCATTATCTAACTCTCATATATCTATACTCTCACGTACATCATCTAACTCTCATATATCTATACTCTCACATACATCATCTAACTCTCATATATCAATACTTTCCCATCCATCATCAAACTCTCATATATACTCTCACGTACATTATCTAACTTTCATATATCTATACTTTCACGTACATCATCTAACTCTCATGTATCTATACTCTCACATACATCATCTAACTCTCATATATACTCTCATGTACATCATCTAGCTCTCATACTGTATATCTATAATCTCACATACATCATCTAACTCTCATATATCTATACTCTCACGTACATCATCTAACCCTCATATATCTATACTCTCCCATCCATCATCTAACTCTCATATATCTATACTCTCACATGCATCATCTAACTCTCATATATACTCTCATGTACATTATCTAACTCTCATATATCTATACTTTCCCATCCATCATCTAACTCTCATATATACTCTCACGTACATTATCTAACTCTGATATATCTATACTATCACGTACATCATCTAACTCTCATGTATCTATACTCTCACATACATCATCTAATTCTCATATATACTCTCATGTACATCATCTAGCTCTCATACTGTATATCTATACTCTCACATACATCATCTAACTCTCATATATCTATACTCTCATGTACATCATCTAACTCTCATATATCTATACTTTCACGTACATTATCTAACTCTCATGTATCTATACTCTCACATACATCATCTAACTCTCATATATCTATACTTTCACATACATCATCTAACTCTCATATATCTATACTCTCCCATCCATCATCTAACTCTCATATATCTATACTCTCACATGCATCATCTAACTCTCATATATCTATACTTTCACATACATCATCTAACTCTCATGTATCTATACTCTCACATATATTATCGAACTCTCATATATCTATACTTTCACATACATCATCTAACTCTCATATATCTATACTCTCACATACATTATCTAACTCTCATATATCTATACTCTCACATGCATCATCTAAGTCTCATATATCTATACTTTCACTTACATCATCTAACTCTCATGTATCTATACTCTCACATACATTATCTAACTCTCATATATCTATACTCTCACATGCATCATCTAACTCTCATATATACTCTCATGTACATTATCCAACTCTCATATATCTATACTTTCCCATCCATCATCTAACTCTCATATATACTCTCACGTACATTATCTAACTCTCATATATCTATACTATCACATACATCATCTAACTCTCATGTATCTATACTTTCCCATCCATCATCTAACTCTCATATATACTCTCACGTACATTATCTAACTCTCATATATCTATACTCTCACATACATCATCTAACTCTCATATATCTATACTCTCATGTACATCATCTAACTCTCATATATCTATACTTTCACGTACATTATCTAACTCTCATGTATCTATACTCTCACATACATTATCTAACTGTCATATATACTCTCACGTATATTATCGAACTCTCATATATCTATACTTTCACGTACATCATCTAACTCTCATGTATCTATACTCTCACATACATTATCTAACTCTCATATATACTCTCTCGTACATTATCTAACTCTCATGTAATCTATACTCTCACATATATTATCTAACTCTCATATATCTATACTTTCCATTCCATCATTTAACTCTCATATATACTCTCATGTACATTATCTAACTTTCATATATCTATACTTTCACGTACATCATCTAACTCTCATGTATCTATACTCTCACATACATCATCTAACTCTCATATATCTATACTCTCACGTACATCATCTAACCCTCATATATCTATACTCTCCCATCCATCATCTAACTCTCATATATCTATACTCTCCCATGCATCATCTAACTCTCATATATCTATACTTTCACATACATCATCTAACCCTCATATATCTATACTCTCCCATCCATCATCTAACTCTCATATATCTATACTCTCACATGCATCATCTAACTCTCATATATCTATACTTTCACATACATCATCTAACTCTCATGTATCTATACTCTCACATACATTATTCAACTCTCATTTATCTATACTTTCCCATCCATCATCTAACTCTCATATATACTCTCACGTACATTATCTAACTTTCATATATCTATACTTTCACGTACATCATCTAACTCTCATGTATCTATACTCTCACATACATCATCTAATTCTCATATATCTATACTTTTCCCATCCATCATCTAACTCTCATATATACTCTCACGTACATTATCTAACTCTCATATATCTATACTTTCACATACATCATCTAACTCTCATATATCTATACTCTCATATACAACATCTAACTCTCATATATCTATACTTTCACATCCATCATCTAACTCTCATATATACTCTCACGTACATTATCTAACTCTCATATATCTATACTCTCACATACATCATCTAACTCTCATATATCTATATTATCACGTACATCATCTAACTCTTATATATCTATACTTTCACAAACATCATCTAACTCTCATATATCTATACTCTCATATACATCATCTAACTCTCATATATCTATACTTTCACATACATCATCTAACTCTCATATATCTATACTCTCACATGCATCATCTAACTCTCATATATACTCTCATGTACATTATCTAACTCTCATATATCTATACTTTCCCATCCATCATCTAACTCTCATATATACTCTCATGTACATCATCTAACTCTCATATATCTATACTTTCACGTACATCATCTAACTCTCGTGTATCTATACTCTCACATACATCATCTAATTCTCATATATACTCTCATGTACATCATCTAGCTCTCATACTGTATATCTATACTCTCACATACATCATCTAACTCTCATATATCTATACTCTCATGTACATCATCTAACTCTCATGTATCTATACTCTCACATACATTATCTAACTCTCATATATCTATACTCTCACATGCATCATCTAACTCTCATATATCTATACTCTCACATACATTAGCTAACTCTCATATATACTCTCACATACATTATCTAACTTTCATATATCTATACTTTCACATCCATCATCTAACTCTCATATATCTTACCTCTCACATGCATCATCTAACTCTCATATATCTATACTCTCATATACATCATCTAACTCTCATATATCTATACTCTCACATCCATCATCTAACTCTCATATATACTCTCACGTACATTATCTAACTCTCATATATCTATACTCTCACATACATCATCTAACTCTCATATATCTATATTATCAGGTACATCATCTAACTCTCATATATCTATACTTTCACATACATCATCTAACTCTCATATATCTATACTCTCATATACATCATCTAACTCTCATATATCTATACTCTCACATGCATCATCTAACTCTCATATATCTATACTTTCACATACATCATCTAACTCTCATATATCTATACTCTCATATACAACATCTAACTCTCATATATCTATACTTTCACATCCATCATCTAACTCTCATATATACTCTCACGTACATTATCTAACTCTCATATATCTATACTCTCACATACATCATCTAACTCTCATATATCTATATTATCACGTACATCATCTAACTCTTATATATCTATACTTTCACAAACATCATCTAACTCTCATATATCTATACTCTCATATACATCATCTAACTCTCATATATCTATACTCTCACATGCATCATCTAACTCTCATATATCTATACTTTCACATACATCATCTAACTCTCATATATCTATACTCTCACATGCATCATCTAACTCTCATATATACTCTCATGTACATTATCTAACTCTCATATATCTATACTTTCCCATCCATCATCTAACTCTCATATATACTCTCATGTACATCATCTAACTCTCATATATCTATACTTTCACGTACATCATCTAACTCTCGTGTATCTATACTCTCACATACATCATCTAATTCTCATATATACTCTCATGTACATCATCTAGCTCTCATACTGTATATCTATACTCTCACATACATCATCTAACTCTCATATATCTATACTCTCATGTACATCATCTAACTCTCATGTATCTATACTCTCACATACATTATCTAACTCTCATATATCTATACTCTCACATATATTATCGAACTCTCATATATCTATACTTTCACATACATCATCTAACT